>CAUYUJ010020145.1:65000-163106 GCA_963575745.1 Prorocentrum cordatum
TGTGAGTGTCCGAGGGAGAGAGAGAGAGAGAGAGCGTGTTCGCCTGTGGCGACGGCGCGCTCCCCAGCGGCTCCCCCCTGTGGGTGCCCGAGTGACATGCCTGCTGCATCGCGGTGATGGCCGGATGCCGGCAGGAAAGGGCCCACGGGTGCCCAAACCAGCGTTTCTCTTGAGACGTCCACGCAATCTTGCTGCGAACGGGCAAATGTAGCACCCCCTGGCGGCTCTCCCATCAGCGTGCCCCGCAGCTGCCGAGGAGTATCTGTGAGTGTGCGTGGTCTGAGCGCGGTGGTCCTCAGTGCGAGGGAGTCTGAGCGCGGGTGGGTCTGGGAGCGAGTGAGCTTGAACGCGGTTGAGTTCGAGCATGAGTTGGAAGTCGAAGTTCGAATGAGTCTGAATATCCATGGGACCGAGCAGTGTGTAAATGCTTTGTGTGCACGAGCCTGAATATGCCTAAGCTCAGTCTGCGTCGAGCTGCGTGTAAGGAAAGCAGGCGGGTTCTGGGCGTGAGCGGGCTGCCCCCGTCCTCGGCGGTTCGTCCCTGGGGCGTCTGGCTGAAACGATTGATACATCGCGAAGATCATGTGAGTCTCACAGGAGGCGACTCTGATCCACAAAGCGGGGAAACCGCCCAAGATACCCCCGCGACATTGGTGCGAACCAGCAGAAGTCAGATGCATCCTCGGAAGGCTTGTCCTCGGGTTGCTCAGAAGCCACGCCTGTTGTATCGCGGCGACCATGCGGCTCTCAGGAGGGAAGGAGTCTGATCCACGACGAGTTCAAACCGATGGAGACATCCCCGCACTCGTGGGCGCGAGCGGGCCTTGGTCCTGCTCTTTCGCGGCTCCCTTCTGTGGTGACCAGAGTGCCCCGTCTGCTTCGTCGCGGAGGCCAGGCCGTCGACCCGGATAATAAGGACGCGCGAGAAGGACAGATCGGCCAGCGTTGACTCCAAATAGTTGGATGGACAGGAGAAGAGCGAGAGAAGGAGAAGACGAGGAGGAGAGGACGGGAGGAGAAGAGATGACGACATAGGAGTCTTTACTCCATACGCGCAGGCATTGGCATAGGCATTGGCATACAGGCATTGGGCATAGGCATAAGAATCCATACGACTCATAGGAATCCATAGGAATCCATCGGACTCGCCATTGGAAAAAGCTGGGGGTTGCCATTGGAAATAAGGGGGGGTGCCATTGGCAGAAGGGGGGGAGGGGGAGGGGGATGCCATTGGAAATCAGAAGGGGGGCCATTGGAAAAAGGGGGGAGGGGGGGTCCTAAAGACCAATTACTTACGATGAGCTAGGACTCCTCCAGGGCAAGCCTATTTGGAGAACAAAGGCCCTGGAAGGCCACGTCGACACTCTGCGAGCAGGGCGCGGCCAGCGAACGCGGCCAAGCATGGGCCGAAGGGGAAGGACGCAAGGGCAACCTTGGAAAGTCGCTCCTCCTTCCTGTGCGGGTTGACCAGAAGGCTCTCGGGCCGTGCTGGACAGGCCCGATCGATTTTAGCAACTCTCATACGGCTCCACAAGGGACCCCAGGGAAAGGGACTTCTGAGACGGGCGATGCCGATTTCTCAAGTCCGCTCGGCTTCGCCCACAGGGCTGCCGCATGGCGCTGTCGCTCGCACTTGTCGAAGTCTCAGATGCAACGCCGCGGTCTCAGAAGTTCCTTTCGCGGGCGTCCCTTTAGGAAGCGAATCAAACTCGGAGCGCCCAAGGGGGCCACTTTTCTTTTGGAGGGTCGCTTGGGGGCGCGCCGGGGGACCCCGGGGCGGCCAGAGGCGTCGCCGGGGCCCTGGCCCCGAGGCCGCCCGCGGCCTACTCCGATATTTCTATAGAGTAGAGATGTGCGTGTGTGTATGTATACGTGTATGCGTGTATGCACGTGTATGTAGGTATACGTGCGCATATACGCATGTATGTCTGTACGTAAGTATGTATGGTTGCATGCATACATGCATGTATGTATGTACATCCATTATATGTATGTATGCATGCATGATTGCATGTATGTCTGCAGGCATGTATGTATGTGTGTATGTATGTACGTATGTATGTATGGATGTATGCATGTATGTATGTATGTTTGCATGTCTGTACGTAGTATGTATGATTGCATGCATGCGTGCATGTATGTGAGTATATACCTTATATGTCTGTATGTCTGTATGCATGATGGCATGTATGTTCGCATGTACGTATGTATGTATGTATGTATATGTATATGTATGTATATACGTACGTTTGCATGCCAGTACGCACGCACACATATATGTGTATGCATGCATGTAGACATACATATATAGGTGTGTATGTATGCTTGCATGCATGCATGCGGGCATGCATGTATGTACGAATGCATGTATACATGTATGTGTACATGTAAATATGTATATATGTGTATGTATGCATATGTGCACGCCTGCATGCATGCATGTATGTATGTATGTGCGTATGCAGGTATATGCATACATGTATGCATGCGTATGTATGTATGTATGTATGTATGTATGCGTGCATGCGGTGCATGTAGGCATATAATTTAAATATGCATGTATGCATGCATGCTGGTGTATATATGGTGGTATGCATGCATGTATGTATCTTTGTATGTATGCTTATATGCTGTCTGTGTGTAGGTGTGAATGTATGTATTCATGCACGTGTGTATGTGTGCATGTATGTATGCATGCATGGCTGCATGCATGTATGTGTGTATGCATGTGTGTACGTACATATGTATTCATGTATGCATGTATGTGTGGACATGTGTGTATGTTTGCTTGTTTATATGTATATGTGTATATATCGCGGATGTGTGTGCATACACAGACGTGTACATACGTGTGTATACATGTACGTATGTACGTCTGAGCATATCCACAAACATATGTATACACACATATATATATAGATCTACATATATATATACATATATGTACATATATACACATTCACCTGTGCACGCATATATATATATATATATGTATATATAGATATATAGGTTCCCCCCAAAAGGCCCGCGAATAGGTCACTCGCCCCCAAACAATTGCACTTGGACCTGGACCAGAAGAACATCCCTCAAGAACATGACGAGACCCTCCGTCGGCCAACACGAGCCGACCACCCAAGGGTACCCTCCCCAGGATGCACGGGAGCACCCAACAGACACGAAGAACACCAGTGCACCCTCCCCGAACCGACCTTGATCTTATACCTCGGTCCGGCTGTATCCTCCCCTTCCCCCCCCCACCACTCGTCGCACCCCCAAGGCGAAGCGCCCGACCCTCTCCTCGTCCACCTCCTCCGGTTCGGGCCCAGGCAGCTCGGGGAGCCGCGAAGGAACCTCCGAGAGCATCGCCCCATGTACCGTCGGGAGCTTTCGCTCAGCATGTCGCGACGGCGGCCCTGGCGACACGCTATGCCCTGCGAGCTGTTCGCGTGTCGCTCCGCTCTGCGAGGCGGGAGGCTGGCAAAGACTCGGGACATGGACGCGTGGGGACAAGGACGTGGACCGTGTCGCGCCGAAGCGCGGTGAGCCAGAACAAGCGGGGCTACTCGCTAAGCCAAAGTTCCCAACCGTATCGCCGCCCCATGACGAAACGCCCAACTCTTGAGGCCTCCTAGATGGGGTCCGAGAAGATGGAGTCGGAGGATCTCGTCGTGTCGCTGAAAAATCGGCGACGCATGGCCGATGCATCGGCGATGCATCGGCCATGCACTGGCGACGTTGGCGATGCATCGGCGACGTCGACGTGGAGAAAATTGGGCCCCACATCGAGCCGCATCGCTGATGCATCGCCGATGCATCGGCGATCCTCCGACCCCATCTACTCCGACCCCATCTAGGAGGCCCCATCTACTCCGATTCCATTTACTCGGACTTTGGACTAGAGGCATCAAATCGGGTCCGAGTAGATGGGGTCGGAGGATCGCGCCGCATCGGCGATACATCGGCGAAGCATCGGCGATGCATCGGTGATGCACCAGAGATGCACCGTCGACGTGGGCGATGCATCGCCGACGTCGAGGTGAAGCGAATGGGGAACTACATCGAGCCGCATTGGCGACGCATCGGCGATGCGGCGCGATCCTCCGACCCAATCTACCCACACCCTGGACGTCATGACTTTTTCATGACGTCGACCCTCAGAGGTCTCGACCCGTTCCCCGGGACCGGTTTCTCATCCCGAGCCGCTTTTTGACGGCCCCGAGCCGGCGACAGCCTCCAGATGCCGAAAGTGCTCCGAAGCCTCCCGGCGTGATTTTTTCACCACCCGAGGGGGTCGGGGTGCTCGGCCCCCATCTGGGAGGCCAAACGAAACGCCCGACTCGGACTTTGCACTCGGCGCCCCGCGCTGCCACGCTGGCGAATAGCCCGGCGTGGGGTCTTAGACTCCAGACACCCTTCGTCTCAGGGGTCCTTGTTCCTCTTGACTGGACCACAGCATCTCGGGGCTTGGAGTTTCGAGTTAGACGTCCGCCTTGGCGAGGAACCCCCCCCAGGGGGCGTTGCCTCCTCGGGGCGTCCGACGGCTGCTCGCGCCACCAGGCGGATGCCCCCGGCTGCGCCGGCGGCGGCGCGGCCGCCGGCGCCGCCGGGGCTCCCTCCGTGGAGGCGGGAGCGGAGGGCGCGGCGGGGAGGGAGGGGGGCGAGGGAGGGAGGAGGGCGAGGAGGGAGGAGGGCGAGAGGGGAGGAGGGCGAGGGGGAGGGGGGCGAGGAAGACGAGGGTGGGGAGGGGGGAGGACGGGGAGAGAGAGAGAGAGAGAGAGAGAGGAGGACGATAGGAGAAGGTAAGATGAAGACGAGGGGAGACGCGGTGGTGGAGGGAGAGGGGGACGGGGGAGGGATAGATGGATGGAGATAGGGAGGAGGAGGGATGGATGAGGATGAGGATGAGGATGAGGGTGAGGAGAATGAGGAGGAGTAGGAAGAGGAGGAGGGGGGCAGGAGAAGGAGGAGGAGGAGGAGGAGGAGCTCCTCCTCCTCCTCCTCCTCCTCCTCCTCCATCATACATCTTCCTGATATGGGAATTCCTTCTCATCGCAGCACCAGACGTGTCAGTAGGGTGGGCGCGGGCGCTTCGCCTGCGACTTCTTCGATATTGGCTGGCTGATTTTGTAACACAGTCAGATTGATAATTGATTCTCCTTTCTAAAAACAGAATAAACTCTACCCCCCCCGGAGCTATCGCCCTCCTTTCGGGTATGTAGATCACATATGATTCTGACCACATGTCCATCCTAACTATGAAATCACAATGTCCCAGGCCAACCTCGATCCCCCCCCTGAGGTTCCCTAGCAAAAAAAACACTATGCGGTGGCGTTTTTTGTTCTAACAACGCACTTTTTCACGAATCCCTTGGAAACAATGGGACGAAGTGCACACGCGCGCGTCGTCGCGCGCGCATGCCGAAATCCTTCTAAAACCTTCGGTGCCGGAAGGATTTCGCAATCGAGTTTCCAAAAAACGTAGAACACACACAGGGTTTCATAACACTGATTTGCTAAGAAACGCTTATGCGCGAGCTCTTGCGAAATCTTAACAAAGCCATTGGTTGTTCAAGATGTTCACAATATGCTACCAAACGGGCGAAGCGCGCGCATGTCGAAATCTGTCGAACGCCTTTGCGCGTGTGCCGTCGCGAGACTCCTCTGTAAAAAAATGAAACGAAGTGCGTACGCCGAAATCCTTCAAAACCCATCGGTTTCGGAAGGATTTCAACATCGCGCGTCCAAAAAACCTACAAAAACACAAGGTTTCGCAACACGGATTTTCAACAAAAGCGTTCGCGCGCGCTCTTGCGGCGTCGTCGTCGTCGTCGTCGTCGTCGTCGTCGTCGCCGTCCTCCCTCCTCCCGCGTCGTCGTTGTTGTCGCCTACGTCGTCCTGTGTCTTTCCTCGTGCTCGTCGTCGTCGTCGTCCTCTTTGGCGTCGTGGTCGTTTCCGTCGTCGTTGTCGCCGTGGTCGTTCTTCCTCCTCCTCCCTCGTCGTCGTCGTCGTCGTCCGTCGTCGGCGTCTCGTCGTCGTCCCTCCTATTTCGTCGCCGTCGTCGTCGTCGTTGTCGTCGTCGTTGTCGTCGTCTTCGCCTTCCCTCCTCCCTCGTCTTTGTCGTCGTCGGGGTCGCCGTCCTTCCTCCTTCTTCGTCGCTCGCGTCGTCGCCGTCCTCCCTCCTCCATCGTCGTTGTCGTCGTTGTCGTCGTCGTTGTCCTCCTTCCTCCCTCGTCGTCGTCTTCGTTGGCGGCGTCGTTGTCGTCGTCGTCGTCGTCGTCGTTGTCTTCGTCGTCGTCGTCGGCGTCGTCGTCGTCGTCGTCGGCGTCGTCGTCGTCATCGTTGTCGCCGTCGGCGTCGTCGTCGGTGTCGTCGTCGTCGTCGTCGTCGTCGTCGTCGTCGTCGTCGTCGTCGTCGTCGTTGTCGTCGTCGAAGTCGTTGGAGACGTCGTCGGTGTCGTCGTAGTCGGTGTCGGCGGCGCCGTCGTCGTCGCTGTCGCTGTCGTCGTCGGCGTCGGTGTCGTGGCCAAGTGCCATCTGGTACCTACTGTCACGGTCTTATCTTAAGAGGTCTTGCGACCAAGTTGCGGGTGGGATGGTGGGATGTTTGCACGAGCAGTGGAGAGGACAGCTTCAAGACGGTCAAAGTGGGTTCCAACCTGGGTTCCACCATTTTGGCTCCGAGATGGCTCCAGAACTGTGCCCTGGGCTCCGCTCCAGAGCCGGAACCAGCCGCTGGGGACACAGTCTGAGGTCGAGCCTAGGTTAGGGCCGAACCTACTAGGTTCGAATCTAGGTTAGAGCCGAATCTTGGTTTCAACCTAGGTCCGGACCCAAGTTAGGGCCGAACCTTGGTTCCAACCTAAATTTCAACAATGTGGCTCCGAAGGGGCTCCAGAACTGCCCTGGGCTCCGCTCCAGAGCCGAAACCAGCCGCTGTGGCACCCCCGTCAGAGGGAGCGACGTTCTAGGTTCGAACCTCGCGTAGGACCGAACCTAGGTTCCAACCTAGGTTCCATAGGGCCGACGCTGGGATCCAACTTAGGTTCGAATCTGGGTTTTAACCTGGCTAAGTTCGAACCTAGGTCAGGGACGAACCTAGACTCACACCTAGTTTCCAACCAAGGTTCGAACCTTGGTCAGGGCCGAATCTAGATTCAAGCCTACTCTCCAACCAAGGTTCGAACCTAGGTTAGGGCCGAACCTGGGTTCGAACCTAGGTCAGGGCCGAGCCTAGGTTCCAACCTGGGTTCCAACCCAGCTTCGAACCTAGGTTGGGACCTAGCTTCGAACCGAGCTTCGAGCCTGGGCTGTCTTCCCGGAGCAAACACCAGAGGCGACGCTGGAACTCTCTGCGCGTCCAGGGTGGCCTCAGCCAAGGTCAGAAGCCCTGGGGAGCTCCCTGGCCCCCCCCCGAAGAGCGCTCGCGCGGCTCCCCGATCTGAGAGCCGTCCTCCTCCCTGGAACTCCTTGGCCCCCCCCCCGAGGGAGAGCCCGCGCGGTTCCCCGATCTGAGAACGGTTCTCCTCCCTGCGAGCTGGGTGTAGGCCTCCCATCACTTTGCAGCAGACCAAACACGCCTGCCCGTGCTCGTCCCTGCCTGTCCCCTGCAAAGCTCTCCCGGGGACCGCAGCCATCGGGCCAGAGCACCGCTGTCCGCACAGCGCGAGCAGCAAGGTGTACGCGCCCACGAGCCGCGAGCGGTGTCCAAAGACGTGGCTTTCAAGGGGTCGCCAGGTGGCAAGGCAGGCGCTCCAAGGCTCCCTCGAGGCCTTCATGGAGGGGAGGGTTCAGACCTGGGCTCCAACCCAGGTTGCAAACCAAATTTCAACGTTTTGGCTCTGAAATGGCTCCAGAACTGCCCTGGGCTCCACACCGGAGCCGAATCTAGGTTCCAGCGTTCCGACCCAGGTTCGAACCCAAGTTAGGGCCGAACCTAGGCTCCAACCTCGGTTCCAATTTAGGTCAGCGCCGAACTCAAGCCTAGGTTTCAACCCACGTTCCACCGTTTTGACTCCGAAATGTCGCCGGCACTGGCCTGGGCCCCGACCCAGAGCCGAAACCAGCCGCTGAGGCCCCTCCGTCAGGGGGGGCGACGGCCTAGGTTCGAACCCAGGTTAGGGCCTAGCCTCGGTTCCAATGTAGGTTAGGACTGAACCTAAGATCAAACCGAGTTTTCGACTTAGGTTATGACAGAACCTTGTTTCCAACCTGCGTTCCACCGTTTTGGCTCCGAAATGGCTCCGAAACCGTCCTGGGCTCCGCTCCAGAGCCGAAACCAGCCGCTGTGGCTCCCCCCCGTCAGGGTGGGCGGCAGTCCAGCTTCGAACCTGGGCTCGGGCCGAACCTGGCCTCCAACCGATGCTCAAACCTCGACTCCAACCCAGGCTCGAACCTAGCCTATCGGGGATCTTCTGACCCGGGTCAATCCAGACCCGGGTCAGCCAGGCCTTGCAGCATCCTGCAAGATCCTGCAAGACCCTGCACCCAAACCCGGGTCCATGCGAAGGATCCTGCAAGATCCTGCAGGACCCTGCACCCAAACCCGGGCCAACGGGAGCCTGGCTCCGCAGGATCCTGCAAGATCTGGCGCTCTGGCTGACCCCCGTTTGCATTGACCCCCGTCTCAAGGCTCCCGAGCCTAGGGCCGAGCCCAGGCTCCGGTTCCCTCGCGGGGCTCCGGCGACTCTTGATGGCTCCGACGGGTCTGCCGAGGCCTCGCCCGCCCGCCGCCGCCCGTGGCCGCCCCGCGAGTGCCTCGGGCGCGGGGCGGGGCTGCCGAGAGGGCTCGCCGCCCGCTGCGGCCCGCGCCCGCCCGCGGGCGCCCCGTGCGGGGCTGCTGGTTTGTCGAGGGTTCGCCGCGCCCTCCTCCTCCTCCTCCTCCTCCTCCTCCTCCTCCTCCTCCTCCTCCTCCTCCTCCTCCTCCTCCTCCTCCTCCCCCTCCTCTCTCCTCCTCTCCTCCTCCTCCCTCCTCCTCCTCCTCCTCCCCTCCTCCTCCTCCTCCTCCTCCTCCTCCTCCTCCTCCTCCTCCTCCTCCCCCTCCTCCTCCTCCCCGCTCGTGGCCGCCCGTGGCCGCCTCGTGGGCGGCCGCGCAGCTTGGCGCCACCGGGCTTGCATCGCAGAGCTTGCGTCGCACGCCCTCCGCAGCGCGGCCTGCACCGTGCAGCTTGCAGCACGTCGCCTGCACACGGCTTGCACCGCAGAGGCTGCGCTGCCTGGCCCGCACCGCACAGCTGACACCACAGAGCTCGCCACCGCACATGCTGCACCACATAGCTGCCACCGCATCTGCTGCACCACAAGTGTTGCCTCACAAAGCTCTCACCACATATAGAGTTCACCACGAACGTTGAACCACGCAGCTTGCACATTAACACTGCAGCACCCAAATGATTGGGTATACACGCTGGTACACGTTCAGATGGTTACATGTTTGTGTATGTGCGTATGTGTGTGTGCTCTCACCACATATAGAGTTCACCACGAACGTTGAACCACGCAGCTTGCACATTAACACTGCAGCACCCAAATGATTGGGTATACACGCTGGTACACGTTCAGATGGTTACATGTTTGTGTATGTGCGTATGTGTGTGTGTGTGTGTGTGTGTGTGTCTGTGGCCCAACGCCTCTCTTCTTTTCCTCCTTATCCGCTCTCCAGAGTCGACCCTTGGTAGCTTAGCCTGGGCTGGCGTCGATTCCCATTGGAGCGCTCGAGTGGCTCCCGCCGCAGCCGCGCGCGACCGAAAGGCTGCGTGTATGTGTGCGGGTGTGTGCTATGATACACGCTTGCCACGATGCATTGCTACACTGTGGAATGCGAAGGCATCGCTGACACTATAGCATCTGAGGTTAGTTGAGATGCCGCACCCTGAGATTCCCTCCTTCCCCCACTCCCCCTTCCCCCGTTGCCGTGCTCGCAGACGCGGGCCCAGCAGCTTCTTCACCGGGCCCCGAGAGGAGGAGGAGGAGGAGGAGGAGGAGGAGGAGGAGGAGGAGGAGGAGGAGGAGGAGGAGGAGGACCAGTGCAAACCCAAGACTCATCAACGATGTTGCAATAAACCCTCACTCCAAGTTCCCTCTTCATAGGCCTCTACAGCGGTTCATTTTCACTGAAGGAAATGCTCTGTTGGAAAGCCGCCGTTTGAAACTCCTTAACTGTGCCAGAACATCATCCCTGGGACTTCTGCGCCGCGAATGTCACTTACTGTGGCTTTGTGGCGATTCTGAATCGAGCCAGAAACCATTCCTGGGACCTCAACACCACGAATCAATGTACCTCTTGCGCCCTGACTGTCCGACATCGTGCCAAAACACCATTTCTGGGACGTGACGTATGCGAATCCTCGGAACTGCTGCTAACTCTTAAAGCGAATGTGCGCGGCGCTAAAGAGAGACTCACATTTTGACAAAGAACCGCCCTCCAGCCGTGAAGCCCTGGCATTTTTTCGGAATAGAGGCGATAACCGCATTTTGAAAACGCCCCGCCCTACATCCGTGGACCTCTTGTGATTTGTGGACACGGACGTGCCCGGCTCTAAGGTGAGAACCACATTCGAAAACGGCCCGCCCTCTATCCGTTCAAACTGGTGCATGTTTTTAAGACGGATGTGCGCGGCGCCGGAACGAGGACCACATCTTGAAAACGACAGGCCCTCCATCCGTGAAGCTCTTGCAATGTTGTAAAGCGGATGTGCGCGACGCCAAAGCGGGAACCACATTTTGAAAACCACCCGCCCTCCATCTGTGAAAACTGCCAACTTTTGCCAATAACTATCTTCAACTGCCCCTGTCCTCCTCCGCCTCGAATCAAAACAATCCAATGCTCCCGTCCTGCATTGTCGATCGGGCTGGCTGCTGGACTTCATGTTTGTTCCGACCGCCTTTCCATCCGTGAAGGCGCGGCCACCCAGCCCACGCAAAATGAGCCTCGCTTGGTCCGCACATGGCTCCGCGTTTTGCCCGCCACCGGCTAAACCGTCCTTGTGGGGGCATTTCGCGTACATCCGAGTTCCGACTTCATCTCCGTCTCCCCTTCCCCTCCCCCATGTACCCCTTCTATTTCTCCTCCTTTAGCTCCTTATTCCCCTGCTCCTTCCCCTGCTCCTTTCCTTGCTTCTTCCACTGCCCTTTCCCGTCCTCATTCCCGTGCTCATTCCCCTGCTCCCCCACATTCCACTGCTTCTCCTCCTCCTCCTCCTCTTCCTGCTCCTCCTGCGGCTGCTGCTGCTGCTGCTGTTCCTCTTCCTCCTCCTCCTGCTTCTCCTCCTTTTCCTCCTCCTCCTCCTCCTCATCATCATCACCATCACCATCATCATCCTCCGCTTCCTCCTCCTCCTCTTCTTCATGCTCGTCATCATAACATCACCATCATAATCATCATCACCTCGTCATGCTCATCGCCACCGTCATCATCAGCATCAGCATCATCATCATCATCACAACAACCATCATCGTCATGATCATCACCACCACCACCATCATCACCATCGCCATCATCATCATCATCATCATCATCATCACCACCATCATCATCATCATCATCATCAGCATCAGCATCAGCATCAGCATCAGCATCATCATCATCATCATCATCATCATCATCAACATCATCATCATCATCAGCATCAGCATCAGCATCAGCATCAGCATCATCATCATCATCAACATCATGATCATCATCATCATCATCGTCATCACCGTCATCACCATCAACATCATCTTTCTCCCATTCCCGTCCTCCTCCATTTATTTATCCCATAATTCCTGCTCCTTCTTGCCTGTTCTGCTCCTCCTGCTCTCCTCATCATTCTGCCCCCTTGTGTTTGTGTGTGTGTGAGAAGGAGGAAGTGGAGGAGGAAAAGGAGGAGGAGGAAGAGGACACGGAGGGGGAGGAGGAGTAGGAATAGGAGGGGGAGAAGGGGGAGGAGGAAAAGAAGGAAGAGGAAGATGAGGAGGAGGACGAGGAGGAGGAGGAAGAGGAGGAGGAGGAGGAAGAGGAAGAGGAGGAGGAGGACCAGGAGGAGGAGCGCACGTAGCTTGAGTGATGGTGACTCAGCTACTGCTGCGTGCTCTATCGACGCATTGCGGCGAGAGCGGCAGCTCGTACATCGTAGTGGTAAGAGGGCGTCGCCGACCTCCTTGGGTGGGAGGCCAGGTCAGCCTTCAGCTTATGATAGATATGGAAGCTGAGGACGACCACGCGATGGCAACGTACGCGTGGGTATTCGACTTCAGCATCGGGCGAGGGCCCGAGCCCGAGGCGAGTGAGGGGACAGGAAGGAAGGAAGCCTCGGGGAAGAGCAAGGAGGTGAAGGAGGCGGGGGCACGAGATGTAATGGGCGAAGTCATCGGCGGCATCGGCGCAGCCGAGGAGGCACTGACGGGGTGGCTCACACGGGATGCGAGCCGCCGTGGTCCACGCCCCCGCCAGAGTTTTGATGTGGGCCCAAGCCCAGGATGGGGGACTCCGAACGAGGATTCCTCGGAGCGCCTCCCAGCGACTGGTGAGTTCGGCAATGGGAAGAGGGGGAGCAAGGGGGAACCAAGAGGAGATACGACGGGCGAGAAGAGAGGGAAAAGAGTCAGGATACAGGGACGCATGGAGACTCAAAGAGATGGCACGCTGGGGCCTCGACCGTCTGGCAGTGGCGGCGGCGTCAGCGATCTCGTGCCGTGCAGTGGCCTCTGCTCGATGCCAGGCGGCTCGGGCGATCCCAGGTGGACCGCCGAGCATCACATCCTCAAAATATTCTGCGATAGAGAGTGGGCGTCGCCACACAGCGCTCGAGAGACCGCGGGAGCCCAGCGCCCCAAGCGGTCCGTGCATTTCAGCCTGGGCCCGAAGGAGCGAGAGGGCCTGGCTCCAGCCCCTTGGGCCGTCCTTGGAGAGGGTGCACGCAGCGGTCCTCCAGGCGGAGGCTCCAGCCAGGACACGCACGGACCTGGGGACCGAGGATCGGAGCCAGGAGCCGAGACCCAGGAGCTCCCCCAGGCCGAAGGCATTCGGAGGAAGGCGGAGGAGGCGGTGGAGGACGTGGCGCTCGGAGCGAAGGAGGGCGAGGGGAGGGGGAAAGAGCTGGCAGACATAGCTCAGGACAGAGAGGATGCCGAAGTTGTAAATACGGCAGCTAGCCTCTGCAGGGGTCCGGCTATGTGCAACCTCTGTCGTACGTCTCTGCCACTTGCGAATAGGGTCGGCCCATTGGTCCGAGAGAGTTGCCCCTGGACCGAAAGCAAACCCCAGGAACGGCGTGGACCCGCGAACATGGAAGGAGGCCCACTCTGGGGCCAGGTCAGTTATCTTCGCACTCATGCGAGCCGCAGCGCAGGGCGTGCATTCAACTGCCAGCGGGACAGCACAACATTTGTCCGGCTGGAGCTCGAGATTGGCTAGAGTGCGGGCGGCGGTGAAGGGTGGAATGAGCAGGGGGAGGAGCCGAATCGAGGGGAGAGTGGCACCGACATCGTCCGCCGTCACACCGCACTCAGGCTCTAGTCTTGGACACCAGCGTTCGGGTCTCGGGCAGAGGGCCAGAGCCTCGGGCGACGACAGTTGAGACTGGATGTGGCGGGCAAAGGGATCCATTGAGAGGGCCCAGATAGTGCCAGAGAGGGGGCATCCCTGGGCCACGCCTGACGTCACCAGGAAGAGAGGGCGGCGGGATGCTCCACATCGGGAGTGGGCGAGAGCCCCAGAGTACAAGGCAGAGATCACATTAAGGAAGCCCTTCGGGATGCGATGACGCTCGAGCACACGCCAGAGGAAGGGCTGGGAGAGAGAGGGAAACGCGGCCCTGAGGTCAAAGGAGACGAAGAGGGGGGACAGCTCAGGGTGGTGGCTGGCAGCGCGAGCGACCGCATCCTGACGGACGACGTGAGACAGGAAGTTCCGCCCGCGCACGAAGCCTTGCTGGCTCTCGTGCACTCTTGCGGCCACTAGCGGGGCAAGCACATGATTCGCTGCACTAGCCACCGCCTTGGCGTCACAATTCTTGAGACTCAGAGGGCGAAGTTTCGACGCATGGCGGACCACCTCCACGGAGTCCGAGGGCTCGTCACCCTTGGGAACGAAGACCATGTCTGCGAAGTTGAAGCCGTGCGGCGCACCCCTGCCCTGGTACAGGCCGATCATCATGTCATAGAGGATGTCCACCAATCTTGGATCCGCCAGCCAGGCGGCCGCAGGGAGTCGGTCAGGTCCAGGTGCAGTGGGCTTGGCACGAAGCAGCGCAGCGCGCAGAGCAGTTGGCGACGGAACGTCCAAAGAGGGGCTGTCGAACTCAGGAAGATGAGTGCGTAGGTAATCGTCAACCGCATTGATGTCAACTGGGCGATCGGTGAACGTGGGCTGCCAGTGCTGGCGTAGGCCATCCATGATCATAGTCGGGTGACGCTCGATGCCCGCCTGGTGTCCCTCGCCGTCCATGCGGAGACCCTTGAGCACCAACCGACGACGGTATGGTATCCAAAGGAGGGCGCGCCGTTGAGCAGCTCGCTGTATCTTCCGCAACTGCTGGATGGTGGGGTCGCCCGCATCAAACTGTAGTTGAGCATGTTCGCGGAGTCTGGCAGCTGCTGCAGCTTGCTGTTGTTCGTGCCAGGCAAGATGAAGGTCCATGCACTCTCGTTCAAATGCAGGGGGATTGGTCAGCAGGATGCGGTTGTCGCCATCGATGGTGAGGTGCAGGCGGCCCATGGCAGTGGAGTGGATCAGCTTGTGCGCAAGGTGCACGTCCTGCCTCCATATGGCTCTTGCAATCGCACGTGTCGATATTCTGCGACCCTCAAGAGCATCAGCATGGCCATCGCCGATGGGGAGGGCCTGGAGCTCATTGCGGGTGATGCGAGCAGCTTCGATCATCTGCAGCTTCACCTCAGTCCATCGGTTCTCCTCTGCTATGTTCGTGAAGTCGGAGTGGTTGAGCAGGTTGGTGATGTGCTTGGCAAACCGTGGCGAGTTGAAGACGCTCTGGGGGATCGCGCGATCGTCAGGGGCCGCTGCAGCACGGGGCTGGATCCGCAGCTGGATGATGGCATGATCGCTGAGGCCCCAGTCCGCCAGGGAGGTCGCCTCCTGCCAGATCTCGAATGTGACAGAGGTGTCCAAGAGGAAGTGCGACTTCAGAGAGATGAAGGCCCTGTCGATGAACGTGCACGACTGGTGGCGCTTGGAGTAGTGGGTGGGAAGCTCGGACACGATCTCCACCATGTCGCGTTGGAAGAGACTGCGCCAGAAGCCCTGTGCTTGGTTGCCACGGTGCCAGACCGATCGGCTGTTGCCACCAGCTCGTCGGTAGTCACCCTTAGCCAACTCTGATGAAGAATCCGAGGAGGAGGATTGCGAAGAGGAAGACGAAGATGAGGAAGAGGTAGTAGGAGCTCTCCGTCGCCGAGAACCCCGTGCTGGTGCCGAAGTGGAGGTCGCGCTCGGGGAAGAAAGGTGCACCGGTTCGATGTCAGCGATATTGAAGTCCCCGATAGCGATGAAAATGCGGTGTCGTTCGTCACTTTGCGCCCATGCAGCTCCGTCGAGCCAGCGATGGCGCACCAGAGGAAGTTTGGCTGCAGGCAGCTCATGGTTGTGGATGTTCATGATCTTGATGTGCTCGTTGTTGGTCAGATTGCTGATGGTGAGGACTGCGACGCGACCATCGATCACGGAGTCCAGGGAGAGGGAAGGGAGCATCTGAGGGTCCAGCGTCGCGAGCTCCGCCTCAGAGAACCATGGGACCAGGAAGGCAACGCCGCCAGCCCCAGGGGAGGCACCCGCGGACATGACGGCACGGTAATGGTAGGGCGTCTGGTTCAGCAGCGTCTGCAGCCTGAACTCTGACCCGTGCGCCTCCTGGACGACAATCAGCATGCGCATCTGAAGAAGCTTGCAGAGCCGTTGCATCTTGTTGTTGCGACGATGAGCACGTTGGCAGAGAAGCCCTTGGGCATTCCATGATGCAATACGGAGCGCCTGAGTGGTGCTGGGGCCCTGGCCCTGGGGAGCAGCCAACTCCCAGGGCGTCCAGCGTGGGCTAGGAACAAGACCAGGTGGAGGTGTCGACCTCCGTGTTGAAGGTGGTGGCCTCGCAGAATTGGTCGATGATCTTCTGCCGCTCGTCGTCGCTGATGTAGCGTGTGGTCTCGGGGTGCCAATATATGCGCGAGGGCTCGTGGAAGCCCTGTGGGACAACCTCAATGATGGGCACTGCGTTGACGCTGATGATACCCTTCGGGCGGATGGCGGTCCAGTCGCGGTTGTTCGAAGCGAAGGACTGCTGCAGCAAGGAGAGGAGCCTCTTGGTGTGCATCTCTCGGCGGATCTGACGAGGGGCTTTGTCGGCACCCACGTGGAGTGGCACCAGTCGCCCGTCAGGCGTCTTGACTTGGAAGGATCTCCAGGAGCCACCAGGGAGTCGCAGCGCGCGTGCCAGTGCAAGAGCGCGGGCACCACCAACTCCAGCATCTCCCCGAACTCGCAGGAAGAAGCGCTTGGAGGGGACCTCCGCGCCGCCGACCAGCTCCAAATATTCGGGGGCCACTGTGGAGGCGCCAAACCATTCTGAAAGGCTAGCCAAGACCGCATTCTTGGCCACCATTGAGCTGCAGTTGGCGGAGAAGAGAAGTGGGTCAGCCTCACGGTCATACTCGGCCAGCTTGGCCAGGTCGGTCGCTGGGAGGGCCTTCTCCGCCATGGCGAGCTGTTCACGGATCTCGCCAATCTGCTTGCGGAGGACGACGTTGCTCTGCTCCAAATCAGACTGGCGACGCTTGAGCTGGTGAATCTCGTTCGACTGGTGGGCCACATTCTTGAGCACGGGGTCGATATAGCCAGCCATGGCGCCCACCAATTCCTTGTGGGCGGTGGCCAGAGACTGCGTGCAGATGCTGTTGAGCTGGGTGACCGTGGAGTCCATGCGGGCCTGGACCAGCTCCAAGAGACTGTCCTGGATAGAGCTTGGCGACCCGCTTGCTCCAGCAGCAGGCGCACAGGGCGTGTCGGTCCCGCCGACTGGTGTGGCTGTGTCCTCCTGCGTCTCCAGCACCTGGAAGTCGCGCTCGATGTCACGCAGCTCTTGGGTGGAGAACTGTGGCCCCGTTGCCGCTGCGCCCCGCCAGGGATCGCATGTCTGGAGGGCATCTGGGGCAGGAGGGGCCACAGCCGCCGCGCCGGCTGGCGCCGAGGCGCTAGAGCTGCTGCTCGCTCCAGCCCACTGCGGCGGGGCTGCCAGGCTGCCAGGTCCGTCGCCGCGTCGCAGGCGATCACGTTCACTACGTTCACGATGGGCGGGGGCGCGCGTGGATGGCGGAGCAGGGCGGTCGGCAGGGCCTCTGCCAATGTCAGCCCAGGCCTTGCGTCGAGCGCGACGGCGCGGGCGGTCCTCGCCCCCGCTGCGGCTGTGCTCGTCACGGCCCCCACGATCATCAGAAGAGCTGCCAGAGCCATCCGAGGCCATGCGAAAAAACAAAGTCGTGACTGAGGAGAAAGATTCGTGTTGGCGATGGTGTGGGGCACTCGCCCAGAAGGGGGAGCTCCAGCAGCCTGTGGTGTCGGGCCGCTGCTGGGAGCCCCCCGAAGCTGACCTGGCCAGCTGCCTCGGGACATGGATTACTTGAGCCAAAATGGCTACGGAGGACCAGGAGGAGGAGGAGGAGGAGGAGGTAGTGAAACCAGGGCTTGCGCCTTCAACTCCCCAAACCAGGTCTCATCCCACCAAGGCCCTCGAGAGAGCCCCCGTCAACACCTCCCCCTCCCCCTCAAATTTCGTCCAGCTCCATATCATATGAAGAGGGCCCAGCGTGTTATCTGACGTGCGACGTCCAAGAGTGTTTGCATGCAAGCGTTCAGAAGCCATTTAAAGCTGGTAGGGCACGCTACATCAATTTGCATTGTATTGCATTGCACCGTGGACCGAAAATTCGGATCGCATTGAGCATGCGTTGCATTAATATTGAGGTCTGGGCCGACACTATTGTATTGCACGATGTAAGGCTCTGAACTTCGCATGGCGTTGCGCTGAACAATGGACCAATTCTGGTATAGATTGCAGTGATGAGTCGGCCAGCAACATTTGAATTGCAATGGTCGGCCTTCCGTTGCCACTGCGTTTTTTGCTCAAGACAGATTGAAGTGCGGCCCATCCGTCTCCGACAATTCTTTCGAGCCTTCCGTCACTGACACACGATGGCACCGAAGGCGATCCAAGATTCAGCCCCAGAGACACGCCAAGAGAAGCGGATCGCAAAACTGAACGTGAAGAATAGGCTCTTGAGTTTCCAAGTGAAGCTGCAGACTCGTCGCATCAAAGCATTGCGGACGAAACTGCAGTTCATGCATAGGCTCATCGACTCAACTGTCAGGCTTGACGACGCAGCCAACGCCAGGTTCAGGGACGGGCCGCCAGGGCATGCAGATGGCTCGGATCCAGAATGAGAGAGGTCCGTGTGCCGGCCCGTCCCCTGTTCCCAAGCCTTTTTCATTCCACATCTCTTTCATTCTGCCTCTCTCCACCCTCCTCCCCCTGCGTCGGTTTTGACGGGCCTGATGTTTAATCCACGAGCCTTGCGTTCGAGACAGGCTCGGAAGATGTGCAATATGATGCGCACGACAAATAATTAACCAAGCTGAGCCTCAACCGCACCCCAACCGTCTGACACTAAATCCTCTATCAACATTTTATCGTTTAGTGCCCACTAACACTCATAAACATGCAAAGTCAATCTAACACCCGTTACTTCAACGCAACGTCCTAAAGCTCCATCCCTCGCACCCTTAGGTAAGCACGTAACCCTCCTAATCTCACCATGGCCAATGCCTCATTTGCCCTCCCTCCGTACAGGCCCTGTTCACAAACGCAAAGCAATCATAATGAAACTCATCACCCTCCCCCGTCCTAAATTCATTAGCCGTTTTGGCTCAATATGTCCATGGACATCGACCAGGACGCAGATGTCCCTGTCTTGGCTGAGGGCGATGCTCACGATCTCTCAGCCACGTCCCGATGGTCCTTGTTCTTTGTAATAGCTGCTCGAAAGTGGCAGAGGCGACAGCTGCACAATTTTTGGGACGACCTGGAAGAAGTGTTCGGCACAGAGGTTCTCGAAGCGCCACCTCGGATCGTTGGCGCAGTTGTTGCGCGCTGGACTCTGAGACGTGAGAATGAGGTTGATGTTCTAAGCCCCTTCGCGCAGCAATGGTGCTCACATGCCAGGGAATCGACGCGAGGTGTAACATGTGGTTTTATTGTCCATGAAGTGCGTGACCGCATAGTGTTCGACTCAGCGTGGTGTGTGAATGAAGCCGTCAAGCCATGTGACTTGTGGGCTCGGCTGCAGCAAGTTCTACACGAGCGGCAATCCAATGCCCTCGCTGGCCAACGCTTGCCTGCAGGAGATGACTTGACTTCTTGGCGCTGCCCTGGTCGAGGCCGTACCTTTTCGTGTATCCTCCACCCCTTCTTGGCAGTGCACGTGGTGAATCATGCAGATACCCTCCATGTTGTTGCAGTGACTCGCAGGTTGGACCATGCGAGTCTGCTGGCAGGGGGCCCCAAAATGAGCACGATTTCGAAATGGAGGGGGGCACTGCCGGCAGCGCCATCGGAATCAGCAGCAGGTGCAACATCAGATGTAGGTTCTCGGAAACGCAACCGCAGTCACCCTCTGTTTAAAGTTCGTCGTTACAAGGGCTTCGGAGGGACAGTCTCGTGTGACATCGTTTTGAATTGGATGGATGCAACGCGGCACTTGAAGGCCTTGAGAAGGAAAGAAGAGTCGTGCAAGGCACACGCTAAACTCTTAGCCCACGGCCGTCAGGACTCGGCAGAAGATCTTTTGTCAACGCTCACGCATCTGAGCTACGAGACGATCAGGAAGTCCCGAGCGAGGCTGGACATGGCCAGTTGTCTTCTCTGGCGTGAGTTCAGCAGTACGTCGAAAGACTTGGATCTGTACCTTTGGTGCGACTCGAGTCCTCCTGGGAGGGGCTTGGAGCTTTACACTGCTGTGGCCGATATTGTCCAAGACGGCGTACTTCGTCGACGACTCTTGCCACAAATATGTTTGCCGAAACGGTTGTTCGGTAGCGTCGGGAAAACGTTTGCACTTCTATGGATGTTGTGGTTGATGTTCGGGCCGACCTACGGGCGCATGATGGATGTCTGCAATCACATCAGGAGCTTGACCACTGATCTGGGCACAGAGGCGCTCGTGGCCATCAGTGGCGACATCCTGCAGGACTTCTTTCGCATCATCGGTGGGTACTTGCCGCCTCGCGCCATGAGGCGCGACCAATTGTTTCCCCGAGCTATTCGCGTGCCTAGATGGAAGCACTTGTGGGATGGAGTAATTCGTTTTGGTATGTATTTGTACAGGCGGTTTCCTTGGTGGCTGGAGAGACTGAAAGCAATCACATCTTGGTTACGGAATCGACCAAGGCCGCGTTGGGTTTCCAATCGGCTGGCCTCGTGACTGTGTTTCGTTGTGTAGCAACAACGAAATACGACGTGTATCGATTGTGTGGAAATCAAGGTTGTCTGGAACGTAGGCTTTCGGGTCCTGGGCGCCGTTCGAGCCTAAAGGCATGAGTGGTTATAACGCATAGGTTAACTCAACACATACTAGATTGTGTAGGGTGCACGTTCCTCGGGCGCGGTTGGTTTGCTATTCGTGCTGCCGAAGTGTCAGCAACTGTGTAGTGGCAATGTGTGGGCGCGTGCGCACGAACACACACGCGCACACACGCACACACACGCACACACACACACACACGCATACACACATACACACATACACACAGCGCATGTGTAACACATGCACCTCCCAGCTCGCAATCTGAACATAGTTCGGCGACGTTTCGCAGTATATACTGCGCACGTGGCGTTAATTTGTAATGCTGGCCTGTGCAGGCTTGCTAACTACTCCATGGACCTGAGGAGGCGAGGTTTCCACGCACTTGCCCAGATGTTGGAAGCAACGAGCATCCCGTCGTTTGCCAAATGGCGTTGGGGCACGATATCTGTGATTCTACGGCATCTGGGGCGATTCGTCCACTCGTTCTCGCGCACTTGGACTACTGAGGGGCAACCCCCAAGCGTGGACGAACCCCAAATGTTGCACTTGATGACTGACGCATTTCGTTCTCGAGAGTGGATGACTGCATTCAAGTTCTTGCATTGGTTTGCTGACTGGGTGGGTGGCCTTCTGACGTGGGGCGGTGGCTGCTTGTGTCACATGGCCCAGCTCATGCGCGGCCAGAGCGTCCACTGTGCTGAGAAAGGGCGTCTGCTTCACATCGCTCACTCGCACGCTGCCGACGTGTTGCGGCGACATCTGGATGAAGCTAACGGGTGGACGAGGGAATGGTTCGACGGCAGTGATGCGCTTTGGCGTCAGTTTCAAGACATTGTTCGCGCCGTCCACGCCCACGCCCACCAGAAGCTCGATTGCTACCAGCACCTACCTATAGCGATTGTTCATCTTGGCGAGCCTGGCATGAGAGACGTCCTCATCCGTAAGTTCAACTCGCATGCTCCTGAAGCGCACGAGTTGGCCACGAGGCTCGTGTTCGACTCGTCCTTCCCTGGGAACATGCGCGCCGACGTGGACGCCATGCTCCCCGACGGCTCGGGCATGAGCGACAGGCTCGCCCAGGAGGCACTGGGTGCGACCGCAATGGTATATACTCCTTCCTCACCATCATCATTCCTCCTCTTTCTCCTTCTCGTGCCCTGCCCCTCGTCCCCCCCCTCCCCGCGGCCCCGAAATTATGTTGGCCCTAGTGTATGTGACTAAACGCCTGGAGATGGCTCATGCCGGTTTCCTCTGCCCCCCCCCCCGAGAGAAAACGACGTACTTGCAGCGGGCCTCGGAGGAGGGGAGGGGGCAGTGGGGAGGAGGGCGAGGATGGGGAGGGCGAGGAGGAGGAGGAGGGCGAGGATAACGATTTGTTTTGTTTAGTGCGGCCATCGTCCCACCAGTTATAGCACAGAACCCAGGTTCTGAGCATCAGGCGGGTGTGCATCGACGATGGCGTCGGCGAGGGCCCGCACGCGCGGTACAAACAGTTTGCAGATGCAGCGAGAAATAGTGGTTTCGTGTGGAATGCGTCGTCCATGCGACTGGTCGACAACCTTCATGACTTCCGCACTCTGCCAGAGGAGGTGGAAGGCTTGAACAGACAAGCCTTGTGGGACAACTACTTGGCTGTTCTACAGCCGAGCAAGCACGGTGTTCGCAAGGATATGTTCAGGAACAAAAAATCACTAGCAGAGCTGCCGTGCGGCAATTTTACTATATGGACCACTTCAGCTGCTGCGACCTGCCCGACGCTAGGGGCGGCTGTGGCCCAGGTGGCGGCGACGGTGGCGGCAAAGGTCAACATGGGTGCCGCTCATGCACGAACAGATTCCTCTGCCGATCCCCTAGGGCACGGCCAGGGTGGGATGGGAAGGGATGGAAGGAGGTGAGCAGGATGAGGAGGAGGTGACACTCTACTAATCCACCTGACCCTTTCCCATCATGGCACTCTACGGGGGCCGGTGGAGGACTCTGGGCAGTTGCGTGGGCGGCGCCTGAGTTCTCAGGCGACGCCGACGACGACCATGGCCATCCTGGAGGTCCTGGCCCTGGCGACCGCGAGCTGTCTGCTATAGACGACGACGGTCAGGGCGAGATGAGCGCCCAAGAGCATGCTGAATTCAGGATGATTTCGGAGTATTTGTCGAGCTCGCTTGAGCCCCACACGTACATCACGAAACAGGTCACAGTGGACGGCGTCAAACGGTTGCTCCCTTTCCAGTTTTTACATTTCGGCGAGAGGAAGAAATTCATCCAGTCTTATCGGGCCAGGAAGGGTTTCAGCAGGGGTACTGACGTCACTGTGCAGTTTATGGAGGTATGGGGAGGTGACGCTGATGCCACGTCCAACAGTATTGACGTCTTTGCTGTAGAGGACCCTTGCGTTCTGCCATTGGTATCCCTCGCTGATGGGCTTGGTGTCGGGCTTCGGAGTGCCATGCTCCGATGGGACAGCGCTCCTTCCGAGCATGAGGGATGTCTAGTCATGTGCAACCCAACGGAGCTGCGCCCAAGCGAACTCAAGCTGTCCAGTCCTGCCGTGCCTGTGCTGGCCCTTCTTGATCACCTGAAAGAGGAAGGCTACGACGGGGTGGGCAGGAGAATGATCCACGTGCCTGGTGGACCCAAGCACTACGATAACAGACGTATCGAGAGCAAACCTGAGTACTTGAAGTGCGTCATCGGGCAGGCTGACATTTTCAAGAAAGGCGTTTTATCGTTCGAGTCGACGGCGACATCCGTCTGGTTCAAGCTTTTGCAGGCGAGCCCTGAGCCGATCGAGGCTGGTCTTTCGTCCAAGGAGTGCCAAAAACAGTTGCGAGAGCTGACAGGGCTGACCCCTCTTCCCGCATTGGACGTGCCAGCGCCCCTCCCGCCGCCGCCCGCTGGTGTTCAACCGCCCACCATTGAGGACGTCGACGGAAGTGAGCCGTCTGAGCATGGCGGCCACGACGGCGACGGCAAGCGCCCTTGCATCGACGACGCAGGGCCTCATCCAGAGTCGTCGCCTCCTACTCCAGAGCCAGTCCACCCAGGACCTGCGCAACCAGGTCCAGAGCCGCCACCAGACGGTGATCCAGAGCCTCCTGATCCAATGCCAGCCCCTGCTCCTGGCGAGGCTGGTCCTGGCGCGGGTATCGACGGGGGGAGCGACGACGAGTTTGATGGCGAGGACGGTTTCGCCATCAGGATGCCGAGGCTCTTGGAGGGCGTCGAGCCCAGACTGAAGAAGGACATTGGGAAATACAGAGGGTATCGCGTGAGATGCGCAAACCCTCTGCATGCTAATTGCTCGCTGTATCGAAGCGCTCGCTTGGGCGTCGGCGTGCACGGGCCCAGAGCTTGCGAGGGCTTCCTTGGTGTTTGGCTCTCGAGAGCCTTCTCGTGCAACAGGGATGAGCACGTAGCCTTGAAAAGGCGCATCACGGACGATGACGTCCGAGAATACTTAGCTGCTCACCCTGCCGAATAGGAAAAAACATACGCTGCCTCCCGCAGCGTGCAACTTGCAGCAAAAACGGTGAACCAGGAGGAGAAGGGAGGAGGGAGGAGGAGGGAATGAGGAAAGGGGAGGGGGAACTAATGAGGACCCTCCTCCCTCCTCCGGCCTAAACATCATCCGCCTCCACGCGTCACGCCCATACGTTCTAAAAACATGTTCCCTTCTGGGGTCATCTTGGGTCCTCTCGTGGTCCTCTCGGGGGCTCGGGCACTCATACGGCCTCTTGTGGTCCTCTCGGGGGCTCGGGCTGCGGTGATCTTGGGTGCAGTGCATATCGGACCGTCTGGGGCTGCAAAGGGCACAGTGCGAGCAATCTAACGCAATATGGCAATACATGCCGAAAACACTAAAAGCAGTGCATCAACAAGGATAACACAAACCACAGGCAACGTAGACAGCATAAGACAGCACCAGCGGCTGAGGAGAGCAATCCGAAGGAAACATCATAGACTATGCTGAGGATGAATAATGCATCTGTTACTCTCATGTGCGTCAGTATGTTAGGCGCGCGTGAGGAGCTCATGCTGGTCCTCCATCCTCCGAGCTTTCCTCTTCGTCCTATTTCCCTGGCAGCATACGTAGAGCTAGTTGGAGGCTCGAGGCGAATTTGATTCGCTCATGGCGACTCCTGAGCCCCAGCCTCACTCAGAAGGGGCCTCGTTTACTATAACGATTAAGATTCCCGATCTTCCGAAAGAGTACGATTACGTCACTAGGGTGCCCATGTTAGTCCAGGTACGGCGCAAGGAGACCGATGCCGACGGAAAGCGTGGCGCAGACCCAGCCCCTGGCCCTGCCTCGCCTAAGCAAGATCCTGCCGACCAGGGCCCAGGACCAGTCCAGAGTACGGGAACTAAGGCGCAAGTCCGACTGATGGAGCTTATCAACGAGCTTGGTGATCTGCCGCAGCCACAGGCATCGTCGCCCGATTCAGCTGGCCAGCCTATTGTGCGCAAGTTCGGGTACATAGATAAAGGCGAACCGTTTGTTGCAGCCGTGCTGACCAACCCCATGCCCCCGCCGCAGACTCCCCCGCCCAAGAAGTCCAGGCCACTCGAGTCGTCCCAATGGCTGCAGCCGAAGAAGAAGTTCACGCTGGTGGATCCCCAATCGCCCGCCGCGGGAGCAGCAGACCAGCCCACATCGCCAACCTATGACTACCACGAGGCCCTGCACGAGGCCGTCCTCACGGATATAGTCGGCACGGGGGCGGCGTGCTCAAGCAGCGGGTCGAATGTCAAGTTCGACGATTGCATCGACCTCAGCCAGGAGACCCAGGACATTTACCCAGAGGATTCGTGCCGTGCCGCCAGCCAGGATGCATACGAGCTCGCCCTCGAGGATGGGACTCAACCTCCTCCGTTTTAGGCGCAGCGGCCACGAGCGAGTCTATTAGTCGCCGTGTTTTTTTCGGGTGCCAGTGGCATAGATTGACTATGCGGGCGCATTTGGGATATTTTGCATTGCATCAAGTTTCACTGCAGTTCAGACCTTTGAAAGGCTGTTGCGTCGAGATTCCTGGTAATAGGCAGTAGGATCATACGCATAAGCTGCAACCAATCAGCAACCACATCAACATAAACATACACCAAACCATACAAACTCGCCAAAACACCATCACACGCATGCACATGCCCAGCGTTATAACCATACGCATCACCATGAACTTAAACACATGTCTCGTCATAAGCGGAGCAGTAAGCATGACAATCAGCACAGGCATATGCATAACCGTAAGCATTGGTGGGCATTGCGAGTGGCAGGAGCTCAAGGAAGATCTATGGTAGCCGCTCTGGCCATTATCAAATAATCAGGCGTACCATGTGTTTAATGCGAATAATTAACACAAGTATGAATCGTTGTACTCAAGAGTGGATGTCAACAGCATGTCTCTATGTCCTCGATGCTCCTTCAACGGGCCTCCAATATCCAAAGCCTTCGGCTCTGGGCCCTTGCCCAGCCGCCAGACCCAAGATCAGTATGAGGGGCGTGCCGAAATGTGTAGCCTACCATGGGCGTGCACCCATGACCAACTGCCCCCCCCCCACACACACACACACACACACGCAGCATATGCATGACCCTGCACGTGGTCTCAAGTTCGCGATCGAATCATGATGGTCCGACGGCCTTGGGCCTTGGTATGGAATCCCCAGGGTTTCCGTTTCTGGTAGTAGACAAGATCTCAATGTGAACTATTGGGCCCTGCGGGGCCCTGCCGATCACGCTGTCTATCCCTAGTTTGACTCGACGCTGCAGACAACTACGCGTACATTGCGAACTGGACTTCGGGAGCGACCAGGCAAGCGAGGTCAAACCGTTGGGAGGGTCAGGGGCTGCAACCAAGATTTAGGATTCTTGCTCCAGGGCCCGTGAGGTTCACGCAGGTCCAGCCCACCCAACTGGGCCCAACCGACTCGACCCCCAAACAAAGCATGACACCAAGCCGAGCAAGAAAACACATTGCAACACAGCAAAACCACATGCAACATAGCAAAACTACATCTTTTACAGCTGCAGAAAAGCAGATGAAACCAGATGAAACCAGATGAAACCGGTTTCATCATCTCCATTTTTTAGATGAAACCAGATGAAACCAGATGGCACCGGTTTCATCACCTCCCGTTTTTAGATGAAACCAGATGAAACCGGTTTCAACAATTCTAGTTTTTTAGATGAAACCAGATGAAACCAGATGAAACCGGTTTCAACAATTCTAGTTTTTTAGATGGAACCAGATGAAACCAGATGAAACCAGATGAAACCAGTTTCAACACCCCTCTGCTCTTAGGCTAACTGAGCTGAACCAAAAGGACGCACACGAAACGATTCTGGGTCGTGGACTGATGTGAAAACGAATGGGGCCACCAGGAACAAGTTTCAGGAACGCTTGTTTTCGTTTGTCCGTGGTCTCTGGGGGCGCCTTTGTCTTGTCCTCGTGGTCGCTTCGGACCGCGTCCTGCGTGACGCGGGCGCGGGGGTTTGTCTGACAAGGGGGGTTTTGTTGACGCCCCACCAGGTAAGCCCAATTCCCTGTGGACACCCCCCCCTCGTGGAAAAGGCAGAGAGTATTGGAAAAAGCTGAGATGTTGACGGCGGGCCACTACGGCCGCGATTCCTGTTGACGGCGGGCCACTAAGGTCGAGGCGTGGACGGGGGTGTCTGGCCTGTCCACTATTTGGCCCCCAACCCCCTCCCCGCCTCTGAGAGGCACTCGCTTGACAGATCGCCTACTGATTTTTCACACTCCGACGTCGTACATCAATTGCATTCGCAGCCATTTGGCGGCTCCTGTGGGGCCGCGCTCAGGCCGAGGACACCAGGAGCTCCTGGCAGGGGAGCTCGCCAGACCCACAGCCCGACCGCCCTCTGGGCTCACGACCATGTCGCGAGCGAGTTCCATCGGAGATGAGCTTTCCATGATGGGGGACGCCGACGACATGTGCGGCGTGGAGCTCATGTGCCACCTGTGTACAATGTATGACCAACAAACCAACCTCCCCTACCGCCTCCTCGGCTTCCACTTCCACGCGAAGTGCATGGCAGGTTTCCGCGCTAAGTGCAGGGCCATGTCGAAGGATCAGGACGAGGACAGAGCCATGATGAAGGAACGTCCAGAAGAATGGCGTGCTGACACCATGCCATGGACGACTGGGGACCGCTCTAAGGCGAGAGCCGATGTCAAGAAGAAGTTCACTACCCTCGTGAAGGATGCTGACTACTCGAAGAGCGGGGAGCGCGTTGAGTACCTAACGATGGCGCTGGAGCCGCTCATCAACTACTGGGACTTCTGGCTCAAGAGGCCCAGAGAGGAGTCCGAGGCAGAGTTCAACAGGCTCCTGGGCATCCAGGGAGACACGTACACGAGGAAGGTCGACGGCAAGGTCGAGAGGAGGGTTCGCATTCCGTCGGCGGTGTCCAGCGACTTCACGGAGAAAGGCAAGCTGCATGAGGACAGCGTGAGGAAGGAGGAGGAGCTGGACGAGTTTGCCCACGCTTCCGCACAGATCAAGCGCCGCCGCTTGACGTCGAAAGCATCGGCGCCGTCATCGACGTCATCAGGGGCCCTGCCGACAGGGGATGTGCAGCGGGGGCCTACACCATCCAGGCAGCCTGAGTCTGACGCTGGACGGTCGTGCCGAATCATGTCTGATGAGAGTGTCGACTCGGTGAATGCGGCGCTGGTCAAGGGAAAGGCGGCGGCCACGCCGACGAAGCGGGATGTTGACGCAGCCACGAGTGCGGAGTTCCGCAAGCCCATCGCCGACTTCTCTAAGTTGTCGCCGCTGGAGGTGCCCAAACGCAGAGACAGCTGGTCGACGGAGCTCGCCGACCTACCCAGCGAGTTCGCTGGGCCCAAGGGCTACACAACGAAGATCCAGAAGCTCGTGCTGATGATCCCTCCGACCGCGATCGAGGAGTTGGAGCTGAACCCCCAAGGCCTGCTGGAGGAGATCGCATCATTCTTGTCGGAGAGCGCTGCGTCCCAGAAGGCGATGCAGAACTGCAAGGTCGACAGGCTCCAGAAGCTCGAGGCCGAGGCGAGGGCGCTGCAGGAGAAACATGACGCCTTGCTGCCCAAGTGCGAGTAGCCCTGGGCGTCAGACCAGCCCAACCCATCCACCCACAGATAGGCATACTCATTACCCCCCTCATATACCATATGGGCTTCCCCACCTCCTCGGCGGAGGATTGGCTGGAGATGAGGAGGCCCATATGGTATATGCTACTCCAGAGGTCTATGGTCGACGCGCTGAGCTGCGAATGCAGCAAGGCGAAGGCGGCCAAACGCACCGAGTACCTTTCCCAACACCACCAGGCCAAGAAATATTCCAACCAGCTCACAGCTGGAGGCCACGGACCAGAATTCTCCAAGACAGTGAGTCCCTACATCCGTGCCCTGGCGGAGAACACCGTCAAATACTCGGACAAGGTGCCGCTCGAGGTGAAGGCTGCCGTCGACATCAAGATCGTGCACTTCCTCGACGACGGCTTCAGCACAGAGGCGCTGCTACGGCCAGAACGGGATGACCCAACACACGTATGTATCAGATGTGTTGTGTGTACGTGTGCGTGTGCGTGTGCGTGTGTGTGTGTGTGTGTGTGTGTGTGTGCGTGTGTGTGTGTGTGTGCATGTATATATATATGTATATGTGTGTGTGCGTGTTGGCTGTAGGTGTGCATATGTCCTATGATGGCTAGATGAGTGTATGCATGTATGTACGTTCGTACTTGTGGGCCTCTAGTCTAGATATTATTGTATGTGCCTTGTATGCATGTAGCTGGTGATGCCGCGCATTTGCGTATTCACATATGCACGGTTAATGGCATGTGTCTAAATTTATATGCATGTGTACGCGTAGCCTAACGTATGTATACATACCCAAAGCACGCATAAACATGTACATGGGCATGTGTACGTTCTAGAGGTACACATGACACTATTGCCAATGCTGCTTGCGAAGGCTGCGTGTTCGGCACATGTAGGAATATGCGCACATCGGGTGGACGTTTGTGTACTAAGCTATTAACATGTAACGTTCTACCTTTCATTGGCATAGAGCCGCTTGGCCCTACATGTACCAATTTTCTGACATCGTTCTATGGTGAAGGCATAGACGCGGAAACCACACCACAAGACGACCACACACAACTGTACACACATGCGTGGTAGTAGCAGTCGCTCCGGTAACACAACATGATTCATGTGCAAACTACCACGCGTTTGTTTAACGAGCCTAAACATGTTTTCGTTGCCAATATTGATGGCACACTATTCGTGTACAACGCGTCTATGTTTTTTTCTTTTTGATAATGCTCTATGTCTCACATATGGTTGCCATTTCGTCTTTCGGTCCCCACTTGGTTTCTGGAGTGCCCGCGGGGTACCTGTGCATGAATTGTGTGCGGGTGTGTTCGCGCGCCTGCGCGCGCGTGCGCGCGCGGGCGTAACCTTTGCGACGCCACTGGGCCAGTGGGCGTGCTCCGGTTGCCCAGCCCACGGCGTCCCGCGTGCGATTGTCTGTGGCCGCCTGGGTTTGCAATGGGGCGCGCGCCGACTGTTTCCTGGGCTGGGCCCTTCCCCCTCTTCCCTCCTCTTGCGCCTTCATCTTCGCTGGCTCGCTATCCCTCTCCCCCTCTTCGGCGCGCCCGTTCCGTTTCCCTCTCCCACCCCCCTCCCCCCCCTCGCGCCCTCTCCCCCCCTCCCTTTTCCTTTTCCGCCGTTGTGTGTTTTCGCGCTTGGTTCGCTGTTCGTGCGCTTGGGGTTCTCATGGTGTTGCGCGTCTTGCTCTCTTGCCGCTTCGCGCAGGAAGTGGGCTGGTGTTTGGGTGCAAACAGGCGCGGGGGCGCGGGGCAAGCATTGTGGGGCCAAGTCAGGGGGCGCGTCCAGGGCAGGCGATTTGTTGGGCGCGCCCTGCGACGCCTGTTCCATCGCGGAGGGCCCGCGCGAAGGGTGGCCCCGCCACCCTCTCTGGCAAAAGGGCGGGAGGCGCCATGGACTTCACCGCGTTCGCTATCATGCGCGCGGGGAAGAGCGCCTCCCAGCCCGTGAGGGACCTGTCCTCGGGCGCGACGGCTCGTGGCGATCGCGCCCCTTGTCGCGGCCTTGTTGGGGGTCTCAGGCGGCGCCCATGAGGACGGGGCGTGGTTCGTGCGCAGGGTCAGCGCCCAAGACCTTGCCGCTGTGGCCACTGTCGCCACTCGCCGCGCCGACGCCCTTTCCCGACGCCGAGCCCATCGCGGCCACTCGGTTTGCCCAAACACCAGCGCGTCTTCGAGATTGACGACGACTTGGAAGGCATTGCTGGGCAACTTTTCCCACCGCGGAGGTGGACGGCGGGAAGCGCGCGCGTTTGGCGCCGAAGTCGTCGCGGCCGCTGGTTCCGTCATGCTCGCGCGTTCAAGGCGCAGTGGGGCGCATCGATTTTCTCCCTGGCGCCAGGCCAAGCGGTTCCCGAGGGTGCCCCAGACCCCTTGGCGCGGGGCCGCATGGGGGCAATGGCAGACGCGACTGGGTCTCCGCCCGACGTGGCCGAGAAGCCCGACAAGCTTCAGGTCGGGAGTTTGTGGGGAGATCGGTTGAACGACCCCGCCCCCAACCGAAGGCAGGAGCACGCCTGCACCTCGCGTGTTTCCGCCGTCGGCGCGGTTGCGCGGGCGGTCAACTGCGCGACCAAGCGCCTGGACTTGACCTGGCGGGGCAGTTGCCTGGGGGCGCTGAACCTCCCAAGGGCTTGCGGCAGCGTCCGCTGTCTCACCGACGAGCGGCCCGCTGTCGGCGCGGCGAGGAACCAGCTTGCCAGGCCCGAAAGCGACGCCCAGAGGCTCAGCGTCGCCCCGCCCTGCGCGGAGGACTGAAGCGCCGCCGCGCCCTGCGCAGACGCGACTGGGTCTCCGCCCGACATGGCCAAGAAGCCCGACAAGCTTCAGGTCGGGATTGTGTGGGGAGATCGGTTGAACGACCCCGCCCCCGACCGAAGGCAGGAGCGCGCCTACACCTCGCTTATTATTTCCGCCGTCGGCGCGGTTGCGCGGGCGGTCAACTGCGCGACCAAGCGCCTGGACTTGACCTGGCGGGGCAGTTGCCTGGGGGCGCTGAACCCCCCAAGGGCGTGCGGCGGCGCCCGCTGCCTCATCGACGAGCGGCTCGCGGTCGGCGCCGCGAGGAACCAGCTGGTCAGGCCCGAAAGCGACGCCCAGAGGCTCAGCGTTGCCCCGCCCTGCGCGAACGACTGAAGCGCCGCCGCGCCGCCGCGCTTTCTTCCCCTGGCTCTCCGTCTTCATCTCCGCTTCAGAATGTCCGAGTTCCCCGGCCCCGCCCTCCCCAGGCGTTTCGCCGTTGGCTTGTACTTCGTCTTCCTGGGGGCCCATCTACCCCCCCTGCTCTCCCGTCGCCGAGCTTCTGCGCCATTCCCCCGCCCCGTCGCCGCTGCTTCCAACCCCGCGCTTGCGTGTCTCCGCGCGCGCCCCCATCCGCTCCCGCGCGAAGGGCCGCTCGCTGCGCGTCTGGGCGGCGGCCGCGGCCGCGAGCCGCCGCAGCTCGCCGCCGCGCGCAAAAGGCCCGCGCGGCGGAACGCAGATGACGAGGACGGAGGAAGGGGGTGGAGCGGGTGGGCCCCCTTCTGGGCGCTGGAGTAAACAGCAAGGCGCACTGGGCGCTGGGGTAACCCACGGGCCCACGGGGGGGGGGGGCTGGGGCACACCGCGGGGTGCTGGGATTCACAAGAGGCGGGGGCACCCTCGGGGTGTCGGACTAACCCGCGGGGTGCTGGGGCCGCCCGCGGGACGCTGGAGTAACCAGCGAGGCGCTGGTAAGACGTCGCGGACAAAGAGGGGGAGGACGGGGGAGGAGGAGGAGGAGGAGGAGGAGGAGGAGGAGGATGAGGAGGAGGAGGAGGAGAATCAGGAGGAGGAGGAGGAGGAGGAGGAGGAAGGAGGAGGAAGAGGAGGAGGAGGAGGAAGAGGAGGAGGAGGAGGAGGAGGAGACAGTGCGCGTGCCTGTCTGATCGAGCCTGGACGTTTGTTCTGTGTTAATCATGGTATGACTGTCTACGGTTTTGCTTGCGTGTGCACAGTGCGTTGTTTATGCATGGCGTCTGCATGCGTGGTTCTGTATGGCTTAGCTGTACCTATGTTTGCGCTCGGCTAGGTCACCACGCCTGTGCATTTCCCAAGGTCACGTGGTTCGTCATGGACATATAGGTACGCGTGTGTGCGCGTGTCTGCGCGTGCAGGGTCCGCGTGTACTTATAGCGCGCATACACGTACACACTCATGCATCGTCGTGCGTGTGTCTCCATTTCAATGCGCTGCGTTCCTGCTGGGCCCTTCATAATTTCCTGAAGCCCGTTGTCACGCAACCGTGCCCCATTGCAGAACCTAGGGAACCCGCTGCCGTGCCGAAAGGACCCACTGCCATGCCCCAGGATGTGTTTCATTGCGCGCCCCGATAACCGACAAGCCTATGCCAGCAACCACCACAAAGGACCCATGGACGCGCCCCGGGGGTCCTGATGATGCATGCGCGTATATGGCATAACGGAGCATGTATGTTCATATCTGTGTACACCATAAAATTATACGTATGTGTTGTTGGCCGCTGCTGTAATGTAACTGCGCTCTGCTAGGGGTACATGTTGGGTCCATACAGCATAGTGTTATTTACTCGTTTCAGGAATATGTGTGCTCACTGTGTACATACGTACGCACGTCGTGTGCTAGTTCACTGTGGAATAAATCATACAGCAAGTACAACACCTCACGCAAGAAATGACACGTGCGTCACATGTTTTACGTTCTAGATTCAATGTGTGGTGTTTCACATGGAACAAATGTAATGTGTGATGCGTGGCGTGTAATAATGCATTTGGATTACGTGTGTGCCGCGTCTGTATCAATTAATAAGTGGATATCATCGTATCCGTACAATGTATACCGATGACACTATCAACATATACTACCGCATGCCAAGTGCAATGCGCTGTGTGTTGTGTGCGTGTGAGGTATGTGCGTGTGTGTGTGCCTCTCACGGTCGTTCTGGGCAAGGCAACTCTCGAGGGAGAGGGAACACGGTGGGTCTTCGAGCCCAAGGGAGGAAGGGGGAAAAACGGAGAAGAAGGTAATGGACGGGACTAGATAATTCGAACGAGGAGGTTGGAAACGTGAAGGAGGAGGAGGAGGAGGAGGAGGAGGAGGAGGGGGGAGGGAACGACAGAAGATGGGATTGACCCCTGCAGTATAGAGGGGCAGGGAAGGACGCGGACGAGGAGGAGGAGGAGGAGGAGGAGGAGGAGGAGGAAAACAGACAAAAGGACAACGGAATAGTGCAATAGTCGACGACGACCCTCCCCATCTCTTTGTTGCCCCTGGCCCCGAAGTTCGTGCGTTCCGGTGTGCCTGCAGGTTGCTGTCTTCCAGTCCAAGTGCCACAAGCATGTCTCCGAGCGCTTGCAGGAGGCAAGCGACCACGCGGCCGCCAAGAAATGGACTGGCTGCATTGCGAAGGTCGACGGCCGCGTGGAGGGTGATGATCATGTGTTCGGTGGCATCATCGACTGTTGTGCTCCCGCTGCATCTCCTTGGCTGGCGATCCTATTGCGCGGTGCGTTCAAGGAGCTGCGCTCGTCGGTGTCCCTGCCTGGAGTGGGGCACGTGGTGCAGGCCTTGTCGGAGGATCTCTTCTTTGTGAGCCTCCCGATCGACAATATCCTCGGCACGGGGGTGTCTTTGGGCGACTTGACTGCGTTCATGGAGACCGCAGAGGCGGCGAAGGTCGTCAAAGATGTTGGGATCATCCAGAAGCTGAAGCCCATGCAGTGCGTCTACATCCCCTGGGGCTGGTTGTTCATGCCTTTCCACGTGAACGTGGACAGGGCCAAGAAGGTGGAGCCGACTGAGTTTGCTGGAATCTGGATGCAGCCCTACTGGAACGTGGAGGCCATGAAGATTGCCCCCTATAATGTTTTGGAGGCGGTCCTGAACTACAACGTGGAAGTGCTCACGAGGACAGGGTTGCAACACATTTCGCAACCCTCATCGTTATTTGATCGTCCATGCCAATACTCAGTATTGGCATGGATGCTCAAGTAACGCCCTGCCCCATCCTCCACAGCCCCAGGAAGATGGGCCAGGAGATGTATGCTGAGCGCCGCGTGTATTTCATCGAGTTCATGAAGGAGATCGCCTCTCCGCAGCAGTCGGCCGCGTCCATGGCCGCCGCGGAGGGCAGCTAGAATACCGCCGCTTGCACGGGCCGAGGGTAGGAGAACCCCGAGGAGAACGGGGAGTGGAGGAGGAAGGATGATGACGCTGACGACGACCGACGACGACGACGATGGTGACAACGATGAGGATGGGTGGTTCCGGAGGATGAACAGAATCGATGTCGGCTAAAGCCCGACTCGACGCTCGACTCGACGCTGGGTGGTCCCCGTGTTGCTCGGCTTGCGCCGCTCTGCCAGCCGGTGGGACACGCCCGTGTCATGGCCGTCTCGATCGCAATGACGGTCGCGGAGGCGAGTATATTCAAGATAGGGATGGGGACTGAGGCATTAGGCCTGAACGACGTCCGAGGAGGAGGTAGGGGAGGGGGGAGGACGGCGACGGTGGAAGGGGGAGGACATGAACGATTGGGAAGGAGGTAGGACCTAGGAAGGTATCACTAAGGATGCGTGGATGAGCTGGGTCTCATCCTCTCTATCCTACTCTGGTCTCAAACTCCGACCGTGGCGCTATCCCGTTTAAGAGGGTGATGGCCATCGTAATCACCATATCCAGCATCATCATCATAATCATTACCATCACCATCATCATCATTATGTTAGCCCTCATCAGCATCAGTATCATCATCTTGACCGCTAGATCTCGATCTCCATGAATATCATGATCATCATCACCTCGCGCACACACACCATGACGGTGATGAGCATCCGCAATCGCCATCACCTCCATCCTTTTCAACATCGCCTCCAATATTCCACATCTCATCATCAGCATCACCAACACCATCCGCGACAGCGTCCCCCCGATCAATCATGATGACTACCATCACGGTGGAGGGCGGAGGATGTACGAGGTAACCTGCATACGAGTATGCATTGCTGCTTTCACGAGCCATCTAATGGCATGGCACGCATCGGTCGATGCGGTGTTTCTGTGGACTGTGATGTCAATGCGCGCAGATGGGGAGCGCGTGTTGCCACTGACCTTTCAGAATGAAAGATTATGAGCATAGTGCTAGCTTGATATCTGCACTGTGTCGTTGTTTCCTTTGCCCGCACCACCCCAGCCCGCGTCCCCCTTTGTACGGGACGCAATAGTAGGCATACGGATGGTCACGGAGGAATGGAGGATCAGGGGAGGGGCGAAGATGCGTAAAAGTAAGATGCGGATGACGGGATGATGAATGGATGGATGGATGGATGGGTGATTGAAGGTAAAGGGGGGATGATAAATCATGACACGGAGGGCGCGGCAACGAGGAGACAGGACACATGACGCACGATAGATACTGAGGGCTATGCGAGGAATGCGGGTTGGGGGGTTGGCACTATATCAAAACATGGCATGACAATGATGGTGATGCCAATGAGCCAGTGGGGGGCCGAGGATGGCTGAACGGATGATGAGTAATGCCGAGAGTACCTACTAGATGATAATCGAAAGATGAAGATGCGGAGGGTTAGTAAGGGGGAGGACGATGGGAGTGGCGGAAGATTGATAGGAGGAGGAGAAGGAGGAAGAACGAGCGTCCGCTCGGTCACGGCACTTTTCGGCCGCCGATGCAGATCCGTGATTCGGAGATTCGCTGCTCCAGGGTCCGCGCTGCACATTAGACATGTGAAGTTCAGAGGAAGCCTACGTACGCTGGTCACGTCGATATGTATTCGCAGACGAGTTGGTAACGCCTATTACGGTGTGTTATCGTGTATATCGATGCGCTGTGCAGGACTAGCGTTGATGAAATGATAGTTTTCTTGTTGACAGCGCCCCCCCCTCACACCAACACATGTTGACGTGACGGGCCATCACGTCAACACGTGTTGATGTGAAGGGCCTTCACGTCAACACGAGTTGATGTGAAAGCTCTTCGCATCAACACGTGTTGGTGTGCACGCGCTAAGCATCCACTTGTGTGGCGGGTGTGTTGGGGCTGGTTGCCGCGTGGGGTGTCCGCCAGCCCTTGCCTTACTAGGAGGAGGAGGAGGAGGAGGAGGAGACCCGCCCCCTGAGGTGCACCGACGTCTTCCTGCTTGCGCCGCACCTTCAATGCGCTAGCGCCCTCACTAGGGCACTGCGCTTTGCGCACAAGCGGAGCCGACTCTCGAGGAACTTTACCCCCAGTGGCTGGGGCTGCAACTGGCGAGTACGGAGACTCGAAACAATTGAATCGGCAGCAGCAGCTGTAGCATATATATATATATATATATATATATATATATATATATGTAGTTTCGGAACGGTCGAAAGGAAGCGAAAAGAGATCGAAGCAGGCTCGAGGATAACTTTACCCCCGCCACAAAGGAAGAGAGGGAAGGAGACGCCCCAGAACAGAAGCGACATGAGGATAAACGAAGTAGTGGAGGAGATCGTCATGACTTGGACACCCGAATCGACACAACAATTTCGCTTGACGATATCGACGACGTATCCACAGCGTTACATACACATCTCAACATACTCATTCCGATGAAGCACGGGAGCTTGTCACCGATAGTCTTCAGGCGGGGGCGGGAGAGGGATACTTTGCCTTTGGCGAGGCCAGGCCACCAATATCGCAACCTGCGACCTATCTATGGCTTCCTGAAAAGAGGGCAGCGGAAACAAATCCTGATATGTTCGTTTCATCACCCTTTGGATCTTGGGGCACTCGAGACACCCCCCGCGGTCTATCACGCCCAGTGGGCGGCAACGACCAAGTAGTAATAATAGGAAAACAGACTCGGAAATATTATGCGCAAGAGGGGAGTGGAGGTAAAACTAATTGACCCTCCACCCGATAATCACCCCAACGCTATCCACCACCTCCTGACTCTCCGGCTTCCATTCCCAGAGCCTTGGGGAGCAAACTGCGTTGAGGCATCGCGCCGCGCGAGCTTCGTGCCCCAGAACGCGAGCGCTGATGCCCGGCGACAGGACGTCCCCGAGCTGCTGCAGCATGGCAGGCAATCGGGATGGCATAACGCGGGCGGGCCGTTAAACGCTGAAGCCCGTCTGTCTCGGCGTCAAAGGTGTGTTTGTTGATTTTGAAGCATGGCCCGACACATAACAGCACGGACAACGCGATCGAGTTGTAGGCGACGAGCGAACGACCCCCCCATCGATCGAATACATCGACACCAGTCAAGATAGTTCGCCACAGGAACCACCCGATACCTGTTCCACCCCTCGTCTCCCAAGGTAATGGCCAAGTATTTTCCCCCATGTCTGGATCGTGAACCTTCGGACTCGAACCCCGTGCTCGGCGAACCTCCTCACCTTCTCCGCCCTCTCGACCGTCCCATAGAAGACAATGGTGCACTTTCTGAGGTTGAGACTGAGGCCCGTGGCGAAGGCACTGTTCACCAGCACCCGCAGCATCGCGGGGAGCGACGCATACAGTTTCTGAAAGAAAAAACCATGCCATCTGCGAGAGCGGTAAGCTCCGACAGCGGGGAGGGCAACTGATTCGCTAACTTCCGCAACGCGGGATCCAAGCAGAGGACAAAGATGCGACCTCACATCGGGCAGCCTTGGCGCGCTCCACGACGGATCGGGAACCCTTGGAATTTGCGGCCCCCCAGGATCATCTCCACCGATATGTCAGTGTACAAAGCCGACCACGAAGTCAAAATGGTGTCGGGAACCCCATGGTCCGCAATTCAAACAGGATCCAGGCGTGGAATATGCTTGGAAACGCGGCTATCACATCGAGGAAAACACATCCTGCTTCCCCCATGCACAGCAAGACTCCGTACCGGAGCATGTTCCACTCAAGCTTGAAACTGTTGTCGGCCATCTGCCGAGTCCGATCGAATCCGTTCTGAATGGGCGAGGCGCCCAGCTCACACTGATCGGCCAAAGATCGATTGATGGCAGATCCCGAGATCTTCGCGTCGCTGTTGCTCAAGGTGATGGGGCGCATCTCGTCGGGCCCCCCCCGGAAGCTGGCGGAGTCTTCCTCGCGGGGGCCTTTGGGGATGAAGACCGTGGTGCCTTTGTTTAACTCGGGGCCTAATGGGGCTCCTGTTTGCGAGTGCTGAAGGAGGTCGTAGAAGGTCGTAGAGGGCGTCGATCACGAGGGGGCCACGATTTATCCTAGCAGAGTAACATGCCCCATCAAGACCAAGGGCGCAGTCGTGGAAACGGGAAACCAAAGCCTCAAACCTCTCCCGAGATGACGTCCACACAACCGCGGGGTCAACGCTTGTGACGCGCGGGGCGAGCTCGTTCGCGGCTCCGAGAGACATGGGGGCATCTTCGCGGACGCGCGCCCAGTGGTTGCGGAGAGCGTCAGCGCCAGCTTCAAGAGTAGGAAGATGAGACCCGTCTGGAACACGAATGCCCGCAATGGTCATCCGACGATTGCGAGGTGCCCAAGTCTGCGCCTGGCGCCGTGGATTCTGCAAGCTAGCTTCGCGGAGGCCCCGCGGGAAAAAAAAACAACTCACCCATCGCTTCTCTCCTTTCCTCCTCGAGCCCGCCCCTGGCCACTTCCCCCATATAATCGTGAAAGCCCTGCCTGTCGATCCACTGGGCAACCTGCGGATCGACGAACTCGGCAAATTTCGGGATAATCTGAAACGCAGGCCTGGCGGTAGCTGCCCTGCCAGCATGCGTGGCCCTATTCGCTGTGGGCAGCCAGGGCTGGCGCTGCGACGCAGACTCAGGAGGGGGGTTTCGGGATTGCTGTTTGGCTCTGGAGGCTGCCAGATGCGCGCGCCCCTTAATCTCCTGAATTTGCGTGGGCAGGTCATCCGATAAACCGTCGCCGGCTTTGACGAGGCGAAGCGCGGCGGGATGGAACTTGCGCTTGGTCGCCCGAGACGGGGCCGACGCCTTCCAATCGGGGGCAGCAGCGCGAAGGGAGAGGTAGACGGGGCAGTGGTCGCTCGGGGCCTTCAAGTCGCAGACGCCCCACGACGCCCCAGAGATAGGATGGTCGTCTAACGTGTCGGCTGCATGTGAGTTTGTGAGGATTCTACGACCGTTGACAGTAGACGTAATGCGACGAGTAGGAGAAGGCTGCAACGCTTCAATGATTTCAAGGAAGAGCGTCTCAAAGAAACGGGCGATGCCGTCTGACGCAGGCTGGCGTCTCCCCTGAGACATAGTGGACGCCCTCGCCAGGCAATGGGAAATTGAAATCGCCGAGCACGGATGTCTGCACCTGAGCCGGCGGCAAAATCGCCTGGCGGAGCGTCCTCAAGTGATTTGCTGCTCTGCTCTCAATAACTTGGGATCAGTGTGAGCGTTGGCGATCGCAATCTCATTATCCCCCGCAGAGGCCCGAATGATGCGGGCCCGCCCAGGGATCGCCACCGTGCGCTGGGGGTTCCGCAGTTGATGAATGATGGCGGGGTGGGTGGACATAACAACCCCAGCGCGGATATGCGTCTCCTCGTCGAACGACCCAAGAATGCCATGATGAGGGGGCCCCCTTGGAGCGCCACGCGATCCTCTTCGTGGCCGTGAGCTTCATGGAAAGCCACGATGCCATAAGCGACGTGCGTGGGCAGCATGAGACTTCGTTTAGCGGCTCGACTTGCATGATGCCCGTGGACCGGCACAAAAAGACCTAGTGAGCCCCACGCGGCGAGGCGGGGGCCCGAGCCGCTGCGCGACCCGAAGAGGGGGGGGGGCCAGCGGGGGGCCCGGGAGCCCGCAGCGGGGATGGAATTCCATCCCTCGGTCTAGAACTAGACTGGGAGCGGATGGCGCGATCGCGCAGAGATGAACGTGAGAATTGCTGTCGCTGCCGACTAACAAACTGCGAATCTGGCGAAGGAGGCGCAGGCTCGATCCCCAGAACACCAGAATCGCACATAAAACTGATGAGGCTCGCAGGCAGCTCAGGAATTTCTCAAACATACCCTGCAATCGTCACATCCGTGGCGACTTTGATCAGTGTCGGCGGCCTCGGAATCGGTGCCCCACTCCCTGAGGTTGTCGAAGTCGGGTTGGATGCTCGACTGGTTCTCGCTTTCCTCAACCGTGTGGAAGAGCCGCCAGTGGTCGTTCTCCTGGTTGTCGATGATGGAGAACTCACTGCGAGCGCCGTTGGCAGTGAGCCTGTGGCTGATGGAAACCCAGCGTACGAGACCCTACAGCTTGGACATGATGTGGAGCCAGAGACACGAGAGCGTTCGCTGATGCGACATGTGGACCAGCGGCGTGTCGGGCCTGGCGCGGAGGTGTACCTGTACCTTCTTGCGCGGGTCGTGCCATGTGGGCATGTTGTCGTGCGACCACTCTCGGAACAGCTTGCGCGCGTCCTCGGTGCTGAAGTGGACGCCGTTGCCCATAGACACCTTGTGAAACTTCGCGGTGGTGCCTTGGTGGAGGGCGGGCTGCGAATTCTCCAGAGCCGTCTTCAAGGTGGCGGAGTGTGCGCGACGATGGCTCTCCAGCACAGCTCGCGGGACCCCCCAAATCCCAGCCCGAGCGCGGTCAGGCTCATCATATTTGATCGTGATAGTGGGCTCAGTCGGGGCCTCAATCCTACGACGCGTCGAGCGCGAACCACTGGGTGCCGTAGTGCCGACTGAGGAAGGAGGGCGAGACAGCGCATTGACTTGCCTCTGGATGTCCGCTACCTTCGAATCGATGGTGTTCGTGATGCGGGCGGCGACGTCCGCGTTCTCCATCGGGATGGCGGTTCCTTGCTGCGCGGAAGTCAGCAGCTCGGAGAAGCGGGACTACCGCGACGTTTGCATCGATTGGACCATGGACGGCGTATCTGAGTAGGACTGCGCTTGGTTCGCCTGCAGCTGCCCAAGCTGCATCGCGAGCGCACCTGCGCGTGAGTTGTAGCTCTCGATGGCGTTGCGCATCGTGCCCATCTCCTGGCGCTCCTCGGAGGACTGAGTCTGGGTGGCTTGTGTGAGCGCAGCCAGAGCATCCGCGGAAACCATCTTGGGATCGATTGGGGAAGCTAGAATGACTGCTGACCGCGAGCGAGCGGGCAAACAAAATGTCGCCCTGATGCCTTGGGCCACCCCTTGGCAGCGTCCAAGTTCGAAGCGCCAGTGACGCACTTCGCGAACTTGAGCCAAACTGGCTTGAGCCAAAATGGCTTGAGCTAAAATTGCTACGGAAGGAGGATGAGGATGAGGATGAGGACGAGGAGGAGAAGGAGGAGGAGAAGGAGGAGGAGGAGGCGGAGGAATATTACCAAGCGCGCTACAGGCTTACAAGGTACCTAAGCCCATCTTTAAGGATGAGGCGGCACTCAGCGAAGTACTGGATACTGTGCGACTGCGAGAGATACAGAATAGTTTGCCGGCCCCAGGCCACGTCCTCGAAGTCGGAGGCACTGCCGAAAGCTATTGGCCACCTGCTGACACCAAGGGGGGCCCATGTACCCGTTTTTCTGCGCCAGCAGCCGTGAAGACGTATTCCACCCCACTTATAGTTTTCGGCCATGCCCCGGGATAAGGTGCCAAACCCTTCGACGAGAATGTGGGATGTCACCCCCGCTCTGCTCGAGCGGATTGGGGCTCCACTGTCGAGGAATACCTCCTCGGGCGCGGCACCGAAATTCGTGATATTTTCGTTGCGTCGCGAATTTGGGTGCGATCTGGCTCCTCGACCCGTTTAAAGGCCGACCTCGGATCGTGGCTCTACCGGCCTATCCGCTGTGGGGGCGAGCCTGCCCATCTGCTATCCCGCGACACTGGGAATAAAGAGCCCTCAACGCACGCAAAACGGCCAACCGCAACAAGGGTAGAGCGAGGGAGGGAGAGAGGGAGGGAAGCAAAGGGAGAAGAGCCGGGGGGAGAGCGAGTGAAAAGGGGGGAAGGAAATGCCAGGGGAGAGCTGGAAGGAAATGGGACTAGGGGGGACGCAAACGGGAGGGCGGAGATGGCGGCGGAGAGAGCACGGGTGAGCGAAATAGGAACCGGGCCAGAAACACAAGGTCCTCTGCGGAGATGCGGAGGGATCTCGCGCCGCGGGAACACCACCGAGGACTCGCCGCACCAATGCGATGAGTGCGGCTGGGGGCGCCCACCACAGGGCGTCGCCAACGGTAAGACGAGGCCGATTTTGTTATGTGCCAGGGCCAACACAATCAGGGGCCAGTTTGGGTCCGACGAGAGAAGCAGCAGACGACAGCCGCAAACAGTCTCCGGCTGCGTACAAGTACGGGCGTCCCGCGCAGCATTCAGCTGCAGACGCAAAAGGTGCGCACGCATTACGGGCGCGACCATGAGGAGAAGGACTGAAAGCCTGTGGGGGAGGAGAGAGGGAGGACGGCGGAAGAGCCGCTTTCTATATCCCCGCCTCTGCCTCCAAAGGGCGATCCAAAGGAAACAATTCATTCAGCACCTTCGCGCAGCGCGGGGACATCCTGTTCCAATTGCTGCAGTTGTGCGGGCTTGCCAACCTGTATGTGCACGTCTCTGAGAGCCCAGCTGCTCTCCGCCCCTAGCAGATGCACCCGCATGAAGAGCAGACAAAGATCAACTGGTCTTCGTCGTCGCTGGCTATAAGTAAGAAGTGGCCTCGCGGATTCGCTGTGATGAGTTAGAAAGCGGCGCAGTGACCAAGACATGCAAAAGTCTGCGGCGGGAGCTCTGACTGGCACCTCGTGTAGCAGACCCTCCATGCCCACAAGTCGGGCTTAATCCACTTCCAGTTGTGGCCCCTGGCTTGGCCGAAGACTTCTGGCTGGGGGGCCTGAGCGACAGATGAAGCCGTCAATAAGACCCCATTTCGGGTTGGGTCTGCTGGCACTAGCGGCGGGGGGGGAATGGAGGAGGGAGGAGGGGCGGGGAAAGGAGGGGGGGCCGCGGTCAAATCCGCTGCGACCGCTGCTGGTGCACGATGGGCACGGGGCGCCGAAGGAGGGGGCGGGACCAGAGGAGGTGGCAGAGGGAGTGCATGACGGGCAACCCTTATGCCCGTGATAAGCCCAGGGACTCTTTGCCGCGTGTCAAACGCGTGTCGCAACGCCTTCGAGGGAGCTAGCCGTGGGAACAAAAGCAGCGCCCGGGCCGCATAGCGAAGGCAACGCTCGAGGGAGGTGCTCTCTTCAACCCAAGACTCTATCTGCGACTTGGAGGGCCGCGCCAACGTTAAAGCCCCTTTCTTGGCGTATCTGTCGGCCAAATCGTTCCCTACGGCTCTATACCACTCCGGGGATCCAGCGGCCAGCTCGTCAGGACACACGTGCGCCTGGACTCCGACAACGCAGACGTCCTGAGTCCACGTGGGCGTCCCCCTGATTTGGATCTGGAGGCCAGCGTAGACGTGGTGCCGGGCCGTAACCTGCCACCACGGCTCAGTCGTTAGTTTGACCAGGCCCAAGAAATCAGAGTAAATCGAAGTGGCCTTGGGGCAGAACTGCATCACTTCAAGAACAGCGATGTGCTCTGCCGCTGGGGAGGTTTGCGGGTAGTCTGCTCCCACGGCCCCCCCAAGGGGCATCAACACCGCCCAGCCTGCGGCATGAAAGATTTGAAGGGACCCTGGGACACTCAAATAAATAAACACAAATAACAGGATTCCCCATATTTTAGTTTTTTTGGGGGGTTTTCGTTTTCCCCCCCCCACTTCCCATAGTCGCAGATTTTCCTGGAATCGACGATGAATTGTGTTTGTGTGCTTTCTTCCCTCCTGGAGATTACTGGCCCGTCTTTGAAACAGGACCCGTCTGCATCAAGACATCGCCAGTAGAGGCGCCCGCTGTGGAGAAGCCCCTCGACTGGGCACCAGCAGCTGTGGCTGCTGGTGCCCGTGCCCGTGCCCGGCGGCGGGGTAGGGCGCCGGGCTGGGCTGCTCGTGGACGCCACAGACAAGAGGGAAACTTCTGGCAGGCTCAGGCACGAGGGCCCTTCGTGCACGAAGGAGGAGGCCGAGGAGGACGAGGAGGCCGAGGAGGACGAGGAGGACGAGGAGGGCGAGGAGGGCGAGGAGGCGGAGAGGGGGAGGAGGAGGAGGTTGGCAGAGGAGGTGCCCGCAACGCCGACCTGGGCCGTGCGGCCCCCGCCCTCCGGATGCCTCTCGTGCACGAGCGAGATGAGAAATGCTGTCGGATGGGGCTCCGCAGATGCACGTTGCGTCTACGCTGTGCCCAGCCTGCCGCACTTGATGCGCCGCCCACAACGAGTGGCAGACGGAGGCGAGAAGCAGCCCTCGCTCATGCCTCGGGGGGCTGCACTCCTGGATTACACGCCTAGCCACGCTGAAGTCAAACGTCGTTGATGCTGGCATTCCTAATTTGCCCGCTATGCGACTGGAGTGGCCCTGCGCCCAATACTCTCTGAATTGAAGCTCCATGAACTTGGGAGAGAAGGCTGTCAGAGGCCAGCGCCTTCCCGCTGAGTCTTACAAAATGACAGCCGTGTGAATCGACCAGCCCACGCGGGCTGAGGACAAAACTGCGGCACCGAGTGGGCCCCTCACCTGGGACCACGCACCAGGGAGGCGGATGAGAATGGGCTGGGCGAGGGAATGGAGGCGGGGTAAAGGGCAGGGGTTTGACACGGCAATGTCGATGCCCGATTTCCAGACGATCTTGGACCAAAGGAGGGCCGGCGCAGGCCCCTGCCTCCATGTGGGATCCTCATGAACCGCCAGGGAGACGAAGCGCGATCTGGAATCTCCCCGGGCACCGACCAGCCTCAAGCAAACATGTCTGGGCACACGCAAGTTCGGCGTGGTCGACTCCGGCGACCGACACCCCATACATGCCATATTGGTCGAGACCAGTGGTATAAACTTTCCGAAGGTCCGCGCCTGGAGGAGTAGGGGGAGGAGGAGGCGGAGGAGGAGGAAGAGGAGGAGGAGGAGGACGAGGGCGAGGAGTGAGCGACCACATTGCACACCAGTGCGACATCACCAGATGCGTGCATCAGTTTGGCCGCGCGCGCACCCTGTGGTGTGCGGCATTTCAACTTTCGCAGCCGTCTGCAATTGGCTGACACACGGACCGAGGAGAAAGAGTGAAGTGGAGCCCGTTGCGCAAGCAAATTGAGCGAGGAGGAGGAGGAAGTGGAGGAGGATGAGGAGGAGGAAGGGAAGGAGGAGGAGGAGGAGGAGGACGAAGAGGGGCAGAAAGAGGACGAGAAGGAGACGACGTAACCGTGATGGCCTGTGGCCGCACCTCAACCTCTGCGCCACTCGGGTGGGCACAGAGGGAGACCGTGGACTCCCGAAGGGTGGCGCTAGGCTTGCTCTACACGGAGCCCTGACACCGCGTAGGCCACCTGCGAAGCCCGCGCCAGCGCTCAGGACAAGCCTGGTTGGTCAGTAAGGCCCAGGTCTCGGGAGATCTCACCGCAGAGCGGAACAAAAGGAAGAGCTGGGGCGACAGCGCTGATCGGCAGCAGGAGCGCCATCTCCGAAAGGAGAACGAGCGGAACACAATGCACAGATCGAGCTTTCTGCGGACCTTCTCGGTGGGGTGCTGGGCAGCGACCCTCCCTCCTCCACGCCGCTGGCATAGCGAAGCGTGATGGTCTGTCTGTGGCCACACCTCGACCTCCGCACCGTGTGGATGGGTGCAGAGGGAGAAAAGGGGGCCCCTGCAGGTTGGCTCTGGGGCCTTTTCTCAGACCGTTCGCTGACGCCACCTGCAGAGCCCGCGACAGCGCACAGGACAGGCCTGATAGAACATCGCGGCAAGGCTGGCAGAAGATTTGCTGCGAGCGAGGCGTTCGATGGATCAGCGAAGACTGCCGAGACCAGCAACGGGCGGACTCACCGCCAAACGATCTACGGAAAGAGATGAGAGCGCCGCACCCATTATGCCATTCGCTGCAGGTCAAAGGGGACTGGCGCCTGTGCCATAGACAGCGCTGCTTCCCTGGGTGCGATTTGGGCACGCGTTCGTTGTCGATCTACTTCGCTTTTGTGGGCTCGATCTTGGAGGCCACGTGCGCCGCGGTCACACTGTTCGACAATTCTGGACCTAAACGTTGTTTTTCGTTTTGGTTTCCTTTCGTTGTTCGTTTTGTTATACCTGTTTTCCTGCACCCCCCTGCCAACACGAACGACAGCACACAGCCGAAGTCCAGCAACACATCCTTCAGGTCCAACCCTGCTGCTCGAGGTGTATTCTGCCCGCTGTGCCGGAGGGGTTCCTGCGCCTGGGAGCCTGAACGCCAACTGCTGCTTCCTTCGGCGGTGGACAAACCTCCCTTCAGTAAGCCTCCCCCTAGTGAAAACGACCCAGGGCCGAAATCGAAGGACCCAGACACGCAAAAATGACGGCCGCGAACGCCCTCTCGCGAACCGAACACGGCCAATTCCTGAATCGACGTGTCAGGGCAGGAGGCCTGCCCACCTCCGATTCCCGACGAGGCTGTTCGCCGCATCTGTGGGCTGCGCCGTCGCCGATGCAGTCTGCTCTGGCCCCAGCGGTGCCAGGCGCCTCTCGGGGCCGGGCAGCTCAGCGGGAGGGTGAGGATCGGCAGCGACGAGAAGGGCGACTAGCCCAGGCGCGGGCATTCCATGCACTCACCCGGGAGCCTTGTCGAAGACACAGATCATCGGCGCCCCTGCACACACGTGTTGCTCTCCCCTGGGCTACTCGCCCCTATCGTCGCCTCTGAGAGCTGCGGGGGCGTGGGCCTGCCCTCCACCCCCAGCGGGTTCACGAGCCTGGGGCGGCAGGGCCAGCAGGTGCAGGCTCACAAGGGGAGTGTGGCTGCGGCTTCGAGCTCCTGAGCTGCACAGGGAGAGAGAGAGAGAGAGAGAGAGAGAAAGAGAAAAAGAGAGAGAGAGAGGGAGGAAGAGAGAGAGAGAGAGAAAACAAATAACATGTTGTTGTGGAGCTGCTGCAGTGGCGAGGTCACCGCTAGCCCCAACATGTCCAGCGGGAAGATGGGCATTCGCATCTCGCCATGGGTCGCGTTGTTGGGAGGGTCGGACCTGCCAGAAGAGAGCCCAGCTCTTCTCCTTGGGCCACGGTCCAGAGCAGCTTGCTCACGTTGCGTGTGCTCATGGGAATCAGCACGATGTTCTGAATGCCTTCCACGGTCTCGTTGGTCAGAGCGCCTGTCACGATGTCGGCCTCTGCGGTCGCGGCGCCCTCGCTCTTCTCCACAGCTGCGACTCTTTGACGGACTTGAATCCACTGTTCTCCGTCGGTGATGTTGCGAATGGTGTCTGCGTCCATTTTCACTTCTGCTGCTTCGGCTGCTTTCTGATTCCATGCCTGTAACTACGATGGGTGAGGTACGGCTTGGCGCCAGTGTCCAGGAGACCCCATGAGCCAGTGAGACGTAGCCGATGATGGGGCTTGGCAGCACGAGTGTATATATGCGGCACGATGGTGTACTGGGACCGGGACCACTGCACAACAAATTAATCAAGAGCTCGAACGGGTGCAGGATATGGGAGCCAGCGCTGCAACGATTGCGGGCGCTGGACTTGGAATATCGAGCGCCCACTTTCACGTGAAGCTTGCGCAAGAAGACTCGACCTAGCCGCGGACCAGCAGTATCCGCGGACAGCTACGGCGCGAAGACGAGGAGGAGGAGGAGGAGGAGGAGGAGGAGGAGCAGGAGGAAAAGGATGAGGGGGATGAGGGCGAGAGCGAGGACCTCGTTCTCGCCCTCCCTCTCCTCCTCTCCTCCTCCTCCCTCCTCCTCCTCCTCCTCCTCCTCCTCCTCCTCCTCCTCCTCTCCTCCTCCTCCTCCTCCTCTTCCCTCTTCTCCTCCTCCTTCCTCCTCCCTCCTCCTCCTCCTCCTCCTCCTCCTCCTCCTCCTCCTCCCTCCTCTTCCTCGTCCTCCGCATGTCAGGCCAGCCACCTCCTCCTCCTGTTGCTCCTCCTTCTCCTTCTGCTGCTCCTCCTCCTCTTCTCCTCCTCCTCTCTGCTCCTCCTCCTCCTCCTCCCCTCCTTCTCCTCCTTCCTCCTCCTCCTCCTCCTCCTCCTCCTCCTCCTCCTCCTCCTCCCCCCTCTCCTCCTCCTCCTCCTCCTCCTCCTGCTGCTCCTTCTCCTCCTCCCGCTGCTCCTCCTCCTCCTCCTCCTGCTGCTGCTCTCCTCCTTCTCCTCCTCCTCCTCTCCTCCTCCTGCTCCTCCCCATCCCCCCTTCCCCTCCCTCTCCCCCTCCTCCCCCCCTCCCCCTACCCCTCCCCCTCCCCTCTCCCCGCTCGCAAACGCCCCGCTGCCCCGCGGCTGCCATTCGGCAGCGCAGCGGGGGGCCCGCTGGGGCGGCAGCCCCTGCGGAAGAGCCCCCCCTGCCGGCGCCGCCTCCCGCTCGCAGCTCGGCCGCGCCGCCCCTGTGCCGCTCCGAGCCCCGGCCGCCGGAGGCGCGGCCGCGCCGCCCGGCCGAGGCGCAGCGGCGCCTCCGACGCGCCGCCGTCGTCGTCGCCGCCGCCGCCGCCGCCACTGGAGGCCGCCCAAGACCCCCTCGCGCTATGGAAAAAATCACGACGGGAGGTTTTTCGCCATCATCGGGGGTCCTTGCCGGGCCTTGGGGCCATCCAAAAACAACTCAGGATAAAAAACTGGTCCCGGGGAAGGGTCCAGACCTCTGCGAGATAGCGCGTTTCACGGGCGCTTGCCTTGGGAACATTCGGCGCCCCCCCCCCCAATACTCGGCGCCGTCGATCAGAACCAGGGGGACTCCCCCCCCCCACCTCCCCCCTCCCGAAACTTCCCTCCCCCCCCCCTCCCAGGGGGTCCCAACCCACCCGCCCTCCTGGCGCCGGCGCCGGCGCTGGCGGCCGCCGTAGCGCCAACGCAGCGACGACGACCAGAGAGAGCCCAGGAGGGGGGGGGGTTCGACCCCCCCCCCTGCGCCGGCGCCGGCGCCAGCGCTGGCGGCGGCCAGCAGCGCCGACGCGTGGACGCAGCTACGATGACCAGAGAGGGCCCAGAGGCCGCAGAGGGAACACACAAATCGCCATATCGAGCCCTCGCATGCTCCTCAGACGCCCCCAAAACCCTTCTGAAGAGACCTCAAGAGGCATCCATTCGAACTCTGACCCTTTGCAAAAACACAGTGGCGGGAAGAGCCGAAGGCCACACCACCACCACCACCGCCACCACAGACCACCATACTACCACCACCACCGCCACCACCGCAATCACCACCACAACCACTACAACCCACCATCACCACAACCACCACCATCACCACAAACCACCTCACCACCACCACCACCACAACCACCAAAACACGCCACCACCACCAGCACCACCACCACAACCCACCACAACCCACCACAACCACAACCACCACCACCACAAACCACCACACCACTACCACCACCATCACTGCCATCGCCACAACCACCACCATCACTGCAACCTACCACCAACACCACCACCACAAACCACCACACCACCACCACAACCACCACCACCACGACCACCCACCACCCACCACTCACCACCACCACCAGCAACACTACCAGCAGCAGCACCACCACCAACACCACAGCCCACCACCACCACCAACACCACAAACCACCACGCCACCACCACCGCCGCCACTACCACGACCACCACCATCACCACCTTAACCCACCACCACCACCACCAAACCACCACACAAACACCACCACCACAGCCACCACCACCACCACCACCACAACAGCTCACCACCACCACCACCACCACCACCACCACCAATACAACAACCCACCACCACTACCACCACCATCACCACAATCTACCACAACACCACCACCACCGCCTCAACCACCACCACTACTACCAGCAACACAACCCACCACAACCACCACAACCACCACAAACCACCTCACCACCACCACCACCGCCACTACCACCACCACCAGCACCCACGCCGCCGCTAGCCGCCGCCGACGCCGGCGCCGGCCTAAGGGAGAGTGGAGGAGAAATAAGGGAAGGGGAGGGGGGGGAGGGGGGGGGTCCGGTTCCAACCACCCCCCTTCAAGCGACCACAGAACGCGCTCTTTCAGACCTCTGGGGGTAGACGCTGCGAAAAAATCACGACGTCGGGGGTCTGGGAACGTCGGATGAAACGTCTTCGAACGTCGGATGAAGCGTCGGTGGCGCCAATACCACTTCCGCCACTACCCACCCAGGACCCATACAGGGTGGTGGGGAAGAAAAGAATGGTGAGCAGACAAGGCTAGGCCAGGACGTCGTCGGAGGGAGAAGAAGGAGGGAGGGGGAGGGGGAGGAGGGGGAGGAGGAGGAGGAGGAGGAGGAGGAGGAGGAGGAGGAGGAGGAGGAGGAGGAGGAGTCAAGCGCCGCTCCCAGCGGGACAAGCCGGCGCTCGCACCGCGGCGCGGTGCAGCCGTGTGAGGATGCGTGCCTCTGCCGCCGCAGCGCCCTCGCCAGGGCGGGCGGCGGGCGGGCCTCAGCTGCCGCCGACGTGCACCAGTGAACGGGCACGGCCTCGTGGTTAGGCATGGGATTATTGGCGGGATGCAAATGGGGGGATAAGTCCAGGGGGGGAGAGAGGCGCAACCGAGGTACAAATTGTACCTACGCCCCATGGAGAAGGTACAACTTGTACCGACGCCACGCAGACAAGGTACAACTTGTACTTTTGACAACGTCCGCGACATGTGCGAGGATGTTAACGGGGGGGAGAATGTACAATTTGTACTTGCAACCCGCAGAGAAGGTACAAATTGTACACCAACAAAACGGTACCGGATACTCATCCCCCCCTGTCCTGATCCCCCCATCGCCATCCGGCCGAGATTAGCGATCCAGGCTCAAAGTGCGGCCTGTCTCAATGGCCCTTCGCAGAACCGGCCAGCGGCCAGGTGCTGTGTGAGTCGGCCCATCTTCTCGTGCTGTCTCATGCAACCGAGCATCGGGGGCCGTGGACCCATCGGGGGTCCTAATGATGGAATTTCGTCCTTCGGACCTGGACGGTCGTGGTTGTCTTGAATCGCTCGCCAGCTTCTTAACATCTGTAATCGTTGATGGGTTCCCTTGAATGGTGCAGGGCCTCTTGTTCGTCGTCATCCTCCCCCACCATCCTGTCCATCATAGATAACTCCTCCTCGCTATACCGCCAAACGTTTGAGCCAGACGGACTAGGTGTTTCGCCTTACGTTTTCTCACCTTGTGTGCCGCGCGCAATCGAACGGTTTCCATAAATTATGCTCGGATGGATGAGGAAGCGTCTGTCGAATGGATCTTTAACATTTCAGCACCTACACGGGTGGAGTGCGATTCCTTTTCAAAAAAGGGCTCGCGCTGTGGCGCTACCGCGCAACGAGTAGTTAAGCGGATGGGCAGCGGATAGTTTGTGGCTCGTCGTGGCGCTGCGAGCATTCGTCTTAACTCGCCAGAATTCTCAAGCTCATGCTCATGCAGAGAATATGGAATGTTTAGCTTTCCTTTAAGCGGATGGGCAGCGGATAGTTTGTGGCTCGTCGTGGCGCTGCGAGCATTCGTCTTAACTCGCCAGAATTCTCAAGCTCATGCTCATGCAGAGAATATGGAATGTTTAGCTTTCCTTTCAAGACAAGGCTTGCCATTACAGTGAATATGATGTTCCACCTTGAGGTGCTTCTTCTGGTCAGAACAGTGGAAGGTGGTTCATTGCAATGTCCGAACTCTCGCCCGAATTGCACATCCATTGGGCGCTCGTCATTCGGGGTGGCGCCCCCGCAGAGAGAAAGGACTGCTTGTATGGGACGTGAGAGCCGTTGGGTTTCTGTGGTCCTCCAGCCCGTGGCGCCCGCGGATTTGGCGGACCCATTGGCACTACGGGGGCTACCCGCAGCAAGGCGGTCCTGGCCGCCTCCTTTCAGTCCCCGGGTCCTCCCCCTGGGTCGCTCAGTTTTCGGGCCAGAGCCCGGCTCTCCCGCGGCCGTTCGGGACGATCTGGGCATCCCCAGAACGCCCTCGGTGAGGCGCAGCTTCTGGAACGTATCCCGAGGCAGGCCCGAAAACCTCGAACAAATCTTGAGCCCCTCCTCCCCTCCTCTCCTCCCGCCCGTGGCCCTCACCCCGCTGCACGCCGCCTGCTGCTTCGCGACCTGCTCCGACAAGCCGCCAATCGTCGTCGCCGCCGCGGCAGCCCCTCGCGGCTCTCGGGGCCCCACGACGACGACGACGCGCTGCGCGAGCGCAGCGCGCCGCCGCGCGGCTGCGCCGCCGCGCGGGCCGAGCGCCGCTGCCGCGCGCGCAGCTCCTTTAGAGGAAAGTGCATCACTACCGCTGGTCGTCCTGGAGGAGCCCTCGCCGCCACAGCTGGGCTCGCCTCACAAATCCTGTCGCCTACGTGCGCGCAAGAGCGACCCGCTGCGAGAGTGGCCTTCGCTGCGCGGCTTTGCGCGCCCGCGCGGGCGTCAAATATAAGGGGGACCCTGGCGGGCACGCGCCAGAGGTCACTCCAGCGAAGGGTCACTCTTGATGGGCCGATTTTCCACCACCACTACCATAGGTAGGAGAGGGAGGAGGAGGAGGAGGAGGAGGAGGAGGAGGAGGAGGAGGAGGAGGAGGAGGAGCAGGAGCAGGAGCAGGAGCAGGAGCAGGAGCAGGAAGAGGAGGGGGACCTCCCCATCCTCCCTGCTCCCCCGTCCTGCCTATGGCAGCGGTGGTGGAAGACTCGCCCATCACCTCTTGCGCGTGGCCGATCCTGGGCAGCACACGCCCCGGGAGAGAGGTCGGAGGAGTGGCGGTGCCAGGCGGGCCTTCTCCCCCCCCCCCCCCCGCAGCTCCGCAGGCCCGCGGCCGGCCCGGGCGCGCCCCGCCCGCTCCATGGGCGCGGGCGTGCGGGAGGCGGCCGCCAAGCGCGGTGCGGGCCCGTCGGGGGGGGGGCGCCCAAATCACCGCTGGCAGGATTCTTGCAACCACTGGCGAGTTTTTTCCACCCCCTCTCCCTGGGCCGGGATTTTTTCCACCCCCTCTCCCTGGGTTCCCCCCCCCGGGATTTTTGCAAGATTTTCCTCACCCCTCTCTCCACCCCCTCTCCCTTTATGAACCGATAACTCCTCCCTGTCGCACCCCGAGGCCGGTCGAAAGGACGGGCCGAGCGTTTCGCCGGAGACTTCCTCACCCTTGGTGGTCCTGAAGCTTAGGAGTTGCAATGATTCGCGGATGGAGGGCGGCCCGTTTTCAACATGTGGCTCTCGCCTTAGCTCCGCGCACATTCGCTTTTTGACACCTTGCACGAGTTACGGATGGAGGGCGGCCCGTTTTCAACATGTGGCTCTCGCCTGAGCGCCGCGCGCACTCCTTTCAAAAGCTTGCAAGAGCTTCACGAATGGAGGGAGGCGCGTTTTCAAAATGTGGCTCCCGCCCTAGCGCCGCGCACAATCGGTTTAAATACTTGCAAGAGAGTTTCACGGATGGAGGGCGGTTTCATTTCAACATGCGGCTCTCGCCTTAGCGCCGAGCACATTCGTTCTAAGAGTTTGGAATCGTTTCAAGGATTCTCGTGGTGAAAATCCTGGAGATGGTATTTTGGCACGATGTCGGCATGTCAGGGCGCAGCAGTCACGTTGATTCGCGGTGTTGAAGTCCCACGAATGGTGCTGGCGCGACTCAGCATCGTTGATGTCCCCGGAATGGTGTTCTGGCACAAATCAAGATTTTCAAAGGGTTCTCTTCCAACGGGGCACGTCCCTCAGTGAAAATAAATCCGTGTATGGGGCCTACGAAGAGGGAGCTTCGAGGGAGTGCAATGTCGTTGATGAGTCTTGGAATTGCGCTGGTCCCTCCACCTCCTCCTCCTCCTCCTCCTCCTCCTCCTCCTCCTCCTCCTCCTCCTCGTCCTAACGGCACCAGCTGCGGCCTCGGCAACTTTTGAATTGCGCTTTCTGCCCACGAGCCCTTCATGGACTCTCGGCCTTCTTTGTCTTGCCCTGTCCTGGCGCTCTGCCTTCTCGCTTCTGCCTCCAAGGGCCTACTCTCCGGCCTGGGGGCCATCCCGGATGTGCAGCTGGGGCGAACAGGTGGCCCCGGGGAAGGGCTTTGGACCTCCGGGGCAAGGGACTGAGAAATCACATCGGAAGAGGTCTGTGCACCCAAGCCCCCGACGTCATGACTTTTTCATAACGTCGATACTGAAAGGTCTTGACCCATTCCCCAGGACCGGCTTCTCATCCCGAGTCGTCTTCTGACGGTCCCGAGGCCTGGGGAAGCCCTGCGAATTATGGGAAATGCAATTTTCCTAAAAAAACCGCACTCCATGAGGCACAATTGCGTTTCCCATCATTTTAAATTATGGGAAACGCAATCCCGGACGACTGCCCTGGGAAGGGCCGCCAGAGGCCGAAAACATGGAGGAACCTGCCGTCAGGATTTTTGTCGCTACGCGAGGCAGACCCCCCCCTAACCAACGAAAAAAAAAAAACCAACGAAAACACCGACGAAAACGCACTCTGTCATACATGAAGAAGAAAGAAGAATCACACGCCCAGAACGGCAATCTGAGCACGGAAACGCCCAGAACAGCACTCTGAGCACGGAAACGCCCAAAACGGCAATCTGAGCACAGAAACGCCCAAAACGGCAATCTGAGCACGGAAACGCCCAGAACGGCAATCTGAGCACGAACGCGCCCGCAACGGCAATCTGAGCACGAAAACGCCCAGAACGGCAATCTAAGCACGAAAACGCCCAGAACGGCAATCTGAGCACCAAAACGCCCAGAACGGCAATCTGAGCACGAAAACGCCCAGAACGGCAATCTGAGCACGGAAACGCCCAGAACGGCAATCTGAGCACCGAAACGCCCAGAACGGCAATCTGAGCACGGAAAATCATGGCGGCCGCCAAGCCCTCGCATGTGCAGACAAATGGCCGGCGCCCTCGCGCCAGCAAGGGGCTTGAGGGAAGCGCTGCCTGGCTGGGATCTTCTGGATCTCAATCCGAGACTCCCAGCCAGGACAGGGCACCGGCGAAAGCCGCGAGGGTGGTATGCGGGTGGGCCAGAGACGGCGCGCAGGCGCGGTGAGAAACAGCCCTTAGGGCTTGGGTTTGTCCGCGACAAGACACGACCCTGGGTTTGCCCGCGAAAAGGCAGGGACCCATGCCAGAGGCCCCCAAGTCGGCGGGCTTAGCGCCAGAGGCCTCCAAGTCGGTAGGCGTGGCAAGCCAGAGGTCTCTAAGTCGGCGGACATGGCTGAGGATGCCCTCTCGGCGGGCCAGGGTGGCGACGAGCGCGGGCACGCCAGACAGAGCGCTCCCGCCAGAGAGCATCACGCTGTTGAAGCAGCACTTGTCCGCGAGAAAGCAGGAAGCCTCGGTTTGCCCGCGAAAAGGCAAAGGCCCGAAGGGGGGCAGCCCTTAGGGCTTGGGTTTGTCCGCGAGAAGACAGGGACCCTGGGTTTGCCCGCGAAAAGGCAGGGACCCATGCCAGAGGCCCCCAAGTCGGCGGGCTTGGCGCCAGAGGCCTCCAAGTAGGTAGGCGTGGCAAGCCAGAGGTCCCCAAATCGGCGGACATGGCTGTGCAAGAGCGGCAGGACAACACTTCCAGCGGTCAAGGCGACGGAGGAGCGGCAAGAATCGACTAGCTTTCGACGCCGCTACCTCCAGGAACCTCAAGCGAGGACAACGGACACGCCTAGGCGACGAGGAACGCGGGCTGTGGCGACGAGGAGCGCGGGTAAGCCTCGAGAAACCCCACGCCAGCAGAGCCACGCCCAGGAGCTTACTTCCGCCGTTCCACGGAATCGCCGGCCTGCGGAGGACTACTAGCCCGCGAGGCAGGCGAAGAGGCATAGAGGCGAAGAAGCAAGGAGAAAACAATGCGAGGGCTTGCTCCTGATGACTTTCCTGTGACGGAAACAAGTTTACGCGCCATGAAAATCATTGCGGCCGCCAAGCCCTCGTATGTGCAGACAAATGGCCGGCGCCCTCGCGCCAGCAAGGGGCTTGAGGGAAGCGCTGCCTGGCTGGGATCTTCTGGATCTCAATCCGAGACTCCCAATGCACCAGAAGACGCCAGACAGCGCAGCAGCTTGCGATGCAATCGTGAATATTCGTCACCCAATGCGCACGATCAGCGTCAACGCTGCCAGCTGCTTACTGATGCGTGAGCTTCTGCATCCCGCCGCCGATGTGCGCGGTGACGCGCAATTTCCCCCGCGGCCAATGTGCACTGATAACGTTCCTGCGCGCTGGCGCAGCCATGCCTGTCTTGTCCTCAGCGCTTGTGTGCTCGTTTGCGCTCTGCATGCGCGACCGCTCGCGCTTCTCAGTGTGCGCGTCTGCGCACGACTGCGCGACTTCGTCTGTTGCGGCGCGCTGCAACAAGCCATTGCATGCCAAGACGCGCATCTTTGCGCGTCTGCGCTCCTGTACACTTGTGGCGCGCCTTTGGACATATGCGTGCATCCGCGCGCTTGCGCGCGCTTCTGAAGTTGTGCGCGCTCCCTGTGCGCACGTGCACTTCGGCACGCGTTCCCGCGCGCATCTGCACTCCGCGCGCCTCTGCGCGCTTGCGCGCGTTTCAGCGTTTCCGTGCGCCCGTGCGCGCTACTGCTCACCTCTTCGAGCATCGCGCGTCTTCGCACCTGTGCGCACGTCCGCGCGACACTCTGCGTCCCTTACCTATGAGCGCGAATATCTACGCACCTCGGCACGCTGTTCCACGCTCGCGCGCGTCTCTGCGCGTCCGTGCGCACTGCGTGCTGCTGCGCGCTCTGTGGACGATTCTGCGCGCCTCTTGCGCATGTGCGCTCCGCTGCCGCCTCTGCGATGTCTCTGCGCTCACGCGTTTCCGCGTGCCGCTGCTTGCATGTGCGCGTCTGCGCGACGCTGCGTGTCCCTGCGCGTCAGCGCGTTCCGCGCGCCGCTGCGCAATTGTGGTCCTTCTGTGCGCTTTGCGCGTGCGCACTTGCGCGACCGGGCAGGTCTGTGCACAATTGCGCGTCTGCGCGCTCCCGCGGGCCTGTGTGCGCTCCTGCGCCCCATCCCGCCTGTACGCTTGTTCTGCGTACTTCCGGTGTTTTTGCGCGCTCCTGTGCGCCTGTGCACCTCTGCATGGTTCCGCACACCTCTGCACGCTGCGCGCTTCTGCGCGTCTCTGCGCGTCTTTGAGAATGCTAATCTGGGCGCCCCGCTCCGCAGAACGCACGAAACTGCGGAACGCGCACAAACTGCAATTTTGGTCGCAATTCTGGGCGCACCAGCGCCGCCGAGCGCGGAATTGCGCTCCAAAAACATATATATATATATATATATATATATATATATATATGTGGGCGCCTCGCGCTGGAGACTGCACGAAACCGCGGAATCGCATCCGAATTGCAATTCTGGGTGCACCTGCGCCACCGAGCGCGGAAGAGCTCGGGAACGCGCTCGAAATGCTAATCTGGGCGCTCCGCGCCGCAGAATGCAAGACTCGAACTGCGATTTTGGGCGCACCTGCGCCGCGAAGGCACGAAAACTGCATTCATTGATGCCAATCTAAGCGTGCGGCTTCCTGCAACGCAGGCAACCGCTGAATCGCGTGCAATCGCAATTCTGGGCGCACCAGCGCCGCTGAGCGCGGAACTGCGCTCAGAATACCACTGCGGGCGCCCTGCGCCGAAGATTTGGAAAACTCGCCCCGAAGACGATTTGGGCCACCTCCTGCGCCGCCGAGCGCAGAAACGCGCTTGGAATGACAATCTTGGCGCCAGAATGCGGAATCGCGCTTAGTTGCAAATCTGGGCGCGCCTGCCAGAGTGCGCGGATTCGCGCTCCATTTGCGAATCTGCGCGCGCCTGCGCCAAAATGCGCGGACTCGCGCTCCGTTTGCGATTCTGGGCGCGCCTGCGCCAGAATGCGCGGAGTCACGCTCGGTTTGCGATTCTGGTCGTGCCTGCGCCAGAATACTCGGACTCGAGCTCCATTTGCGACTCTGAGCGCGCCTGCGCCAGAATGCGCGGAGCCGCGCTCCATTGGCGATTCCGGGAGCGCCTGCGCCAGAATGCACGGAATCGCGCCCCAGTGGTCATTCTAGGCGCGCCTGCGCAAGAATGCGCGGATTAGCATTCAATTTGCGACTCTGGACGCGCCTGCACAGAATGCGCGGGTTCGCGCTTCGTCTGCGATTGACTGCGCGGAGTCGCGCTTGGCGCTTTTCGGCGCGCGTGCGCCAGAGAATGCGAAGTCGCGCTCCATTTGCGCTTCTAGGCGCGCCTGCGCGAGAGAATGCAGAATCGCGCTCCAGTTGTCATTCTGGGCGCGCCTGCGCAGACATGCGCGGATTCGGACTCCACTTGCGATTCTTGGCGCACCTGCGCCACAATGCGTTGATTCGGGCCTCGCAAATTCGCGTTCCTTTTGCGATTATGGGCGCGCCTGCGCCCGAACGCGCTGAGCTCCACTCCATGTGTGAATCTGGGTGCCTGCGCACGAATGCGCGGAGTCGCGCTAACCATTTGCGATTCTGGGCGCGCCCGCGCCAGAATGCGCGGAGTCGCGCTCGGTTCGCTTCTGGTCGCGCCTGCGCCAGGATGCGCGGAATCTCGCTCCATCTGCGATTCTGGGCGCGCCTGCGCCAGAATGCGCGGAGCCGCGCTCTATTGGCGATTTCGGGCGCGCCTGCGCCCGAATGCGCGGAATCGCGCTCTAGTTGTCATTCTGGGCGCCCTGCACACTCACTCCATGTGCGATTCTAGGCGGGCCTGCGCAAGAATGTGCGGAGCCGCGGTCCAGTTTCGATTATGGTCGCGCCTGCGCCAGAATGCGCAAACTCGCGCTCCGTCTGCGATTTTGGGCGCGCCTGTGCCCGAATGCGCGGAGTCGCGCTCCATTTGCGATTCTGGGCGCGCCCGCGCCAGAATGCGCGGAGTCGCGCTCCATTGACGATTCCGGGCGCGCCTGCGCCAGAATGCGCGGAATCGCGCTCCACTTGTCATTCTGGGCGCGCCTGCGCGAGAATGCGCGGAGCCGCGCTCTATTGGCGATTCCGGGCGCGCCTGCGCCAGAATGCGCGGAATCGCGCTCAAGTTGCCATTCTGGGCGCGCCTGCGCAAGATTGCGCGGATTCGCATTCGACTTGCGACTCTGGGCGCGCCTGCGCCAGAATGCGCGGGTTCGCGGTTCTTCTGCGATTCAGGGCGCGCCTGCGCCAGAATGCGCGGAGTTGCGCTGTATTTGCGCTTCTCGGCGCGCGTGCGCCAGAGAATGCGGAGTTGCGCTGTATTTGCGCTTCTCGGCGCGCGTGCGCCAGAAAATGCGGAATCGCGCTCCAGTTGTCATTCTGGGCGCGCCTGCTCAGAAATGCGCGGATTCGCGCTCCACTTGCGATTCTGGGCGCATCTGCGCCAGCATGCGCCGCTGCACTGCAAAACTGGGCACGCGGACGCCCACGAGCGCAAAGTCGCGCTCAGACTGCGAATCTGAGTGCGCCTGGGCACCAGAACGCAGAAAGGAAGGAGCATAGAGTGCAATACTGGGCAAGCGAATGCCGCCCGAGTGCACAGTCGCGCTCAGACTGGCCAGCACAGACCTGGGAATGGCAAGCGGCGAGGGCCAGAGAGAGCACGGCCCCCACGGCGGCAGCAACGACGCACTCTACGTTTCACCACAGGCGGCAAGGACCAGCGAGAGAGTAGCCCTCACGGTGGGGTGCGAGAATGGCCCTCAGCGGCACCAGGAATGCACTGAGAGCCGCACCCACTGGAAACCAACGAGGAGCCAGCGCCCCGGGACGCCCGGTCCTCTGGCGAAGAGGGCCGGAGAGCGTAGCTCGACAAGCCTGGGTTTGCCGCTCGCGAGAAGGCAGTGAACGTCCACATCGCAGGAGGTGAAGCCCGCGAGAAGGCAGCGACCCCAAAGTGATGCAGCTTCTCGCGACAAGGCAAGAACTTCGGGTGCGTGCGAGAAGGCTTTGCCCGCGAGAAGGCAGCGAATAAACTGCACGCAGCATGCCACACAGAACCCGGCAGAGCCTGGGAGAAGTGCGGCCTGAGTTTGCCCGCGAGAAGGCAGGGGCTCTGGGTGTGCCCGCGAGAAGGCAGGGACCCTGGGTTTGCCCCGAGAAGGCAGGGGCCCTGAACTTGCCCGCGAAGGCGGAACCAGAGAATGAGAAACACGGTGGCCTGAGTTTGCCCGCGAGAAGGCAGGGACTCTGGGTGTGCCCGCGAGAAGGCAGGGACCCTGGGTTTGCCCGCGAGAAGGCAGGGGCCCTGAACTTGCCCGCGAAGGCGGAACCAGAGACTGAGAAACACGGTGGCCTGAGTTTGCGCGGGAGAAGGCAGGACTCTGGGTATGCCCGCGAGAAGGCAGAGACCCTGGATGTGCACGCGAAACGCAGGGGCCCTGGATGACGCCAGAGACGGCGCGCAGGCGCGGTGAGAAACAGCCCTTAGGGCTTGGGTTTGTCCGCGACAAGACACGACCCTGGGTTTGCCCGCGAAAAGGCAGGGACCCATGCCAGAGGCCCCCAAGTCGGCGGGCTTAGCGCCAGAGGCCTCCAAGTAGGTAGGCGTGGCAAGCCAGAGGTCTCTAAGTCGGCGGACATGGCTGAGGATGCCCTCTCGGCGGGCCAGGGTGGCGACGAGCGCGGGCACGCCAGACAGAGCGCTCCCGCCAGAGAGCATCGCGCTGTTGAAGCAGCACTTGTCCGCGAGAAAGCAGGAAGCCTCGGTTTGCCCGCGAAAAGGCAAAGGCCCGAAGGGGGACAGCCCTTAGGGCTTGGGTTTGTCCGCGAGAAGACAGGGACCCTGGGTTTGCCCGCGAAAAGGCAGGGACCCATGCCAGAGGCCCCCAAGTCGGCGGGCTTGGCGCCAGAGGCCTCCAAGTCGGTAGGCGTGGCAAGCCAGAGGTCCCCAAGTCGGCGGACATGGCTGTGCAAGAGCGGCAGGACGACACTCCCAGCGGTCAAGGCGACGAGGAGCGGCAAGAATCGACTAGCTTTCGACGCTGCTTCCTCCAGGAAGCTCAAGCGACGAGGACAACGGACACGCCTAGGCGACGAGGAACGCGGGCTGTGGCGACGAGGAGCGCGGGTAAGCCTCGAGAAACCCCACGCCAGCAGAGCCACGCCCAGGAGCTTACTTCCGCCGTTCCACGGAATCGCCGGCCTGCGGAGGACTACTAGCCCGCGAGGCAGGCGAAGAGGCATAGAGGCGAAGAAGCAAGGAGAAAACAATGCGAGGGCTTGCTCCTGATGATTTTCCTGTGACGGAAACAAGTTTACGCGCCATGAAAATCATTGCGGCCGCCAAGCCCTCGTATGTGCAGACAAATGGCCGGCGCCCTCGCGCCAGCAAGGGGCTTGAGGGAAGCGCTGCCTGGCTGGGATCTTCTGGATCTCAATCCGAGACTCCCAATGCACCAGAAGACGCCAGACAGCGCAGCAGCTTGCGATGCAATCGTGAATATTCGTCACCCAATGCGCACGATCAGCGTCAACGCTGCCAGCTGCTTACTGATGCGTGAGCTTCTGCATCCCGCCGCCGATGTGCGCGGTGACGCGCAATTTCCCCCGCGGCCAATGTGCACTGATAACGTTCCTGCGCGCTGGCGCAGCCATGCCTGTCTTGTCCTCAGCGCTTGTGTGCTCGTTTGCGCTCTGCATGCGCGACCGCTCGCGCTTCTCAGTGTGCGCGTCTGCGCACGACTGCGCGACTTCGTCTGTTGCGGCGCGCTGCAACAAGCCATTGCATGCCAAGACGCGCATCTTTGCGCGTCTGCGCTCCTGTACACTTGTGGCGCGCCTTTGGACATATGCGTGCATCCGCGCGCTTGCGCGCGCTTCTGAAGTTGTGCGCGCTCCCTGTGCGCACGTGCACTTCGGCGCGCGTTCCCGCGCGCATCTGCACTCCGCGCGCCTCTGCGCGCTTGCGCGCGTTTCAGCGTTTCCGTGCGCCCGTGTGCGCTACTGCTCACTTCTTCGAGCATCGCGCGTCTTCGCACCTGTGCGCACGTCCGCGCGACACTCTGCGTCCCTTACCTATGAGCGCGAATATCTACGCACCTCGGCACGCTGTTCCACGCTCGCGCGCGTCTCTGCGCGTCCGTGCGCACTGCGTGCTGCTGCGCGCTCTGTGGACGATTCTGCGCGCCTCTTGCGCATGTGCGCTCCGCTGCCGCTTCTGCGATGTCTCTGCGCTCACGCGTTTCCGCGTGCCGCTGCTTGCATGTGCGCGTCTGCGCGACGCTGCGTGTCCCTGCGCGTCAGCGCGTTCCGCGCGCCGCTGCGCAATTGTGGTCCTTCTGTGCACTTGCGCGACCGGGCAGGTCTGTGCACAATTGCGCGTCTGCGCGCTCCCGCGGGCCTGTGTGCGCTCCTGCGCCCCATCCCGCCTGTACGCTTGTTCTGCGTACTTCCGGTGTTTTTGCGCGCTCCTGTGCGCCTGTGCACCTCTGCATGGTTCCGCACACCTCTGCACGCTGCGCGCTTCTGCGCGTCTCTGCGCGTCTTTGAGAATGCTAATCTGGGCGCCCCGCTCCGCAGAACGCACGAAACTGCGGAACGCGCACAAACTGCAATTTTGATACCCCCTAAACCAAAGGTTTCGATGGGGAGGAAAATCTAGAAAGCCCCGCCCGATGTAAACCGGTTGGTGGATTCATCAGTTGATGGCTTTAACCGTGTACGTAAACTCGTGGGCAGTCACGGCTTGGGCTCCCGACGGAGCAGCGGATTTCTTCCAAGGCCTGGTTGGCTCCAACTCGGAGCAGCGGTGGTCTTCGACAACTCCGGAGGCCGATCGGGGCACCGCCCGGCTCGGGGGCGGGATAGCAAGTTCCCGGCGCCACGGCCGCCGCGGAGCAAGCGCCCTGCGGGGTGCACTCGCTCCGCCGGGGGGTCTTTGCAAGCCCCCAGTGGTCCACATAGTGGGCCAGGTGCTGTTCGCAGCGCCCTGGCTGCCATGCTCTGGCCTGCGCCCTTGCTGGCCAGTGCTGTGCACAAGTGGGTCCCTGGCCTGGCTGCCATACCCCAGGCCCGCGCCCTTGCTGGCCAGCGCCTTCCTCGTCGCATGCTGGTGCGCCTCGCAAGCGCTGGGGTCGTTCTGGCGCCAGCACGCCCAGAATTGCATTCTGCGCGCGATTCTGCACAATCTGGCGCCGGCGCGTCCAGGAGTGCAATCGCAGCGAATCCCTGCATTTGCGGTCAGGGCGCAAACTTGCGCATTGCACTCCGAATGCGCTCATTCTGGCGCCAGCCTGCCCGGAGTGTACCTGCCCTGGCTGAAATACCTGGGCTCGTGCCCTTGCAGGCCGCACCCTTGCTGGCGCCTCCTCGTCGTGTGCCCGCGCATGTCTCTCCTGCGGGCCTGCTGGGCTGGCTCGCCGGCCACCCTGGCAGGGCTGCCCGTTGCTCGCTGGTACAGCGCCCGTATCTGTGCGCAAAATCGCGCATTCTGGCGCTAGCGCGCCAACAGGTGCTGTCTGGGCGCAAATCTGCACACTTTCGCGCTGGCCCGCCCAGAATTGCAATCGGGGCGCGAACCTGCGGAATCTGTCGCCAGCTCGCTCAGAATGGCATTCTGAGTTCTAATCCGCGCATTCTGGCGCCAGGGCGCTCAGAATTGCATTCGGGCCCCGACTCTGCGCAATGTGGCGCTCGCACGCCCCGAATTGCAATCAGAGCTGGACTCCGCGCAATCTGGCGTTGGAGCGGACAGGGTTTCAATCGGAGCTCGAATCTGCGCAATCTCGCGCTGGCGCGCCGAGAAGAGGCGAACAGGCGCTTTCGGCGCTAGCGCGCCCAGAAATGCATTCTGAGGCCGAATTTGCGCACTCTGCCGCCAGCGCACCCCAAATTGCATTCTGGGCGCGACTTGCGCATTCTGACTCTAGCGCGCCCAGGGAGGCATGCTGAGGCCGAATTTGCGCAATCTGGCGCCCTCACGCCCAGAAGTGCCGTCGGAGGGAAACCTTCGCCTTTCGGGACTGGTGCGCCGAGAATTGCATCTGGAGGGCAAACCTTGTATTCTAGCGCAAGCGCGCTCAGATTCGCACTCTCAGCGCGAATTCGCGCGCCTGGGCGCCAGCGCGCTCAGAGTTCTGGGGCGTGAAGATGGTCCTCACGAAGGCCATCACCTCCACGCAGTTGCTCGCGTACCAGATCGTACTCACCCGGGTGGCAGAATAATACGGCGGCTTCAGGGTGTGCACACACTACGATCTCTTGCTCAGACAGAAGCTCCCCCGATGAAAGGGACGAGCGGTCGCAGATAGAGACGCTCCTGTGCACTCTGGACCGCGACGTGCTGGCGGACGCGAAGAACAGCGCTGAAAATCTTCTGCGTTCGGCCATGCGACCGTGAAGTTGGGCGTCGCCTCCGCGCTAACAATTGGCGAGCGGAAATGTTTGGCGCCGCCAGGTTGGCCCAGACTGGACATCCACCAGGGCCCCAACCTGACCAAGGCGCCGCCCAACAAACGCGTAGCCACAAGGGCGGGAATGGGTGGGATGCGAGCCCAATGGGCGCGCTTGCACCGCACGGCCTGGGAACGACGGTGGGCGCCGGCCCCCGTGCAGCCTTCACTGCGACGCCGCCGCCACCTGCCAGCCCAGGAACAGCGGAGCGCGGCCCAAGGCACGCCAATCAACCAACCAACCAACCAACGGCAGGAGAAGGAGGAGGAACCGCCTGCTGCTACGCAGCGCGCGGCCGTGAGAACCACCTGCTGCAATGCAGCGCACGGCCGTGAGCATCCGCCTGCTGCGCTGCAGCGAAAGGCTGTGAGACACCACTCCGCTGCACCACAGCGGTGCCAAGGCTGTGAGAAGGAAGGAAGCCCAGAGGCACAGAAGCCAAGAAGCCTACAAAGGCCTCCCTGAAGATTTTCCTGCCCCCCAAACCGCTACGCGATTTTGGGGCTATGAAAATCTTCTGCGTTCGGCCATGCGACCGTGAAGTTGGGCGTCGCCTCCGCGCTAACAATTGGCGAGCGGAAATGTTTGGCGCCGCCAGGTTGGCCCAGACTGGACATCCACCAGGGCCCAACGCATGCAGTCTGGGCCAAATGGCTACTCTGCCCGAAAACGACAGCATGCGCGGACAGCCGCCAGGCGCAGGGCGAACGTTGCCACGGACGATGAGGGATATTTGTTTTGGCTTCCGCGCCCAATGCATGCGAAGACGCTCTCTCGTCTTCGTCACCGCTCGATTCCGAGTGTTCGGTGAGCCACTGCGCAACTGCAAATTGCCCTCGAGATTGGGCAGTGGCATAGCCGAAAGCGGCCACGCCCTTCCACCCTCCAGACCAAAAGAGAGCTGACAAACCACCTGCCTGGAGAGCGTCGTTGGCGAAACCCCGCCGGAACGCATGCGTGCCCCAGTGCTCACTTTGGGGCAAAGCTATAGCCGTAGCACCTGCTTTCAGAAATCCCAGAGCTTCCGCATAAGTGATGTGTGCGAAAGGCAGAGGATTACCATGCGCAGCTTCGCGCAGGCCACACACGCCACAAAGATCACTTCGCGCGTCCCCGCATAAACACTTGCGAACTACCTCGACAGGCGTGCTGTAGCATTTTCTGCGGGTGAACGTGACAACTGCCTCTGTGCCTCCGCCGTTGAACCGGTAAAGTGCTGAAGGCGAGCCCAAAGGAAGCACCTCCGAAGCGTGCCGCAGACAAAAGTGCCGAGCCACCACGTATGACAGGGCCAAGTCACGACGATTGGCGTCAGTTGCCCACTGTGCCAAATCCCGCGTTTGCGCCTTGGATGCCCATATACGTGGGCGCACTCGATCGGCCGCTGCCTTCTGAGCGCCTCTCACTAACCGTGTCGTATCGCTCAATTCCCCAGCAGGAACACGCAGAAGGGCCAACACCGACCGGATATGAGAGAAATAACGTCCCAGAGAAGCACTGCTGCGGAAGAAAACACAGAAAGCTGACACGGAAGAGTGCGACGGCGGCCACGGCGGTTCACGCGCCAGGGCCGCGGCCTGACCCCACAGATGAACCGCACTCGCATATTGCGACGCGCTGCGCTTCCAACCAGAGAATTCCAGCCACGTAGCTTGCAACTCGAACGAATCCACGCTTGCATCGTCCTTCCGTCGTTTTGCAACAGCCCGTGGGCCTAACTCGAGCACTCCGAACGGTTGGTCGGGCAATTTGGCCGTGTCCCGGAGAGCGTTGGCGAGCACGTCCGGCCCCAGAGCCAGTCGTTGCTGTCTGGCCTGCGCGACAAGCGCCAGTGCGGCCATGCCTCGGCCCCCGCGCTGCGCCCCAGACTGCGCCGCAAAAGCGGGGGGCGCTTGCGCGGGGAAGGGCTTCTGAGCTGCCGCGGCAACCTCGGCATCCTCGGTCTGACCGCCGACTGGCGATGGCAATGTCTGCGCCAACCCACGCTGAGCAAGAGACGAGTAATTGTCGCATAAACGTAATAACCTGGAAAGGAATTCAGGCGTACACGTTGCCAGCGGCTTCCAAATGATACGGGCGCTGTCTTGGTCCAATCCTGAAAAATCCAGGGGGTCCTCAGCGCCAGCACGAGCCAGTCCAGAACACAACTCTTCCAATCCAATTCCCGGGGCATGCGTGCCCGCGGCTTGTCGGATTAAGTCTGGCAGAGCGCCGCGGAGGCCAAGCTGGGGCGCGGCTTCGGCCTGGCCGCCTCCTGGCCCATCACTGGCGGTGTTGCTGGCTGCTGCTATGGCTTGGGCGCGGCTTTTGCCAATGAGCTGAAGCATTTGGGCCTTGGGGCTACGGAAAGCCCTTGGCAGAAGGCAGAAGCGCGACAAGCGCAACAAACGCCACACTCGATGACTGACGATGCGGGCGATGCATTTTCCGACCGCAGGCCGCAAGGCAGTCATTGGAGCCATGGTGCGTCTGATGGCATGCTCCACGGAACATTGGTGAAACCTGCTCGCTGCATCGCCTCCAGCGAAGCATATTTTTCTTTCGGTCTCGTTGGCGCATCTGCGAGATTCAACTGGCTAGGCACGTAGAAACTCGACAGCAGCGTGCCTGTCCTGGCTACGCGGAGCCAAAGGTCACCGATCAGCTCGTTCCAATCTGCTTGCCTGGACGGGCCGCGGACCAGCGTCCCCAACGCAGTTTTGTTGTCCACGAAAAGAAGCGCATCGAGGTCCCCGAGGCCTTGCCCCAGAAGCCACTGCAGCGCGCAGATTGCTGCAAGCAACTCCCACGTAGCAATTTGTGTTTTTCTGAAGCACGCCCAGCGCCACACAGCTTTAGGCACCTGGGAAGCCGCCCAAAACCGCGCATTAGGCAGACAGATGGCCCACGCCACGTTGCCATGCCCTGTTGCGTCGGAATAGACGATGCACCGAGTTCTAGCGAGTGGACTGGCGCAGGGAACGATTCGCTGGGGCACGCACTCCAGAAAGCAGAGCCACCAGCGCAGCGCGCGCTCCACGCGGCCAGACAAAGACGAACTGCAGCGCGACGCGTGGTAAAATAGCGGGGCCAAATGCACCCGTCCAGCACGACCGAACACTGCAGACGAGCCCCAGCTGAGTTTCCCAGCGAGCTTTTTCGCTGCGTTTGGCTGCAGGCGCTGCTGAGCCAACACGTCTCGAATTTCATGCGTCCACTCAGCGATCTTCGCCGGAGGGATGGCCACAATAACGCATCCGGCGTCCTTGTCAATTGCGCAGTCGACGCCAAGAACTGGCGCAGCGTCCGCCTGCGCAACTCTTTTCTCGCTGTCCAACTCCCAGCCGAGCAGATCGGTGACAACGGCACGCACGACGTCAGATGCGCCAGCTGGCGCTGCCAGGTGCGGCGCTCCGTGCAGCACGCGATCTGCGCCGAACAAATCGTCGACAAAACGCAAGAAAACGACGAAAAACAGCTCAGCCAAAATGGCGCGAACGGCTGCGCCGAACCGCTCCCAGCTGTACACTGACGCCGTTGCCCCAAATGGGCATGCAAGGAGCTGGAGAGCCTGGCCGCGACTGGCGGCAGATCCCCACGTCACAACTGCAAACTGCAAATGAGAGCTGGCGAGGGGCAGCGTCTTAAACGCGTTTACAAAATCCTCCTTGCGCAACGCGGCTCCACCAGCGTTGGCCAGCATGACCTTGCAGAGAACAGCCAAAAACCTGTCCAGCGTGTCGTGCTGGGCAACCTCGCACGGCGATGCTGCCAAATTCACCTTGGACGCTGTGAAGTCATCTATGCAACGCACTTTGCGCTCCCATTTGCCGAATTTCATTCTCCAGCCTTCGTCGGCTGGAAAACGAGCACTGAGAACGCAACGGTCGTCCAGAGCGCGCCAGCGAGCGTGGCCCTCGGCAACCTCGCGCTCGCACTTCATTTCAAAAACTTGGCGAACGGAGGCTTCGAGGCAATCTGGGCGCCCGACGCGCCAGAGCGTACCGCGATTGATCTCGCTGGCCTGCTCGCGCAGACTAGACGCAGATTCCAAGCAATCTCCAAAAGAGCTGCTTGGCAAAACCCCGCTCCGCGGGAGTGCGCCTATCAAAGGAAAACCTCGCTTGAGATCATCCACGAGAGCCTGGTCGGGCCATTCCAGCGCCTGGAGCATTTCGGAAAGCACAAGCAGATTTTTCTTCGGACCCAACACACAACGCACGTGCTCAGGCAGCAGCGCCCATTCACGCGCCCAAAGTGGGTCCAGCACGCGCTTGCGCTCACGCCAATGCTGCAGACTATCGTAGCGGGCCTGCGCTAAACGGGGCGGCTCGAGAGAAAGTTCTCTGTCGAGCCACTTCTGGAGCTGGAAAGGCAAAACTGGCGAGTCTTCGCCGGGCGGAAGGGCCAATGCCCACTCTAGATGCTGCAGGGGATTTAAAGTCTCCACGCCCGGAGCAGAGAGGAAATTATGCACAAGCTCTTGGATCCGGGACAGGCCAGGAAAGGCCGGGAATTCAAGCTTAAATCCAGGCTCGACCCGCCGCTGGGGGGAGCGGGGCGCGCTGGCAGCGCCGCTTAAACTGCGGCAAGCATGCGATGCTACATCGCTCGATTCCGCATCAAAACGGCGGGAATCGTCGCTGGAGCCTGAGCTGCAGCTCCGGCTCTGGCTTCACTTCTTCTTCGACCAGGCGTTCTGGTGCCAGCTGTCCTGCTTCCAGCTCGAGCTCTGCTTCCAGCCACTGTCCCGGGGGCTGCGCGAGCGCGGCGGCGCCTTTGGTGAAAGAGACCTCGGGGCCTTGCCGCCGCCCTTGCCGCCGCTGCTGCCCTTGGCCGCACCAGAACCCCTCGCAGAAGCTGCTTTCGCTGCTTCGGCCGCCCTGCTCGTGACCTTGTCTTTGGCCTCGCGGAGCCTGTCCATGTCGACTTTGGAGAATAAACGCTTCCACCCAGCATCGCCCTTCTCCAAAGCTTTGGCCATGGCGGTCCGGTTGAGCAGGTCGCACTGGTACGCCGTCCGGACGCCCCCATTCTCCTCGGCCATTTTGCTCAGGAGGCCCGTGTAACCCAGGATGTCCACGGGCGTCGCAACCTTCATGAGGATCAGTTTAGTACCCCAATCCATCAGGTGCGACTGGAAGGACGCGTACCCAGGATACTCCAGCTCCCCGCTGGCCTTGGCGCGCTTGAAATCCACCATCTGGCGGTGCCGCTCAGCAACGCTGCCTTCGCCAACGGGGACATCAATGCGCGGCATCTTCGACCAAGCGGGGCGGAAATGCTTCTGGAGATCCTCTCCATCAGCGCTCCCCACGTATGGGCGGCCCTTATCTTTGGCCACGCGGCCCCTTTCCTCGAAGGTAGCCAGGCCTTCCTCAGATGGCAGGAGGTCCTCAGGGAAATTCTCCATGCTCAGCTCTGCGACGCGGTCCGACAACTTGAACGAAAGAGCCTTCACTGAACGCTTGTGCGTTGCAGCCTGGGCTTCGAGATACTCAGCCATTGTCTTGGCCAGGGTGTTTTCAGCAGTCGGAGGTGGCGGCACGGACGTGGCACATTTCCCCTGGACGCGGAGAGCAAAGGCCACTTGGGCGGGCTGCACCTTCCAGGCGCGAAACTCAGCGCTCTCGCCCTCTTTGTCATAAGGCTTCTCCCCGTTTTTCACCAGATTCGTGATCATGTCCCGCATTGCGGGGTCAGCGAAATCGAGCGGGGAAATTGAACCCATCGAGTCACCAAGAAGACGCCCAACCGACAGATACCAGAACAGGTCGTGGCGCGCTTTCGGTGTGGGATCGACGCTCAAGAGGAAATTGCACCACTCCTCCATGGCCTGTGGCTCTGCCCCAGTGAGCGCGCCACTCGGAAGCGCGGCGACAAAGGCTGACACCTCGGAGGTTGCGAAAGCCATCGCGAAGATGTCACGCAGAAGTCTTCGCTAGAGGCAGTGCAATAGCAGTGCAGAGCAGATGCTGCCACTCGAGCCTGGCAGGCAACGGACATGCACTTTAGCGTGCACCTTGCACGTGGGGCCACTCCAGGCCGACACAGCGCCAACGGCCCGCGTACGAGGGCACCAGACAGCACCCCAGGCCAATCGAACCCCCCGGTGGCCCGATTGGGCCGAGTGGGTCACAGAACGGGCACACTGGAAGGGCACGGCGCCAGCCAGGACACTGCGTCGGCAAATGCGGCGCCAATCACCCTGGGGGGCCAGCAGGCCCTAAACGCAACCGCAGGCCCACTCCACTCGGCCACCGGTGGGGCCCAATCGGACCGCAGACCGGCACCTCGGCCCGAACTGCGCCGCAAGGCCAAGGCCACAAACCCCAAGCACACGAGCGACAACTGGGCCAATCCAGCGGTCACTGGGCAGGCCGCTCCGGCCCCAAACACGCCACTTGGCCATTCGGGCTACCCCAAACCCCACTGCGTTAGTGGGCCAATCCGGCCCCGAGGCGGGCCAATCCGGCCCGCAGCTGCGCCGCTGGGCCAGTCCGGCCACTGGGCGGGCCAATCCGGCCCAAACTGCGCCACTGGGCCAACAACTGGCCGCTGTTCTGGCCCAACCCAGCCCCAACCGCGACACTCGGCCAATCCGACCACTGGGCGGGCCAACTGAGCCAATCCGGCATCCGGCCAGTGGGCAGGCAATCTCGGCCCCAACTGCGCCGCTGGGCCAAACAAACGGGCCTGGGCGGGCCAATCCGACCCCCAACTGCGCCACTGGGCAATGCGGCCACTGGGCGGGCCAACCCGGCCCCAACTGCGCCACTGGGCCAATCGAGCCACTGGACGGGCCAATCGGGCCCCAACTGCACCACTGGGCCATCCGGCCACTGGGCGGGCCAATCCGGCCCCACCCTGGGCCAATCTGGCCACTCGGCGGGCCAGTCCGGCCCCAACTGCGCCACTGGGCCAATCCGGCCACTGGACGGGCCCATCCAGCCCCAACTGCACCACTGGGCCACTCCGGCCACTGGGCGGGCCAATCCGGCCTCAACTGCGCCACTGGGCCAATCCGGCCACTGGGCGGGCCAATCCGGCCCCAACTGCGCCACTGGGCCAATCCGGCCACTGGGCGGGCCAATCTGGCCCCAACTGCGCCACTGGGCCAATCCGGCCACTGGGCGGGCCAATTCGGCCCCAACTGCGCCAGTGGGCCAATCCGGCCACTGGGCGGGCCAATTCGGCCCCAACTGCGCCACTGGGCCAATCCGGCCACTGGGCAGGCCAATCCGGCCGCAAGCGAACCCACGCGTTTTTGCACGGCGAGCCCGCCGGCCAACTGATAGCACGAGGAGCCCAATGGGCGCGCTTGCACCGCACGGCCTGGGAACGACGGTGGGCGCCAGCCCCCGTGCAGCCTTCACTGCGACGCCGCCGCCACCTGCCAGCCCAGGAACAGCGGAACGCGGCCCAAGGCACGCCAATCAACCAACCAACCAACCAACGGCAGGAGAAGGAGGAGGAACCGCCTGCTGCTACGCAGCGCGCGGCCGTGAGAACCACCTGCTGCAATGCAGCGCACGGCCGTGAGCATCCGCCTGCTGCGCTGCAGCGAAAGGCTGTGAGACACCACTCCGCTGCACCACAGCGGTGCCAAGGCTGTGAGAAGGAAGGAAGCCCAGAGGCACAGAAGCCAAGAAGCCTACAAAGGCCTCCCTGAAGATTTTCCTGCCCCCCAAACCGCTACGCGATTTTGGGGCTATGAAAAGCGCGTGAAAGAGACCGCGAAGGCGGCCACGAAGACGGGCCAGGCCTCTGGCTCCCAGCCGTCGCGGCCGGCGCCCGCTTCCAGCAAGGGAGGCGGCAAGGGACCCTCCAAGGGAGGCAAGCTGCCCGCCCAGCACCCCAAAGGGCGCCAGGTCCACTCTCCTGTACGTTCGCGCAGCCCCAAGGGGAACGGTGACTGGTATGCCAAGAAGTGGGACAACACCAAGAAGGGCGACAAGAAGTGGTGAGCTGGTTCGCAAAGCGCCAGCGATGCGTCTGGGGATCATCCAGCGGCTCCTCCCCTCGCGCAAGAGACTTGCGAAGATAGTCTCGACGGGTCCGTCGGTTTTGCCACGGATCTGCATGAATTACAAGCTGAAGTGAACAGCTTGTTGCAAGATGTACATAGACTTGCTAACGTGTCGCCTGTAAGCCATTTCAAGTGGGCGTTTGCCCTGCCTCCTTGCTTAGGCGTCTTCCGTGTACCTGCCAGCGCGCACAGCTCAGTTCTTCATGAAAGTGGGGACAGGAGCTCTTTACACAGCTTCCGGGCGTCTGCCTTAGCTTTCTGGCGCGAACGCAAGCGAGTGACAGATTTTGAATGGCAGCGGGAGTTCAGAACACTCCCAGCACACGTGCAAGCCGTTCTAGGTCCGGACAAAAACTTGCTTTTGCTGGCAGAGATGCTGGAGGCATCGAATAGCCCAGACGCTCAATTAGTTAAAAATTTAAGGCGTGGTTTCAAGCTCGTTGGGGAGATCCCCCCGAGCGGCACGCTCCCCGCATGCTCACCTGTTCCGCCCTTGTCGTTAGAGGAACTCTGGCGACGCGCCCCTGCGAACAACGCAGCGCTGATTTTGAGAGCGGCTTCTTCTACCCTGTCGGATGAAGAAGCGGCAGCAGCACTGCGGGCGCAGACGGCAGCCGAGGTGGTGGCAGGTAAAGCTAGATGGACGCCGTTGTCGGCGACACTCAGCGAGGCGGCGTGTTCTCCACGTTTCGGAGTGGACGAGGGGTGGAAGTTTAAAGGTTCATCTTTTGTGCGCGCTGTCCGCGCCATTGATGATTTTCACGCTTCCAAGGTGAACGAAGCCACGCAAGTCGAGGAGCGGGTGCGTCACGAGCACCTCGACGCACTAGTAGCAATTGGCCAAGGCATCTGGGAAGCAAGTGGGCCAGATAGAGGCCCAGCAACACTTCGTCTTCGCAAGGATGACGTTGTAGGCGCATACAAGACTTTGCCGATTTGCGCGGATGACCTGCCTTGCGCTGTGGCCGTTACAGAGGACACGGCGCGAACAGGCTTCGCGTTGCAGCTCTTTTCTTGCCCGTTTGGGGCTGTTGCAAGCGTGCATGCATGGCGCCGCGTCGGTGCTGCGCTCCAACACGTGCTTGTAGAGCTGTTCCGCATGTTATACCCGCGTTTTGTCGATGACTTCTTCGGCGTCGACCGCGCGACGCCGGGAGATACTGCCCTCACAGGACCGAGTGGTGCTGCATTTCTTGCGCGCGAAGTCGTGCAAGAATTGTTGGGTTGGCAGCTGGACGACGCGAAAGCTATCACCGACGCTTCTGTAGCCGTAATTCTCGGCATCCAGGTTGCCCTGGATGATGCCCGGGAGCTTTTCGTCTTTAGCATTCCCGAGGCAAAGCGCGTGAAGTGGATTGCTGAGATCGATAAGATTCTCGAATTGGGCATGCTGTCGCCGGCGCTGGCCCGGAAGCTAGCAGGGAAACTGAGTTGGGGAGCAACGATGGTGTTTGGCAGGAGCGCAAGAGTGTATCTTGCAGCTCTGTTCTTCCACTCGGCCCGTCGTCTCTCCAAACTCTCTCTGCGCCTGCGCCGGGCTTTCCACTGGTGGCTTCGCTTTTTGCAATCCAACCCTCGCCGCGAGATACCCTACCTGCCAGCTGCGCGGCCCCGGTTGGTCATTTATACCGACGCAGCGGGGTGCGGAGCACTCGCGTGGGTTCTCGCGCAGGGCAACCAAAAGCAGTTCGCCCGAGCGTGGGTCCCGCGATGGCTTCGCGACAGAGTGAAGCCGCGCCGGCAGCAAATCGGCACGTGGGAGCTCATTGCTGCGGTGTGTGGCCTTTGGCACGCGTACACCTTTCTGGAGCCAGGGTTGGAGATTTTGTTATTCGTGGATTCCAACCCAGCGCTCGGAGCATTGCTCAAAGGGACGTCCAGGCAGATCGATTGGAATGCTTTAGTGACGTCCATTTGGTTCGCGGCAGCAGACAGGGGCGACGTCTTGTGCCCCTTCCGTGTGCCGTCTGCTCAGAACCTTGCAGACGCCCCGTCCAGAGCCCATGAAGAGCCAGACAAACTGCGCACTCTGCTCGAGCAAAGGATCGAGGAGGTGCACTGGCGCTGGCCGGAAGCAAGCGTTTGGGACGAGCTCTGGTGAGGACAGACGCGAGCGCAGGAGGGGAAAACAAATTGCACGCAACAGTTGACCGTCGTGGCCTTCTCTTCTGGCTTCGCGGCCACCTGCCTGTCGCAGCCTGCGCCCTCATTCCGTAGCCGGTTGGGCACAAGCGTTTCTTGATGGCCTTCCAGTTTATCGATGCTTCCCGGCGGCGCCATCTGGAGGCCGCCCGGGGCGCGCAGGTGCCGCAGCAGACTCCTGTGCCAACAGAGCTGAAGGCACGGTTCCAGAGTGTGCTGGCCCGGACGCCAGCTTCGTGCCATCCGGCATCGCCTGACGCAGTCTTGCAGGCGCTGGCCGATTCTGGCGCTGTTCATGGCGGCGACCTCCAAGGCCTTTCAGCAGCAGAGTTGCGAGAAGTGTGGCCACCTCTCAGAACGCTGCCCGATGACTTCCTGCGTTCCGTGTCGTGGCAGACGGGCGCGCGCGGCTCAAGCGCCGTCGTGCCTAAGTTGAAAAGACACAAGCCAGAACGCTTTTGTGAGCAAGAACTGCCTCCCGGGAGGCCGGCTGCCAGGGCGGCGGCCGACGAGCTTTCTGCAGCAGTGGAAGTTTTGGTGCAAGCCAGAGCTCAGAGATGCGCGCCTCCCGCTGATGTCCTGGCGCAATCAATTTCTGTCATTTGCAGAGCGCCAGCTCCGGGACTGCATGACGGCGCCGCGGCCTCATCTCTGCCATCGGCGAGAGCGCGGTGGCTGGCGCAAATTCCGGCGGAGCGTCGTGATGATGTGCTCCGCGGCCGCTTGCTGCTCCAGGAAATGGAAAACTGGCGACAGAGTGGACAAGGCTACGCATCAGCTGTGCGATTGTGGGGCAGGCTGGCAGCGGCAACTGGCGTACCAGAGTGGCCGCCTGATCAGGTGGTGCTCGCAGCGCTTGCATTTGCAGTCCCACGGGCGTCCACGCTGTCCCGGTACTGTTCTCATTTGCGGTCCACGCTCAGGCTTATACAGGCGCCTTCGGGGTCGCTGGCTGACACGAGTATGCTAGTCAAAGGCGCCCAGAAGAGCTGCACTTCTGCGCCGCGCCCCAAGGCCACTGCGTCTGCGAGGCAGACCCGCGAACTCGCGGGCTACGCCCGGGACGTGTTGCAAGACGCGGAGCTCGCAGACAGTTGGGTCGTGGCCAGACATTTCACATTGAGGTATGGCTGTGAAGTACTTAAACTAGGTGCCGACCCGTCGCACTCTGAAGTGCGGTGCCACGTCCGTGACAATGTGTCTGAGGTTACCGTCGTTTTGCACAGAAGGAAAATGCAAGAAAATCTGTGCATGTGGTGCGGCAGTGCATTTGCAAGTTCGCATCGCCAGACTTGTGCGGGGTCTGCGTCTTGCGTCGACGTTGCGGCCAGGGAGCAGTATTTCCAATCCTCCAGTACGACAGGGTTTTAGCAGCATTGAAAACTGCAGCTCTAGCACTTGGTTTCCCGAGAGGAGCAGAATGGGGCACCCGCTGCTTCCGCCGCGGTTGGGCCAATGACGCCCTGCGCCATGGGGGAGTGCCAGCCTTGTTTTATTCAGGCGGCTGGCGTGGCTTAGCTGCGTTCGGCTACGCCGCGGCGCAGACGAAGGGGGAAGTTCTGGCTGCTAAGTGGGCAGCAGAGTTTTCCGATTCGTCAGACGATGGATCAGGCGTAGAGAGTTGAGAAAACGACAGCAATATGTCATCTGGCTGGCGCTATTCCGAGCGAGCCCTGCTTGTCCCAAGTCCAGGAGGTCCGGGATTTAAAAACGGAGCGATGCTCCAGAACTCACGCGGGGATCCGGGCCCGAGTCGCCTACATTGGGAGTGTTATGGACAGGGCGAGTCGAGCTCTCACCATTGGGGCGCTTCTCTCGGGGCTCTCACTCGCCTGTCGCGCCGGCAGCGTCCAGATTCCTGGCCCACTGCAGGCGCGCCCACTCCACCAGAAGGCGGGCAAATAGATTTTCATACCCCCTAAACCATCGATGGGGAGGAAAATCTAAAGCCCCGCCTGATGTAAACCGGTTGGTGGATTCATCAGTTGATGGCTTTAACCGTGTACGTAAACTCGTGGGCAGTCACGGCTTGGGCTCCCGACGGAGCAGCGGATTTCTTCCAAGGCCTGGTTGGCTCCAACTCGGAGCAGAGGTGGTCTTCGACAACTCCGGAAACCGATCGGGGCACCGCCCGGCTCGGGGGCGGGATAGCAAGTTCCCGGCGCCACGGCCGCCGCGGAGCAAGCGCCCTGCGGGGTGCGCTCGCTCCACCGGGGGGTCTTTGCAAGCCCCCAGTGGTCCACATAGTGGGCCAGGTGCTGTTCGCAGCGCCCGTGGTGTTGTTTGTCATCGCCTTCGTCGTTGCCCGCCCGCCCGCCCTTATGGCTTGGTGTGGCTTCTGGGGAGTGTGGGGCTGGCGCGTGGCGGGGCGCTTCTCTCGGGGCTCTCACTCGCCTGTCGCGCCGGCAGCGTCCAGATTCCTGGCCCACTGCAGGCGCGCCCACTCCACCAGAAGGCGGGCAAATAGATTTTCGTCGCAATTCTGGGCGCACCAGCGCCGCCGAGCGCGGAATTGCGCTCCAAAAACTTATATATGTGGGCGCCTCGCGCTGGAGACTGCACGAAACCGCGGAATCGCATCCGAATTGCAATTCTGGGTGCACCTGCGCCACCGAGCGCGGAAGAGCTCGGGAACGCGCTCGAAATGCTAATCTGGGCGCTCCGCGCCGCAGAATGCAAGACTCGAGCTGCGATTTTGGGCGCACCTGCGCCGCGAAGGCACGAAAACTGCATTCATTGATGCCAATCTAAGCGTGCGGCGTCCTGCAACGCAGGCAACCGCTGAATCGCGTGCAATCGCAATTCTGGGCGCACCAGCGCCGCTGAGCGCGGAACTGCGCTCAGAATACCACTGCGGGCGCCCTGCGCCGAAGATTTGGAAAACTCGCCCCGAAGACGATTTGGGCCGCCTCCTGCGCCGCCGAGCGCAGAAACGCGCTTGGAATGACAATCTTGGCGCCAGAATGCGGAATCGCGCTTAGTTGCAAATCTGGGCGCGCCTGCCAGAGTGCGCGGATTCGCGCTCCATTTGCGAATCTGCGCGCGCCTGCGCCAAAATGCGCGGACTCGCGCTCCGTTTGCGATTCTGGGCGCGCCTGCGCCAGAATGCGCGGAGTCACGCTCGGTTTGCGATTCTGGTCTTGCCTGCGCCAGAATACTCGGACTCGCGCTCCATTTGCGACTCTGAGCGCGCCTGCGCCAGAATGCGCGGAGCCGCGCTCCATTGGCGATTCCGGGAGCGCCTGCGCCAGAATGCACGGAATCGCGCTCCAGTTGTCATTCTAAGCGCGCCTGCGCAAGAATGCACGGATTAGCATTCAATTTGCGACTCTGGACGCGCCTGCACAGAATGCGCGGGTTCGCGCTTCGTCTGCGATTGACTGCGCGGAGTCGCGCTTTGCGCTTTTCGGCGCGCGTGCGCCAGAGAACGCGAAGTCGCGCTCCATTTGCGCTTCTAGGCGCGCCTGCGCGAGAGAATGCAGAATCGCGCTCCAGTTGTCATTCTGGGCGCGCCTGCGCAGACATGCGCGGATTCGGACTCCACTTGCGATTCTTGGCGCACCTGCGCCACAATGCGTTGATTCGGGCCTCATTTGCGCTTTTGGGCGCGCGTGCGACGGAACGCGCAAATTCGCGTTCCTTTTGCGATTCTGGGCGCACCTGCGCCCGAAAGCGGTGAGCTCCACTCCACGTGTGAATCTGGGTGCCTGCGCACGAATGCGCGGGGTCGCGCTAACCATTTGCGATTCTGGGCGCGCCCGCGCCAGAATGCGCGGAGTCGCGCTCGGTTCGCTTCTGGTCGCGCCTGCGCCAGGATGCGCGGAATCTCGCTCCATCTGCGATTCTGGGCGCGCCTGCGCCAGAATGCGCGGAGCCGCGCTCTATTGGCGATTTCGGGCGCGCCTGCGCCCGAATGCGCGGAATCGCGCTCTAGTTGTCATTTTGGGCGCCCTGCACACTCACTCCATGTGCGATTCTAGGCGGGCCTGCGCAAGAATGTGCGGAGCCGCGGTCCAGTTTCGATTATGGTCGCGCCTGCGCCAGAATGCGCAAACTCGCGCTCCGTCTGCGATTTTGGGCGCGCCTGTGCCCGAATGCGCGGAGTCGCGCTCCATTTGCGATTCTGGGCGCGCCCGCGCCAGAATGCGCGGAGTCGCGCTCCATTGACGATTCCGGGCGCGCCTGCGCCAGAATGCGCGGAATCGCGCTCCACTTGTCATTCTGGGCGCGCCTGCGCGAGAATGCGCGGAGCTGCGCTCTATTGGCGATTCCGGGCGCGCCTGCGCCAGAATGCGCGGAATCGCGCTCAAGTTGCCATTCTGGGCGCGCCTGCGCAAGATTGCGCGGATTCGCATTCGACTTGCGACTCTGGGCGCGCCTGCGCCAGAATGCGCGGGTTCGCGGTTCTTCTGCGATTCAGGGCGCGCCTGCGCCAGAATGCGCGGAGTTGCGCTGTATGTGCGCTTCTCGGCGCGCGTGCGCCAGAGAATGCGGAGTTGCGCTGTATTTGCGCTTCTCGGCGCGCGTGCGCCAGAAAATGCGGAATCGCGCTCCAGTTGTCATTCTGGGCGCGCCTGCTCAGAAATGCGCGGATTCGGGCTCCACTTGCGATTCTGGGCGCATCTGCGCCAGCATGCGCCGCTGCACTGCAAAACTGGGCACGCGGACGCCCACGAGCGCAAAGTCGCGCTCAGACTGCGAATCTGCGTGCGCCTGGGCACCAGAACGCAGAAAGGAAGGAGCATAGAGTGCAATACTGGGCAAGCGAATGCCGCCCGAGTGCACAGTCGCGCTCAGACTGGCCAGCACAGACCTGGGAATGGCAAGCGGCGAGGGCCAGAGAGAGCACGGCCCCCACGGCGGCAGCAACGACGCACTCTACGTTTCACCACAGGCGGCAAGGACCAGCGAGAGAGTAGCCCTCACGGTGGGGTGCGAGAATGGCCCTCAGCGGCACCAGAAATGCACTGAGAGCCGCACCCACTGGAAACCAACGAGGAGCCAGCGCCCCGGGACGCCCGGTCCTCTGGCGAAGAGGGCCGGAGAGCGTAGCTCGACAAGCCTGGGTTTGCCGCTCGCGAGAAGGCAGTGAACGTCCACATCGCAGGAGGTGAAGCCCGCGAGAAGGCAGCGACCCCAAAGTGATGCAGCTTCTCGCGACAAGGCAAGAACTTCGGGTGCGTGCGAGAAGGCTTTGCCCGCGAGAAGGCAGCGAATAAACTGCACGCAGCATGCCGCGCAGAACCCGGCAAAGCCTGGGAGAAGTGCGGCCTGAGTTTGCCCGCGAGAAGGCAGGGACTCTGGGTGTGCCCGCGAGAAGGCAGGGACCCTGGGTTTGCCCCGAGAAGGCAGGGACCCTGAACTTGCCCGCGAAGGCGGAACAAGAGAATGAGAAACACGGTGGCCTGAGTTTGCCCGCGAGAAGGCAGGGACTCTGGGTGTGCCCGCGAGAAGGCAGGGACCCTGGGTTTGCCCGCGAGAAGGCAGGGACCCTGAACTTGCCCGCGAAGGCGGAACCAGAGAATGAGAAACACGGTGGCCTGAGTTTGCGCGCGAGAAGGCAGGGCTCTGGGCATGCCCGCGAGAAGGCAGAGACCCTGGATGTGCCCGCGAAACGCAGGGACCCTGGATGACGCCAGAGACGGCGCGCAGGCGCGGTGAGAAACAGCCCTTAGGGCTTGGGTTTGTCCGCGACAAGACACGACCCTGGGTTTGCTCGCGAAAAGGCAGGGACCCATGCCAGAGGCCCCCAAGTCGGCGGGCTTAGCGCCAGAGGCCTCCAAGTAGGTAGGCGTGGCAAGCCAGAGGTCTCTAAGTCGGCGGACATGGCTGAGGACGCCCTCTCGGCGGGCCAGGGTGGCGACGAGCGCGGGCACGCCAGACAGAGCGCTCCCGCCAGAGAGCATCACGCTGTTGAAGCAGCACTTGTCCGCGAGAAAGCAGGAAACCTCGGTTTGCCCGCGAAAAGGCAAAGGCCCGAAGGGGGACAGCCCTTAGGGCTTGGGTTTGTCCGCGAGAAGACAGGGACCCTGGGTTTGCTCGCGAAAAAGCAGGGACCCATGCCAGGGGCCCCCAAGTCGGCGGGCTTGGCGCCAGAGGCCTCCAAGTAGGTAGGCGTGGCAAGCCAGAGGTCCCCAAGTCGGCGGACATGGCTGTGCAAAAGCGGCAGGACAACACTTCCAGCGGTCAAGGCGACGGAGGAGCGGCAAGAATCGACTAGCTTTCGACGCTGCTTCCTCCAGGAACCTCAAGCGACGAGGACAACGGACACGCCTAGGCGACGAGGAACGCGGGCTGTGGCGACGAGGAGCGCGGGTAAGCCTCGAGAAACCCCACACCAGCAGAGCCACGCCCAGGAGCTTACTTCCGCCGTTCCACGGAATCGCCGGCCTGCGGAGGACTACTAGCCCGCGAGGCAGGCGAAGAGGCATAGAGGCGAAGAAGCAAGGAGAAAACAATGCGAGGGCTTGCTCCTGATGACTTTCCTGTGACGGAAACAAGTTTACGAAAAATCATTGCGGCCGCCAAGCCCTCGTATGTGCAGACAAATGGCCGGCGCCCTCGCGCCAGCAAGGGGCTTGAGGGAAGCGCTGCCTGGCTGGGATCTTCTGGATCTCAATCCGAGACTCCCAATGCACCAGAAGACGCCAGACAGCGCAGCAGCTTGCGATGCAATCGTGAATATTCGTCACCCAATGCGCACGATCAGCGTCAACGCTGCCAGCTGCTTACTGATGCGTGAGCTTCTGCATCCCGCCGCCGATGTGCGCGGTGACGCGCAATTTCCCCCGCGGCCAATGTGCACTGATAACGTTCCTGCGCGCTGGCGCAGCCATGCCTGTCTTGTCCTCAGCGCTTGTGTGCTCGTTTGCGCTCTGCATGCGCGACCGCTCGCGCTTCTCAGTGTGCGCGTCTGCGCACGACTGCGCGACTTCGTCTGTTGCGGCGCGCTGCAACAAGCCATTGCATGCCAAGACGCGCATCTTTGCGCGTCTGCGCTCCTGTACACTTGTGGCGCGCCTTTGGACATATGCGTGCATCCGCGCGCTTGCGCGCGCTTCTGAAGTTGTGCGCGCTCCCTGTGCGCACGTGCACTTCGGCGCGCGTTCCCGCGCGCATCTGCACTCCGCGCGCCTCTGCGCGCTTGCGCGCGTTTCAGCGTTTCCGTGCGCCCGTGTGCGCTACTGCTCACTTCTTCGAGCATCGCGCGTCTTCGCACCTGTGCGCACGTCCGCGCGACACTCTGCGTCCCTTACCTATGAGCGCGAATATCTACGCACCTCGGCACGCTGTTCCACGCTCGCGCGCGTCTCTGCGCGTCCGTGCGCACTGCGTGCTGCTGCGCGCTCTGTGGACGATTCTGCGCGCCTCTTGCGCATGTGCGCTCCGCTGCCGCCTCTGCGATGTCTCTGCGCTCACGCGTTTCCGCGTGCCGCTGCTTGCATGTGCGCGTCTGCGCGACGCTGCGTGTCCCTGCGCGTCAGCGCGTTCCGCGCGCCGCTGCGCAATTGTGGTCCTTCTGTGCACTTGCGCGACCGGGCAGGTCTGTGCACAATTGCGCGTCTGCGCGCTCCCGCGGGCCTGTGCGCGCTCCTGCGCCCCATCCCGCCTGTACGCTTGTTCTGCGTACTTCCGGTGTTTTTGCGCGCTCCTGTGCGCCTGTGCACCTCTGCATGGTTCCGCACACCTCTGCACGCTGCGCGCTTCTGCGCGTCTCTGCGCGTCTTTGAGAATGCTAATCTGGGCGCCCCGCTCCGCAGAACGCACGAAACTGCGGAACGCGCACAAACTGCAATTTTGATACCCCCTAAACCAAAGGTTTCGATGGGGAGGAAAATCTAAAGCCCCGCCTGATGTAAACCGGTTGGTGGATTCATCAGTTGATGGCTTTAACCGTGTACGTAAACTCGTGGGCAGTCACGGCTTGGGCTCCCGACGGAGCAGCGGATTTCTTCCAAGGCCTGGTTGGCTCCAACTCGGAGCAGCGGTGGTCTTCGACAACTCCGGAGGCCGATCGGGCACCGCCCGGCTCGGGGGCGGGATAGCAAGTTCCCGGCGCCGCGGCCGCCGCGGAGCAAGCGCCCTGCGGGGTGCACTCGCTCCACCGGGGGGTCTTTGCAAGCCCCCAGTGGTCCACATAGTGGGCCAGGTGCTGTTCGCAGCGCCCTGGCTGCCATGCTCTGGCCTGCGCCCTTGCTGGCCAGTGCTGTGCGCAAGTGGGTCCCTGGCCTGGCTGCCATGCCCCAGGCCCGCGCCCTTGCTGGCCAGCGCCTTCCTCGTCGCATGCTGGTGCGCCTCGCAAGCGCTGGGGTCGTTCTGGCGCCAGCACGCCCAGAATTGCATTCTGCGCGCGATTCTGCACAATCTGGCGCCGGCGCGTCCAGGAGTGCAATCGCAGCGAATCCCTGCATTTGCGGTCAGGGCGCAAACTTGCGCATTGCACTCCGAATGCGCTCATTCTGGCGCCAGCCTGCCCGGAGTGTACCTGCCCTGGCTGAAATACCTGGGCTCGTGCCCTTGCAGGCCGCACCCTTGCTGGCGCCTCCTCGTCGTGTGCCCGCGCATGTCTCTCCTGCGGGCCTGCTGGGCTGGCTCGCCGGCCACCCTGGCAGGGCTGCCCGTTGCTCGCTGGCACAGCGCCCGTATCTGTGCGCAAAATCGCGCATTCTGGCGCTAGCGCGCCAACAGGTGCTGTCTGGGCGCAAATCTGCACACTTTCGCGCTGGCCCGCCCAGAATTGCAATCGGGGCGCGAACCTGCGGAATCTGTCGCCAGCTCGCTCAGAATGGCATTCTGAATTCTAATCCGCGCATTCTGGCGCCAGGGCGCTCAGAATTGCATTCGGGCCCCGACTCTGCGCAATCTGGCGCTCGCACGCCCCGAATTGCAATCAGAGCTGGACTCCGCGCAATCTGGCGTTGGAGCGGACAGGGTTTCAATCGGAGCTCGAATCTGCGCAATCTCGCGCTGGCGCGCCGAGAAGAGGCGAACAGGCGCTTTCGGCGCTAGCGCGCCCAGAAATGCATTCTGAGGCCGAATTTGCGCACTCTGCCGCCAGCGCACCCCAAATTGCATTCTGGGCGCGACTTGCGCATTCTGACTCCAGCGCGCCCAGGGAGGCATGCTGAGGCCGAATTTGCGCAATGTGGCGCCCTCACGCCCAGAAGTGCCGCCGGAGGGAAACCTTCGCCTTTCGGGACTGGTGCGCCGAGAATTGCATCTGGAGGGCAAACCTTGTATTCTAGCGCAAGCGCGCTCAGATTCGCACTCTCAGCGCGAATTCGCGCGCCTGGGCGCCAGCGCGCTCAGAGTTGCACTCTGAGCTCATTTGTGCGTTCTGGCGCCGGTGCGCGCCCAGATTCGCAATCGGAGCGCTCGTGCTCCGAGGCGTCCGCGCGCCCAGAATTGCATTCAGAGCACACTTTTGCGTCGTGGCACCGCCCAGGTTCGCAATCGGCGCAAATTCGCGCTCCTGGGGGCACTGGAGCACCTCAGAGGACGGCTGCACGAGAATCGTCCTGGGCGTGATTTCGCGGACCGCACGAGCGGGGTCGGATGTGTGCAGGCGTCAGAAGCTCGTCCTTGATGGGGGGGCATTGGCTAACCCCCCACCTGCACACAACGGGGGCGGGGGTGCTTTGCACTTGTGCAGCGCGCCCGTCCTCGACCGACCCCGGGGGGCCCGCGCCCCAAACGGCGCGTAATCGGAATATCGATGCTGACGCCCTTTCACCAGAGAACTCAGAATTAAATTCTGGTGTAGCTCGAAAAAATTGGGCTCAGGCCACTGGCCATTCGTTCCGCTACGGACGGATTTCTTAGGCGCAATTTTCGGGCAGTCCGAAAAATCTCAGGGCGACGACGCCCCCCTGCATTAGCGTGGGATGAGCGGAAGCCCCCTCGCGTGCTGCCACTTGGCCAAAACAGGCCTCGGTACGCTGAAAATAACTCCCTACTCACTCTGGCCCGGCGGAGGGGGAGGAGCAGGGAGACCCGTGTAGTTCCCCTGGCCGCTGAGCGGTCAAAGGGGTTCGACTGGGATCGGCGTGGCACTGCTGTAGCTTGCATGGTTTCGCCCCAAGCTGACCCGAGTGGCCCCCCTGGCCGCGATGGAAGTCAAAGGGGGGTCGCCGGGGTGTGCGGCAGCGAGAGCTGTGCGAATTTGCATCCAGGGAAGGCGGAGCGGAGCGGAGGACTCTCTCCCCTTCCTTCCTTCGTGCTGGGGCTCAAGCGGCCGACGTGCCGTTGCGACAGCTGGGCGCGATCGGAAAACTGGCTGCTGGACGCAGGTGGGGGGTGCTCAGGAGGCTGAAACGGTGGTGCGCCCATGTCCCACAGAAAGAATGGCCGTGTCAGTCGCGTTGCAATGGCTCCAGGCGTTCATGCATTGGCTCTTCCGGAGTCGTCTGGGCTCAGAGTGATTGGTTGCTCTGTGTAGGCGCCCACTGCCGTTGACACGGTGCACCTGGAGCGTGACGGCGTCGAGGTCGGCGACAGGGCATGCTGCCAGGCAGCGATAGTCCTTGTCGTGGTGCGGGTGCACCGCATCGTGGACGTAGGAGCGGACATCGGCCTCCAGGGCCGTGATCCACGGCGGGGAGTCGCCCAGGGCACGCAGGGCCTCATGGGCCTCCTCCCATAGTGCATGGCGATACGTCGCGGCCAACTGCTGCACCGCGTCCGGGCTGGGCTCACCTGTGCCCTCGCCCGCGCGTAGCAGGAGCACCCCCGCAGCTACGTGCAGTAGCAGGCACTGCCGCTCCTCGGTGTCGCCCACCTCCAGGCCCATCGCCTGGCCCATCTCCTCTGTAGGGCCGAGGCGGTCCCGATAGTCGATGAAGTCCCACTGGATGCGGGTGCCCCCGTCCCAGAAGGCATAGGACCCGCGGCCTATCAGCCCGCCGGGGTCCCACGCAACCGGGCCAACCTCGGCCCCGCCCTCGGTGACGTATCCTGCGGCGCAGCTAAGCGCCTCATGCAGGTCGGCTGCCTCGCTGCTGAGACCCCGATGGCCTCGGTCCACGGCTTCCTCGAGGGCTCGCTCCAGAGTAAGCCGCTCCCCGCGCAGGCGCGCCCCCAAGACGCGCCCGCGCACGTGGCTCTGCAAGTACTCGCTGGCCCCCTTCAGAGGTGCGAAGATGCCCTCGGCTTCGAGCTCCTGCATGAGTTTGAGGCGAAGCTCCGGCCCATCACCCGCGGGCTGGGCGTCCCAAGTGGCCGCCGCGCGCGGGTGGTCGTGGTCTTCGAGCCATCCGAAGTCGGGGCCCTTAACCGCTTCCCGGAGGTCGGATTCCATCGCGGTAAGCTGGAGCGCGGTGTAGTCGTCCGGGGCCTGCCCCGGGCCCGGGTCGCCCGCTGCTCGCGAGCCGCTGCCACGGCCCCGGCCCTTTTCCTCCTGGGAGTCAGGGGGAGCAGGTGGGGAAGTGTCCTCGCCAACCTTCTCGGCCTCGGCTGCCTTGGCTTGCGAGCGCAGCTGCGCAATCATCCCATCCACCTGCTTGGGATCGATCCGGGGCGTCCCAAGGAGCCCCCCGCGCCTCGTGAGCTGCATGACAACCGAGTAGTCCAATCCGCGCGTTGACTTGATGGGGTCATGGGAGTTAGGGCAATCGCAAGCCTTCCGCGAGCAGCCCATGTGCGTGGTGGCCCCCCAGCAGATAGGGACGTTGTCTTTATTGCGGGGCGCATGCGCCACGGATCGCGTCCGCTCCGGGCGTGTTAGTTCCCTGCCCGCTGGGTACGCCCTCTTGGGGGCTGTCCCCGCTGGAGCCCCGGTGCCCGCCTTGGGCCCCGCCTTCGGCTGGGGCCCAGCCCCCGCCTTGGGCCTGTCATCCCCCTGCGCCGTGGGCCGGGGATCGCCCATTTCCTCGCTCCCTCCCGCTTTGGGCGGTCGCTTCGTGAGGTGGGCGTTCAGCTGCACATTGAGGAGGCGCGTGAGTGCGGCCTTGCGCCGGGGCACGACCACCTGCTGGTAGTAGGCGTTCGGGTCCCCGAGGTCGAACGTTCGGGGCAAATCGTAGCCGTTCTCCGGCATGAGTAGGACATACTTGATGTCCTCCCTCCTCGGGTTCTCGGTGTCGAGCTCTCGACAGAGTCGGCGCCTCAGCTCCCGCAATTCCTCGACCCAGGTGCTTCGGAGCTCTTCCCCCAGATCCTTGACCCAATGGTCTGGGAACTCCGATGGGTCCCTCTCGAAGGCCGCCTCCAAGAACCCCAACGACCGCCGACGCTCCGCCCCGTGTGCGACCCCTATGATGGACTCGAACATCTGGATCTCGCACCGGGCCCTCTTGAACCAGGTCGCCATGTGGGTGGCGGGCCGTTGGCGGGGCTCCAGCTTGACGTCCACAGGGAGCCGATAAAAAAAAACCCATAAACTAAAAAAGAAATAAAAACATAGAATAAAAAAAAGAAAAACTAAAACAAAAAAGCATAAAAGAAAAAAAAAAAAAAAAAAATAAAAAAAAAAAAAAAAATAAAAAAAAAAAAAACTAAAAATAAAAAAAAAAAAAAAAAAAAAAAAAAAAAAATAAAAACAAAAAACAAAAAAAAAGAAAGCCATCGAAGTCTCGTCACGCGCGCGGACGCAGTCCGTCCACCGCCAGTGCGTGAGGCCAGTCCCGAAGGCGAGCGCCGCGTAGCCGTGTGCCACACGGTTGGTAACCAGGCAGGGAAACCCGATCGTCTTGAGCGTGCTCTTGGAGTGCGCACACATGCGCTTGAGTGAGTCGAACAAGTCCTTCCCCGTGATACCCTCGCAGGCCTCAACCACGAAGGTGTTGCAACCCCGGGCTATGTAAAGATCAAGTTCCTCGTCCCGACCGATCCCTGCCCTGGTGCCCCGGGCCTTCTTGTCGCCCTCGGTGGCCCGCGCCTGCCGCTCGGCGGCGAGGACGTGGCGTTCAGTGCGGCGGTTCTGGCGATCCAGGCGCTCGATGATCTGGGCTTCGGCCTCGACTGTAAGCCCGCCCAGGGCGCCCGCCGCCCCGGCGTCGTCTGGACCCCCAGCTCGCTCCCCACCCAGGCCGCCCCCGTGGGGCGTCTGGCCAGTGAGGTGGCCAAGGACCGAGGCCCCGTCGAGGAGCGGATTGGCCCCGCGGGCGGCCCCCCCGCGTCCATCGCGTGCCAGCAGGTCCCGATCACCCAGCAAGCCCCGTCGTGGGCCCGTGGGTTGGATGGGGGGCATGGCACCGAAGAGCTCGCGTCGGGGTCCCTGCTTCGGGCTGGGATCCCGTCCCCGCGCCGAGCGACTCCGCGACCCCTCACGTGAGAGGCTCCCCTGCAGGGGAACCTTGTCGGCGGCCGCAGCACGCTCCCGCGCGCGCGCTTCCAGCTGCGCATCCTCCAAATCCGCGAGGGCGCGCTCTAGGTCGGACCCCAGTGGGCCCGCCGCTGCCACCTGTGCGACCCTCCGCCGCAGCTGCCGCTCCGCCTGATCAAGCGGAACCCCGAGCAGGTCCGCGGCCATACCTAATGCACTGAGAGCCGCCGCTTGGCTCCCCCGTCCTTTGAGATCCTCGGCTCGCAAGGAGTCCATGAACATTTCGAGCGGGTCGGGCTCCTCGGCATCCTCGCTCGCGCCGGCGGCGGCCGCCGCTAAGCGCGACAGTGCCGCCACGGGGGCGGGACGGGGCAAGCCCTCCATCCCGGGCGCAGGCGGCGCCCCCTGCGCGCCACCCCGCCGATGGTGGCCGAGTGTGCGCACCGGGTCGTGCTGCAGCTGCTGGCGCTCCGTGTTCGTCCAGGTAGCGCCGCCTCCAGCCGCTCGCGCTTTCCACGCCCACACCGCCCCACTGCTCCTGGCGTAACATCGCCAGCAGATCCTGCGGGATGTGGTGGGCGATGACACGCAACCCCACTTCCCGAGCCCCTTGGGGGACCTCGTACAGCAGCCGATTGATCCAATCTATCGGGTAGCGCCCGTCCTCCAGCGGAGGGGGGTGCCGTACGACCTCGCTGGCTGGGACCTCCACCCTGACGCCCTCGAGGCTAGTCCCGATGATAAGTCGAGCGTCCCCGCCAGTGCCCCGTACGTCGAGCCCCTCGCATTCTCCCAATAGAATAAACCAAGGACTCGCCGGGGGCGCGCCGTACGCCTCCTCGGCTCCCCGAGGGTCGCCCGGGAGTATCGGGCAGACCTTCGCGAGTAGGGGCTCCTGAAGCCACCCGTGGTGGGCGATCCGATCGCCCGGGGCCCCGCGGTCGGCAGACCGTGAGCGTCCGCTGGCCCTTGCTTCCGCGGAGCGTGTGCGACGCGGCTGCGGCCCAGAGGCTAGGGCCTGCGCCCCCGTGGGCTCCACATCGACAGATGGGGCCACGGCGGGCGGTGGCGGTGCAGCGGGGGGAGGTAGAGGCGGGGGGAAGACCGGCCCGGGCGCTATGCCAACCCCATCGGCAGCGTGCGCGGTCCAATCGCGCGCCCTGGCGGGGCTTGGAGCCCGCGCCCGCATGCGGCGGCGCAGGCCCCCGAGGATCCCAGGTTGGACCGTCGCCTCGACGCGCACGGTGTGACCCTCGTCCCGTCGGAGATGTTCCCCGCACATCGGGCCCCCCCCGCAGCTACCCTTCGCCATGCGGAGACAGGTGGGGAGGCTGCACTTGCGGCCGATCAGGGTAGACCGATACTTCTGCGCATGGTGGGCGCAGAGGTGCACCTGTGCATTGAGACAATGCCCCGGCCGGGGAACGTCCGACACCTCCGCGTCCTCCTGTAGCAGGACAGTAGCCTCCTGCATCCCTCGGTCGCCGCACCCCTCCGGCTGGAGGGGGCGTGCGCCACCCGCGAGCTGCGCCCCAACTTGTGCGGCTTGGCAGGGGCGCTCCTCCGCCTCCACCTCGCTCTCCGAGTCGATGTCCAGGCGGCGATAGCCCGCGGCGTCGGTGATGTAGCGGGGCTCCGGCCGGCCCCGGCACAGCCATCCGAGAACCGACCAGGGTGAGCAAAGCAGCCACTTGACGACCCCGAATACCTTCCGGAGTCCTACGCCGACTGCCCGGCAGGCCGTGGCCCTTCCGTGCTCAGCCAAGTCCACGATCTGTGTGTGGTCAATGGCCGCGTACTGGTCGACGTGCATGGGATGCGCCACTGGACAGGAGGCGCACTCGACGGCACGACATAGATGCACATTCCCTGTCTCCTCGAGGTTCAGCCGCCACTTGCGACTGGTGCACCCCAGGACCTGCCCGATCTTGATGTTGAGCCCGTGGCGGTCCAGTCGGTAACGGTCCGCGAAGTTGCAGCTGATGCGGGCCACCTGCCCGTGCTTACGCAGAAGCACGTGGTTGTACGCCCGATTGGTCCCTCGGCCGCGGACCCCCTTTGTGTAGAACTCCGTCTCCACCACGCCGCCCAAGCCCGGCCCGCGCCAGCGCACCAGCTAGGGGGTCGGAGGGGGTGGGGGAAGATGGGCGCCGGGCCCATCGCCTCCGCGTCGCTGGCAGCACCGGGTAATCTGGTACCACGCCCAGCGGAGTCCCCCGGCAGCCCACAGCATAGGCTGGGCTGCGGTGTTGACGATGAAGGCCAGGGCGCCCAACACGAACGTGAAGATGCCTAGGGCAAAGCATAGGACCGCGGTCTCCCACCAGTACCCAAGCATCTTAACGCCCAGGCGGTCGACGGCGGATCCAATCCATCCGCCACTCGTGCGGATCGTGCCCGGGTGGTCGGGGGAGCTTACCCACGCTCCATAGCCCACGAACTCGAAGACCCAGGCTGCGAAGCCCCAACCGGGACCCGGCCCCGCTTCCGGGGGCGGGGTAGGTGGCGGCGGCGGCGGTGGGGGTTCGTTCCGGCCAGCCCACCAATGGGGCAGGTGCGGGACCCAACCACTCCACCCCCAATACCCGTCCAGCCCACGCGGCAGGTCAGGCTCACCATCGCCCGTCCGGTTTCCCGGGGCGGACGGCTGCCCAGGCGCGCCCGTGGGCTCGTTGTTACCTCCGTTTGCCGGCGTAGCTGGGCTGCCTGTGGGCTCGCCCTCGCCTACGCGCCCGATGCCCGCGGTCGTGGTCGTTGTAGTCGACCCTGACCGCGGCGGCGGTGGACGCCCGGCGTCCCCGGGGGCTTGGCCTGCGGCCCTCGCCCCTTTCCCCCTGCAGGCGCGGGCTTGGCGGGCGGTCCTCGCCCCTTGCCTCGCCCCCCACCGCCTGCCGGCGGCGCTGTCGGCCCGGGCAGGGCTGGCGGCGTCGGCGCTGGGACCTCCTGTCCCCCGCGCCCGAACGGCAGCCAGCCAAGTGCCCCTTGGACCGTAAGAGCGCCGCCCGTAACCAAGATCATCAGGTGCGCCCCCAGGAAGCCCACAGCCATGGCACCACAGGCGCGCTACCTAGTCCGCGGACTAGCACGGCTGTGGTTATGGCCGCCCCGCGGCCCCCTGGAACACCCGCGCGTCGGCCAGAGCCGAACGCCACGGACCCAAAATGGCTACCTGAGCCCACGCCCCCTCCCACTTAACCTGCAGTCTACAACCAATCAGACTATGCAAAAAAGAGAGCCCTGGGCCCGAGCCCTTTTCCGGGAAAAAGGAAGAGCTATACTGAGCCGTCTTAGACAACTGCTTCAAACACGTATTGGGCAAACTTCGGTACATCTTGAGCCGTGTTGGGGTCCTATTGATTTGTCCTTGGCACCCAAAACTGAGAAGATGTTGCAAACAATCATGATTTCGAAAGCGCCTCCATGTCTGAGAACCTGAACCCAGAACCCGGAACCACGAATCCGCATATCCGAATCCGGGGGTCCAATCCGAAACCTGGACCCGGAATCCGGAACCTGGGATCCGAATGTCCGAACTCGGAGGTCCAATCTGGAACCTCGAACCCAAAACCCGGAAACCCGAATCCTGACATCCGAATCCGGAGGTCCAATCCGGAACCTGGAACCCAGAACCCAGAACCCCGAATACGCATATCCGAATTCGGAGGACCAACCCATGACCTGGAACCCAGAACCTGGGCCCAAAATCCGGAGATCCGAATTCGGAAGCCCAACCCAAAACCGGGAATCCGGAACCGGGAACCACGAATCCGCATATCCGAATCGGGAGGTCCAATCCGGAACCTGGAAGCCCAAACCCGGAAACTGGAATCCGGATATTATCCGAATTCGGAAGCCCAACCCAAAACCTGGAATCCGGAACCCTGAACAACGAATCCGCACATCCGAATTCGGAGGTCCAATCCGGAGCCTGGAGCCCTGAACCCGGACCCCGGAATCCGGATATCCGATCTCGGAGGTCAAATCCTGAACATGGAACCCAAAACTCCGAATCCTTGTAAGGCAGCCACTAATGGACAGCCTCAGAATCCAGGAAAAAAGCTTAATTGCATGAAAAATCTTGACAAAATAAGTGATGTGAAATAAGTCATAATTAGGCCGCTGCAGTATGTTCTTACATACATAACAAAAATATACAAGGCCCCGAATGTAACGGCAGCGGCGGCGGCGACGCGACGGCAAAGCAGAGAGAAGGGAAATAAACTGCAACTGCGCAACTGTCAGGAGAAAGTGAGTTCCAGCCGGAGAGGTTGCGTGACATCGCATGGCGAATGACATTGAAACAAAGAAAGCAGAAGGAGGAGGAGGAGGAGGAGAAGGGGGGGAATGATATGGACGAGGAGGAGGAGAAGAAGGAGGAAGAAGTTGATAGAGGAGGGCGAGGAGGAACATGAGGAGTTGGACGAGGATGACCACGGCGACGAACACGAGGAGGGGTCAAGGGAGGATGAGAAGGAGGAGGAGGAGAAGGAGGAGGAGGGGGAAGAAAAGAGGAGGGGAATGAGGAGGAGGAGGGGGAGCAGGACGAGGACGAGGAGGAGGAGGAGAGGGGGTGGACATTTTTCGAGCATCCCCCACGAGTGGAAACCCTGCCGCAGCAGGCTTGCTGCACTCTCGAGCACCAGCCCCCACCCCCGCTGATGCGGAAAGGAGTGAAGGCGCTGAGTTGGGCTTGGCGGGGATCGCTGTGGTCTTATCGCAGGCCCGCCGCAGGCGCCGATTTTGAATCAAAGCAAAAATCTGCATTGATATCGCAAGCCCGCAAAAGACGCTATTTCTTTATAAAAAGAAAGCGGATACTGTTTGCAAACCTGCCGCAAGCGCCGATTCTGCATTGAAGCCAAAACCGGCGTGAAGATGGCAAGCTCGCCGCAGGCGCCGATCTTATGATCAGGAAACGAATTATGATTGCAAGCCCGCCGCAGGCACCGATTAAAAACTGAAGCCGTAACAAGCATGAAGATGGCAAGCCCGCCGCAGGCGCAGATTTTTTTCACCGTAAAATAAATTCTACAAAACGAATTCATGACGCAAGCCCACCGCAAGCGCCGATTTGTCATTAAAAACGTGAATGAAATGACGATCGACGCCGATTATTTCAAGAACCATGAGGAAATCGCAAGCGCCGCAGGCGCCGGTTTTTGTCTTGTACAGAAAAAGCTTTTTCCCCTCCCACGAGGCCGCGGAAGCCCCCCCTATTGGGCGGCATGGCAGGGGGGGTGGGGGGCGTGGGGAAATGGGGGGGGGTGGGGGGGGGGGGAGGAGTGGGTAGTGAGAGACTGAGGAAGTAGGTGGGGGGGGGAGAGGTAGGTGGATGCGGGATGATGAGGGCGGAAGGGGGAGGGGGAGGAGGAGGAGGAGGAGGAGGAGGAGGAGGGGCGGGTAGAGAAATAGCGAAAACATAGCGAAAAAAATGCAAAACAATAGCGGGAAAAAAAAGTGCATCCCCGGGGACTCTCGCGGCGCCTATTTTTTATATATTTTATCGCTATTTGTTTCGACGGCCGAAACATGCAATTCCGCGCCTTTATATATATATATATATATATATATATATATATATCGTTATTTTCGATACTTATTATACAAAAAATACGGAAATATATATACAAAAAATGAGTTTCGCTGGGCGCACCTATTTTTTTTCAAAAAAAAATAAACGTCAAACATATGTCAGCCGAAGCGATTGAAATTGTAGAAAAATCAAATTTAAAAATGAAACGAAAACAGAAAAAAACCAAAGAAAGCAACCGAAATGATGTGTTCCCCGGGGCCGCCGGCCGGAGCAAGGTGAAACAGCGCGACGCCGCCGGGGATCCTGCGGCGGATTGCTGCCGCCCCATCCCAAAGAGCCTTGCCCCACCCCCCTGCCGCAAACACCATTGGGTAGAGGGGCGGGCCGTCCCGGGCGGGGGGGCGGGCGGGGGCGCAACGCCAAGCGAAGCGCGCAGCCGCGCGGGTCGCAAACGAGGCGGCGTGACTCTTGTAGCGGGGCCCAACAGTGCATCCCGTCGGCCCTGTCGGCGATCCCTGCTTTCTCAAACGAATTCCTTGTCGGGGATGGGCGCGACCCTTGTCCCGGGCCCCCTTATAGCAGGTCCATCAAAGCGCCCGCGATGGCTCAAACATTGCCCCCGCATGCGGCAAGGCTCAAGACGGCCCGCGATGCGGCTCCAGATTGCCAGAGGTCTTCCAAGACCCAAAGCGCCACCGCGCCCTGAGGCACGGAGCGGGCGTGTTCCGACGTCATCTACCTCACTCTTGAGCCTCAGCCCTCTGTCTTCAAAATTCTTTGAAGGACCTGGAGCCCAAACTCAGAAATCTTCTGGTCCTCCATTATCACGCCTTTCGCCCTGATTTGTTGACGCGAGTGGCTCGTATTGAGCGCGGTGAGGTTTGTGATCGGCTTCTTGACCAGATCAAAGAGGCCCCGAGAGGCAACAAGGGCACCCAAGAGGGCCCGCAAGAGGCCCCAAAGAAGCCGCAAGAGCTCTCAAGAGTCCTCCGAAGAAGGCCCCGAAAGGCCAACATCGGAATGAGGAGGGGGTTCCGCCCACGCGAATTCGTTTCAAGTCGCGCGCTTGTTGGTTGCTCTGGGGTCGGCAAGTCGCTCTGTTATTTCTGTGTTCTTCCGGCCGAGGGGGGGGCGGCAGGCCCGCCAATGGGGGGGCCTCCGCGGCGTCGTGGGAGGGGAAGGGCCCTCTCGGTGCAAGAAAAAATCGGCGCTGGCGGCGGGCTTGCGACCTCCCCGTGGTTCTTGAAAAAATCGGCGCCTGCAGCGGGCTCGCGATCTTCATTCCATTTGAGGCTTCACTGAAAAATTGGCGCCTGCGGTGGGCTTGCGACAAGAATTCGCGCTCTGGCGATAAAATCGGCGCCTGCGGCGGGCTTGCCGCCCTCATGTTTTTTATCGCTTCAATGAAAAATCCGCGCCTGCGGTGGGCTTGCGACAAGAATTCGCGCTCTGGCGATAAAATCGGCGTCTGCGGCGGGCTCGCCATCCTCATGTTGGTTCAGGTTTCAATCCAAATCGGCGCCTGCGGCGGGCTTGCGATCGAAATTGGCTGTCTGGCGGTAGTTTCGGCGCCTGCGGCGGGCCTACTCCTATGGTATATGTATATATGGTGAAGATGTGATAACAATCTACGTTCGCAACCTAATTTCCCCTACTTTGAAACTGTTCCACATGCCAGAACCTGTGCATATTACCATTCATTCCAACGCATCGGATAACTATCCGAATTCGGAGGTCCAATCCGAAACCTGGAAACTGGAAACCCGGAAACCGGATATCCGCCGTCGGAGGTCCAATCCGAAACCGCGAACCTGGAACCCGGAACCCCGATTCTGGATATCCGAATTCGGAGGTCCCATCCGGACTGGAATCCGGAACCTGGAATCCGGATATCCGAACTCGGAGGTCCAATCCGGAACCTGGAACCCGGAACCGGAACACGGATATCCGAATTCAGATTTCCGACTTCCGAATTCGACCTCCGAATTGGACCTCTCCAGCCTGATTCTCTGGATCGCCACTGAGTCCAGCGCACCCGTGCGCGCGTGCTCCGCAGCATTCATCTTTCCGCATTGCCCCTCGGCGCGCAGTGTATGAAGAGAGACCCGCACCCTGAGCGAAGACAGTTTGGCCTCCCGCCGGGGCCCTCCTGGGGCGCACCGTGGAGTCTTCTTGGGATGTCTTCGTGGCCTCTTGAGCCGTCTTACTCGCGCGTCTGCGGCCTTGTCAGTCTGCTCTCGTCGCTTCTAGCCTCTGGAGCTGTTTGGGCGGCGGGAGAAAAAAGCCAAGGAGGCCCAGGAGGCCCCGCACGGGTCAACGATGACGTGGGCCAGGAGGGGGGATCCGGGAGGGTGTCTGGGCCTGGGCCCCAGGGCCCCTGGTACCCCAGCAGGGTCTTCGAATGCGGAGGAGCCGAGGCATATATTGCACAAGGTCTCTCGTAGCGGCCTTCACGAATGCTGTAAAGGGTGGGCGCTCATGTGCACAGACGTCTCAGGAGCTAAAACAGACTCCAGACATGCTGGTGGAAAGGACCCACGCACCAGCCTCCAGGCTGTGGCTTGAATGGCAACAAGATGCTGCCGCACAGCCACTGAAAGTGGTGCAAAGTGGCACAAGCCATGCACAGAAGTCTCAGAAGCCGTCTATAACAGACTATGGGGGAGAGGACCCACGCAGCAGCCTCATAGCTGTGGCTTGAATGGCAACCAGATGCTGCTGGGCAGCCCCACCCACATGCGTTTCAAATTGTCACAATCCAGTGCAACAAAAACTCAGGAAAGCCCTTTAAAACAGACCCCAAACAGTCCGGTGAGGCACGAGCAACGTAAGACAGCCAAGCCACACCTGCACGCTGCCACTGAGAAAAAAAACATGTTGGCCTGGGCCGCCCATGATGCTTCACGACACTCGCAGGGGCTGGGAGCCTCGAAGGGGGCCCCTGGGGGCGCCAGCGACCAGATGCGTATAAATATGTATATATATACACTACAGCCATCGCGCGGCTCCGCGCGCTCAAGTTCTAGCTAGTATAATCGTCATCGTCTCATCATCCGCCATCCTCATCACCATCATATCCGGCGTCATCATCAGCGGCATCGTCATCATCACCATGACCATCACCATCATCACAATCGTCACCATCACCACCATCAGCAGCAACATCGTCATCACCATCGTCTTCATCGCCATCGTCGTCATCATCGTTAATATCGTCACCTGAATCATCAACATAATCATCCTCATCATCGCCATCGTCATCATTATCGTCGTCGTCTTCGTGATCGTCGTCATCGTTATCGTCATCATCATCGTCATCATCTTCATCATCTTCATCATCCGCCCACTCCTGCATCACAAGCACCAAAAACAGCATCGCCACCATTATTATCAGCATCGGCGTTATCATCCTGACCATCAGCAACATCATCATAATGATCGTCAGCATCACCATCCTCAACGGCATCACCGTCATCGTCATCATGACCGTCAGCATCACCACCACCATCATCATCATCATCATCATCATCACCATCACTCACATCACGATCACCATCATTAACATCATCATCATCAGCATCATCATCATCATTCCCACTGTCAACATCATCATCATCATAATATTCTTCCTCACCATCATCATCATCATCATCATCATCATTATCATCATTATTATTGTCGTCGTCAACTTCATAATAGTCGTCATCATCGTCATCATTTTCGTCACCGTCGTCTCCGAAGCTCCCCCGCCGAACTCGAGGATATCTCCGCAGCATCTTGCATGCCGCGTGAGCAGTATTGGGGATTTAGGTTGTGGGCCTGAGGCCGCCCTGCATAATCATCATTGTCATTATCACCAGCGTCAGGAAGCCTTGCGGGGCCCTTTCGTCGCCTTTTGAAGGCCTCTTGGAGCTTCCTGGGGGCCTCTCGAGGCCTCTTGCGGACTCCTGGGGGCCTCTTGGGAGCTTCTGGTGGGCGAGTTCTCGAAATGTCAGTTCGTGTTCCCCATCTGGGGCTCCTCTTGGAGTGTTCTGGGAGCTCTTTTGGGCCGTCTTGGAAGCTTCCTGGGCCGTCTTGGGGCCCTCTTGGGCTGTCTCGGCGGTCTTTTGGGGGCCTCTGGGCTCGTCTTGAGGCGATCTTTCGGGCCTCTTGGGCCGCCTTGGAGCGTCTGGAAGCCGAACTGGGGAGAACGCCAAAACCCTTCAAAACCCAC
>CAUYUJ010020146.1:0-12500 GCA_963575745.1 Prorocentrum cordatum
GAGGATGAGGAGGATGAGGATAGGACGAGGATGACGAGGAGGATGAGGAGGATAGGGATGGGGGGGGGAGGAGGAGGAGGAGGAGGAGGAGGAGGAGGAGGAGGAGGAGGAGGAGGAGGAGGAGGAGCGGAGCAGAGCGGAGCGGAGCGGAGCGGAACAGTTGCGACGCAGCACAAAGAAAAGTTGGAATATCCACCTCTTTTAGACCCAGTCGCCTTAAGGGGGAGCTCTCGAAGAAACCGATCGAGGTACTCTCGCCGAGTGCGAGTGATCAGATCGGGGGAACATGGAGAGCTGAGGCCACGCAACTGCTCCTTGGCAGTTCCCCCGCAATTCCGACGGACCCCACAGCCCTCAGGCGGACGAGTCAGCACACCATCGAATAGAATGGGAGAGTAGCAACTGGAAGAGAGCCACCGCGCGCGAGCCGCCTTCCTGGCGGAGGTGTAGCAGACCGTGCATCTTTGTCCAGCCTCGTCCAAGCGTGGCTGGTGGAGAAGAGAGCGGCGGCCGTCGCCGTCGGGGGCCGAGGCGCAGGAGGGGGAGGAAGAGGGGGGGGAGGAGAGTCGTCGTCTGCGCCTCAAAGACGTCCAGCGCCTCAAAGACGTCCAGCTGAGCCTTCATGAGCCTCTTCCTCACCAACCCGATGCTACCTTCCGCCTCCAAAACCTTCCCGCGCTGCACCTCGCTCACTCTAGCTCTCACCGCCATCTCTTCTGCCACCTCATCCGCCACAAAGTTACCAATACAAAACTGCACGGGCACATGCGACGCCGATAACTCCTCGGGGGAAATATGAGACGGGACCCACAGCACAGTCACAGAAGCAGCACCCCGAGCCTGTAATAGGGCGCCAATATCACACCAAATACTTGCAAGGCTGCCGATAGGGGACACATAAGCCCTGGCATGCCATCCAAGAACAGCTGCTGCATTGTCAGTCACATACACAAGCGAACCTCTGTTACAAGGAATGGCGAATTCTAGCGCTCGGAGTTCGCCCCGAGGAACAGTCTGACGGTCGCCGCAAAGTGGCCCTCCGAAGTACGGCCCCAAAACCGAAGGATCGAAACTCTGAAGGGCCACCACAGAGAGCCCACCACGCCTGAGCTGCTCGGTGCGAAAGTCGGGCCCCCCCCGGCGCGTCCCCGAAGACTGCCAGGGTATGCGCCTCAGCACCCTCCCCCAAACAGCCCGCCTGCGGGGCCCCCTCGAGACCTCCAAAGAGTTCTCAAGCCTCGACCTGAGGTGGCGGGTCTACCGCCGTCATGTGCCATGGCAATGGTCCCCGATACCATAAACATGGCTGAGACTCCCCTTGTGCGAGAGCTGAATATACGAGCTGGTCGGAATCACTACAGGCGCGACCTTCAACAGATCACTCACAAAGCAAGAACCGGCGCAGCGGGGCCTCTATTTCCTTCCTGAAGCGAAAACGAAGGGCATCTTGAATAAGTCTTGCTTCTAGCTTGCGGGACTGCGTCCATGTGCCACCTTCCGCGATACTGAGAAGGATTTCTGCGAGCTGCCTGCCTCTCCTGACCGATTGCAACTGATTGGGAAGATAGCGAAGAAATCGATTGTCGGCCCCTCGTTCGAAACCTTCGCCGCACCAGTGCTGTGCAGCAACACGCCAAAGAAGCTGAGCACTGGCCTCGCCAAAGTCTCGAATTAAGTCTTCAGCCTGATCCATGGCAACAAGATCATCCTGACAAACCCAATCGAACTGAACTCTATATCATTAAGTTCTGGAAGTGCTATGCATCAGGTTCGTTGGGCTCCCACTCAACACGCAGCAGACTGGCAACAGTAGCACGGACTGGTCCCCTGATGTGCCGTGCTTATTCCGACACCTGGAGACCCTTTCACTTGGCAGACGAAGTTGGCCAAACCTTCCGAATAGCTGGCCGACCGAAGCCGAGGCTCGTGAATCCAGGTGCGCAGCCATTCCTGGAGGCTGGAGACTGAGGGGCTAATCCCCAGGTCTCGGCCTTTGGACCTGAGGTCCAAAAGCGTGGCGAGGCACCTACCCTTCCTAGAGGCCCCAGAGACAAATCCTAGACTCCTCCTCATTAGATGTAACTGCGTCCCAAAACACTCGTAGATCTGCATCCCATACTTAGGAGGAGGAGGAGGAGGAGGAGGAGGAGGAGGAGGAGGAGGAGGAGGAGGAGGAGGAGGAGGAGGAGGGGGGAGGAGGGAGGAGGAGGAGGAGGAGGGAGGAGGAGGAGGAGGAGGAGGAGGAGGAGGAGGAGAAGAGGACGAGAGGAGGACGAGAGGAGGACGAGAGGAGGAGGAGGAGGAGGGAGGAGGAGGAGGAGGAGGAGGCGGAGGAGGAGGAGGAGGAGGAGGAGGAGCAGGAGCAGGAGCAGGAGGAGGGCCGCGACTTCGAGCTGCCGCCGTCTCGGCTCGCCCTGCCCCGAGGAGCTGCACCGCAGCCCCAGCGCCGGCAGCGCCCCGTGCCTGGCCGCACCGCCGGAGCGGCAGGCGGCAGCGGCGCACCACCCGGGCGCGGTCGGGGGCGCGCTCGGGGCCGTGGAGGCGGGCGGCGTGGAGAGGATGGGGTGTTGCCAGAAGTAGGGTTAAGTCGAGCCTGCCCTTCTAGAGGAGGAGTCATCAAACATCGATCGAGGTGGCTCACTGGCGTCGCCGAGTGTGTCATCGTGCTGATGTGTCCGCTCCCCCTCCTCCCCTCCAACATTGCGGGAGAAAAACAAACAAAAAGGTTAAAACATAGTATGGGGGTTGGTTCTACCATGTTTTAAATGATGTTTGAGCATTGTTGGGGTATGTTAGGTTTTTTGTCCCAAATCCGCTTGTAGGAGGACATGCCCGACCTAAAAGTAGGGGATCGAACAATGACATAAACACAAAGAATTCGGAGGTCCGCGCGGATTTCTCGGATCGGCGCTGAGGACCCTTGGCGGCGCCTCTGGCGCCGCCCCTGGCGCGCTCCGCGCGCCATGGAGGGGGTCCAAGGAGGGGGGTCCAACGCGCTCCGCGCGCCAAGGCGGGCGGCGAGGAGAGGATGGGGTGTTGCCAGAAGCCCAGACCCTCTCGGGCAAGGGCAACCTCATGACGGGAGGTTTTCTTGCCTGTTGGGTGCCTCTTGGGGCCTCATGGGTGTCTCTTGGGGCCCTCTTGGGGCGCTCTTGGGAGCCTTGGGAGCGCTCTTGGGGCCATCTTGGAAGACATCGATCGAACAAGAGGGTAGCATTCATGAGCGTTGCCCCTCAAAAAACACTGATGTTTTCAAGGTTTTGGAGGGATGTTGTCCTCTTCGGGGCCTCTCGAGGGAGCTTGTTGGCCACTTGGAGCCGTCTTGGAGCGGTCTTGGAGCCTCTTGGAGCATCTTGGGAGCCATCTTGAGGCATCCTTGGGATATCTTGAGCCGTCTTGGAGGTCATCTTGGGCTCTCCCAGGCGCTCTTGGAGCCATCTTAATCAGTGCCCCCCACCCCAGGAGGCCAAACTGAAGCCAAAACCTGATTAATCAAAGCAATGATTTCGGCATTCTCGCCGAGGCCTTTTGGGCCGTCTTGGGTGCCTCTGGGGGGCCTCTTGGGGCCTCTTGGGAGTCTCTTGGGAGCCTCTTGGGGGCACCCTGGGGGCCTCTTGGGTGCCTCTTGGGGCCTCCTGGGCACCTCTTGGGACTTTCTGGGAGCGCCCTTGGGAGCCTTGGGGGCCATCTTAGGTCCATCTTGGAGGACATCGATCGAACAAGAGGGGAGCTTTATTTAGCGGTGCCCCCCCCCAGAGGCCAAATGGGGCCAACACTGTAATAAAACCAATGATTTTGGCTTCCTCGCCGAGGCCGTTTTGGACGCTTCTGACACCTCGCGACCGGCCATCCAGGTCCAGGGGAGGGGGCAGGGGGAGGGGTTCACCCCTCCCCGAAGGGGAAGAGGGGCAGATGGAAGACAAAACGCCCTAGACCACCTACGCCCTAAAGGGCTGGCGGGATTCCCCGCGGCGGACCCCGGCCATTTGCGAGTAGTGACTCTGCGAGTATTGGAGCGCGCTCGTCTATCAACGACCCCCGAGAGGATGCCCGACGTGCTCGGGCCCAGGCTCGCGCCGGCCGCGCCGCCCGGGCGCCAGGCCGTGGCGCACCCTCCGAGCGCGCTGCTGGGAGCCGCGGAGGCGAGCGGCCTGGAGAGGATGCCCGACCTGCTCGGGCCGAGGCGCTCCGGGGCGGTGTCTCCAGGCCTCCTCTTGGCATCCCTCGGACGTGTTCATTTTTCCTTCGGCGAGGGCCATCGAGGAGCATCCTTGATCATTTGGCGAAAAAACCCACGCACGAAACCGAAAAAAACACAGGAAATGGACGTCCGAGCGATGGCCAGTCCTAGATGGGGTCGGAGCAGATGGTTAGATGGGGTCGGAGCATCGCGCGCCGCATCGCCGATGCATCGCCGATGCGGCTCGGGCCGAGGCGCTCCGGGGCGGTGCCGGAGTCGGGCGAAGGGCAGGGGAACGAACAGTGACATGAACACAAAAACTCGGAGGTCCGCGCGGATTTCTCGGATCCGCGCTGGACCCCCTGGCGGCGCCTCCGGCGCCGCCCCTGGCGCGTTCCGCGCGCCAGGGAGGGGGATCCAGCGCCGATCTGAGAAATCCGCGCGGACCTCCGAGTTTTTATGCTGATTATGTCATTTCAGAGCCCCGAATCATCAGGGGTAACTCGGGCGCCCAATCATTGCCCGTTCCCCTGAAGGGGTCCTCGTCAAAGAGGGGGTCTCGGGCATGCGAGTGCGAAGGAGTCCTTGCAGGGCGTGCGTGCGGGGGGCGCACGTCGTGTTCGAGAGCCTCGTGTGGCTGCCGCGCGCCATGCAGTCGGGGCCCTGAAGAAGGATCGGGGCTGGACAGAACCCCCAACAGTGACACGTCGATTAGTGAATTGTCCGTTCTCGGCTCGAGAGAGGGCGCCGTGGCCGTTATTTTCCAGGCTTGCGCCCGCCAGGTTGGGGCCTCAGGTCGTTCTCACTAAACCACGTTTTACTAAAAGGGGGGTCTGTCCATCCCCGAAGGAACCCTTTTCGTTGGGGAGGGGCTCCGCGTTCCTGAAGTGTTTCGCGGCTTGCCTTGGATTTTCCTCAGATTTTCGATACGAAATCGAAGTTCAACTTATGGAGAACAGGGGCCTCGTTCCTTACTTGGGGTTCCTTGGGTCAACGCCCCGACTGTACGCCACAGTATGAACTGTTGCATGTTTGTGCGACCCCATTACGAAAGACCCCCTTTGCCCGGAACCGCCGGTCGCCAGTGGGAGAGAGGAGAGAGGGGAACAAGCAATGGCATACAGGGGCGGGGCTAGTAGCCCTGTTTCCCTCACATCCTCAGTGTTTTTTGTTTGTTTTCTCTGCACACCTCCGCGCAGGATGACTTTCCACCCTCCCCCCTCTCCTCCACCTCATTACCATCTTCATCGCAAACGTCACCACACTCATCATCATCAGCACCACCAGCATCACTACCAGCACACACACACACACTCAGTCATAATGATCAGCACGCTCACACATACATCCTCTTTTCCATACCATCATCGTTCACCATCATCGTCAACCAATTACCACTTACTATCACTCACCATCACCATCACCATCACCATCACCATCACCATCACCATCACCATCACCATCACCATCATCACACATTCATAAATACCACCATCCCATCGCCATCATGAACCAAGAGGGAGCCTCGTCTGCAAGTTAATTGTCAGGAAGTCTCCTGCGGGAGCCCCCTCCCCATGGGGTCCGCACATCATGTTCGTAATCCGAGCGGGCCATCGGAAATTTGTAATGGTCGTCACTTTTAAGCTTCTCTGGACTGAAATATGGTGGAAGTCTCCGGCGGGAACTTCGTCTGTGAGCGAATTTCGATGAAATCTCAGGCGGGAGTCCCCCCCTATGGGGTCCGCACTTCACGTTGGCAATCCGAGCGGGTCATCGGGACCTTCTGACTGCCGTCACTTTTCGGCTCCCCTGGATTGAATATAGCGGAAGTCTCAGGCGGGATCTTCGTCTGATGCGAGGAAGTCTCAGACGGGAGCGCCTTCCCTATGGAGTCCGCATTTAATATTTGTAATCCGAGGGGTTCATCGGGTCCGCATTTCATGTCGGTAATCCGAGCGGGTCGTCGGAATCTTTGTAACCGTCGTCGCTTTTCGGCTCCTCTGGACTGAATATAGAGGAAGTCTCAGGCGGGAGCTTCGTCTGTGAGTGAATTGCGAGGAAGTATCAAGCGACAGTCTCGCCCCCATGGGGTACGCATTTCATGATGTAATCCGAGCGGGTCGTCGGGAGCTTGTAAGTGTCTTCACTTTTCGGCTCCTTTGGATTGAACTTGGAGAAAGTCTCACGCGGGGGATTCGTGTGTGAGTGGCTAGCGAGGAAGTCTCGGGCGGGAGCCCCCTCCCTATGAGGCGGGCCCGCACTTCGTGTTGGCAATCCGAGTGGGTCATCGGCAATATCTACCAGGCATAGCACTTGAGCACCCCACGGGGGCACATCACGAGGCGTCCCTCGCGCGTCCGTGAGCGAGTTGCAAGGAAGTCTCAGGCGGGAGCCCCCTCCCTAGTCACTTGTTGTTCGAGGAGTTCTACAAGATAGCGGTGGACCTCCAGGGCTGAGGCGGAGCAGCTCGCGGCCGATCTGAACTTCGTGCTGCCTCCCGCCTGAGCGCGGCCGGACTAATTCGGTGCCTGCGGGGTAGTCCCAACGGCTTGTTATCGCTCCCGAGCGGCTCGCGGGGTTGTCCGAACGGCCTTTGCCCCGACGGCTTCGCGATTTTGCCATCGGAGAACGCGCCCTTGCCGGGCGCGACCACGAGGGCGCCGAGGAAAATCGGCACGCGCCCCCCTGCCAGAAGGAAAGGCAGGTGCATGAGGAGAACAGGCGGGGCGTAAATGAGAGAGGGGGGTGGAAGGAGGAGGAGGAGGTGGAGGAAGAGGGGGAGGAGGGGGAAGAGGACGAAGAGGAAGAGGATACATTTGACAAGGAGGGCGTGCAGAAGGAGGACACGGAGGACGAAGATCCAGAACGTTCCGGAATGTCCTCAGAGCGTTCCGGAGCGCTTTGAGAAGGCCGCGGCGCCCCGTACATCCTCCAGAGCCGCCGGACTTCAGAGATGCTTTTTCACCCGAATTGATCCTCGTCCTGGTTTCGTTTCGCATGCACATGAAAACTCGGAGGTCCGCACCGATTTCTCGGATCGGTGCTGGATGGCCCCAGCGGTGCCTCCGGCGCCGCCCCTGGCGCCTTCCGCGCGCCAGCGAGGGGGGGCCCGCGCCGATCCGAGCAATCCGCGCGGACCTCCGAGGGGAAGGGACCTCCGAGGGGGAAGCGGAGTCCCCCCAGTGCGCCCTTCCGCGTGCCTTCCCAGACGCCCGTATGGTTATGTCATTGTTTGTTCCTCCGGGAGACGGGGGGTCTTGGCCCAGGGGCTGGGAGCATCGGCCCATGCTTCACCAGAGACAGAGGTACCACTACTGCCGGCTAGGGGGGCGGCTGTCCCAGAGCTCCACCCTCTCGAGCTGGCGGCACCTCGTTCCCGGAAGGAGGCGCCACGAGCTCGAGGGGAGGGAGCGGCCACCCCCCTAGCGGGAGGTAGTGGAACACTTGTCTCTCCTGAATGCCCGCCTGCCTGCCGCACATCGGGGCTCAGGTGCCCCACGCTGCCCTGGAGCGTGCGGCCTCGCTACCAGGGGCACCTCTCCGATCCATCGGCGGTGCATCGCCGATCACAGGTCGTTGCCTCGCTTGAGCCAGTGCAGTTAACCCGCAGAGTAAGGATGAGCAACTTGCCAAGGCTGCCCTTGCATCCCCGGCCCCTTTGGCCCAACCTTGGCTACTTTCGTTGACCAACCTCGCTCGGAAAACGTCAACATGGCCCTCCAAGGCCCTTGCATCCTTACCGCGCATCCTTACTGTACGGGCTGGCAGCACGACAGGTTCGCGTCGTGCCGACGCGGCGGCGACCCCGCCGCGGGCGCTCGTGGTCGAACGCTGCCCGTGGCGCAGAAACGGCCGACAGAGAGCGAGGCCATGGCGATCGAGAAGCCACCAAGCCTTCACGTGCCCGCGCAGCGGTCAGAAGCCAACGCCGGGGTCGCCACGGCGCAGCGGCTTAGTGTGGCGCTCTCCGCTCCTACGCATTTACCGTGGATGAGGAGGAGGAGGAGGAGGAGGAGGAGGAGGAGGAGGAGGAGGAGGAGGAGGAGGAGTAGGACGAGGAGAAGGAGAAGAGTACGAGGAGGAGGAGGAGGAGGAGGAGGAGGAGGAGGAGGAGGAGGAGGAGGAGGAGGAGGAGGAGGAAGAGTGTGGCGTCCTACTTTGCGCACCGGCGGCGTGCAAGAGAGTTCAAGAGAGCCCCCCCCCTCTCAGGTGCACGTGCGGGGGCGCCCTCGGCCAAGGCGGCAGGCCGCTCGGGGGCAGGGGCGGGGGCGCCAGCGCGCCCGCCTTCGAGTGCAGGTGCGGGGCGCGTATGCTCCAGGACCTGGGGCGCGACCTGGCGCAGGACCCCACTAAATCGAAGACGCGGAAGCTGCAGAGACGTAAACGTTCGGAGTTTCGCGCAGATTTCTTGGATTTGCGCTACGGTCCCCCTTGGCGGCGCCTCTGGTGCCGCGCGCTCCGCACTCCAGGGAGGGGGGTCCAGCGCCGATCCAAGAAATCTGCGCGGAGCTCCGAACACTTTACGTCTATGCCGATCTCCCTTCCCCTGCAGAAGGCGAAGGGTGGCGCACAGACCCCAGGCTGGCGCGTGCCCACTCTGGGCTCAGATCCTGGTGCATATGGCCTCCTGACCAGGGCCAGGAGTCCGCGCTGGGCTCAGCAGGGGCCTGCGGGACTGGGCCTCTGGAGGCCTCGGGGTGTGCTTTTGTTCACATCTCCCGATCCTCGGCCACGATCTTCGACGACCTCCTCCTCCTCCTCCTCCTCCTCCTCCTCCTCCTCCTCCTCCTCCTCCTCCTCCTCCTCCTCCTCCTCCTCCTCCTCCTTCTCCTCCTCCTCCTCCTCCTCTCCTCCTCCTCCTCTCTTCCTCCTCCTCCTCCTCCTCCTCCTCCTCCTCCTCCTCCTCCTCCTCCTCCTCCTCCTCCTCCTCCTCCTCCTCCCTTCTCCTCCCTTCTCCTCCTCCTCCCTCCTCTTCCTCCTCCCCCGAAGGACCTGCGCCGCTGCCTGCGCGCCTCGGCCGCCGGCCTCGCGCAGGAGCTGCGCGGGGAGCTCCGGGCCGAGGCCGCGGCGGCGCGCCAGCAGGCCCTCGCGGCTTCGGCGGGCGGCCCGGCGGGCGGCCACCGGCGGCCCTCGGCGGCCTTCGGCGGCCCTCGGCGGCCCTCGGAGGACCTCGGCGGCCCTCGGCGGCCTTCGGCGGTGCGGTCCTCGGCGGCCCTCGGCGGCCATCGGAGGCCCTCTGCGGCCCTCGGCGGCCCTCTCGGGGGCGGCAAAGAGGGGGGGGGATGACTGGGGGGGGGGGGAGATCATGGCGGGGGCCATGATATCACGATATCTCCCCAGATGTCACAGCGCCCTTTCTCCTTTCAGGACGTCCCTGGGCCCCCCCTGGGGCCGCGCACGTGCCGCCGGCCATGACTTGCGCCCCCCCCTCTTGGACGCGCCCCCCTCTCGGCCGCCCCCGGCCCTGGGCGGCCCTCGGAGGCCCTCGGCGGCCCTCGGCGGCCCGCGCAGGGCCGCTCCGACTGGTCCCCGGAGCTGGCCTATCCGTCCCTCCTCCTCCTCCTCCTCCTCCTCCTCCTCCTCCTCCTCCTCCTCCTCCTCCTCTCCTCCTCTCCCTCCTCCTCCTCCTCTCCTCCTCCCCTCGTCCTCCTCCTCCTCCTCCTCCTCCCCCTCCTCCTCCTCCTCCTCCTCCTCCGATGTCGACGACTCGGCCGCGTGCAGAGGGGGGTACGGGGAGGGGGCAGGGCTTCTTAGAAGCACTCCTCGGAAGACGCAGGCCTTGTCTACGGATGTAGGGCCCGCGCCTTCGAGAGAGCAGCCTCCTCCTCCGAAGCCTCCCCCCTCTTCCCCTATACCCCCCTGTGCGCGCAGCCATGACGACGGCGACGTCATTGCTGCGGATGCCTATAGGGAGTGTTTCCGGAGGTCCTCGATGCAACGGCTGAACGCAGCTTGAGAAACGTGCAAAAATGGATCCCGGGAAGGGTCCGCGGGTCGATCTTGAGCGGATTTGGGGCGAAACTGGAGCCGCTCCGACATCTCCGCGGAGTTGTCGCCCGTCATCAAGGATGACCCTCAGATCCCGGCGTCCGTCACGATCAATGTTCGATCAACTCGATCGGCTCTCGATTCGTATCCCTGGGTGCCAGGGTGATGCAAAGGTATTTTGCTTCGGGCGATCCCAACCGAAAGCTTCCGCGTTTGTTCCCAATGATGCGAGCGCCTACTGAAACGACGCGGACGGAGCAAATGGTGGCGAAGAGAAATGTGGACGAGTGTATTATACGTTGTGTGCTACATGCCGCTGCTATTATAGTATACCATGTGTTACTCCCTCGTGTTGCAGATTATGTTATGTTACGTTATGTTACTTCCTCTTCGATTCGGCCATACTGCGTTATGGTATGTTCCATGCCGATTCGTTCCATTACATGTCCGTTCCGTGCCAATTTCACCCATCGTCCATATCGAACCGTTCAATGCCAGATTGCGCTTGCAATGTTGCTACGCTTCCATTATCCATGTACGACTTCCTGGCATTCATACGGCATGTGTTCTCATATTATGCTGTACCACACCTTGTTGCATGTTACGGTATTATGGTTTGCTGTTGTACAGTATACTACCAGTTGCCGTGTTGCGTCAGCGTATGATTTGTTATGTGACTTTTTTTCTGTTTACACTCTCTGTAATGCCATTGGATCGTAGTCTGTTTTAGTATAGTTTCAAGTGACCTGCCTTGAATGCTTTTTTTATATGTCCATACTCGTACTGTGTGGTTATACCCTGGTATGTCCTGCTCTGTTCTGCCCTGTCCTGCCCTCGTGTGTTCGAATGTGCTCGACCATGCCCAACTATGTTATCTTGTCTTATTTCTTATTCCATACTATTCGGCCCACGTCTCACATGGCGTGTTACGTTATTATTTTGTCTGGCCCAGGGATTGTGAATTGTACATTGTCACCTTGCATTATCACATGTGTTTTGTTGTGGTAGCCATGTCTTGCATGATATGTCCTAGGCGCTGCCACTCTGTAGTAGTAGTCTGCGTCAGAGTATGGTATCCCCGCTTCTGTGTAAACCTGATTCCGTATATTATGGTATAGTTTACTCTGTAGTCATGGTCCCGCTTTGTAGTGGTAACGGCGTGGCGTCGTGACGCCCAGCTCCACACAATTCTAAGTTGTCCCGCTCGATTCCGCCAAAGTATACCACAACGTATAATGTTCTGCTACGTGTGTCTAACACCATGGACAGTACATTCCGGTGTGTTCCGCTCTGTTCATGGCTCATATGGCTACCACCTTCTGCCATGAATCCAGTACCACATTGTGTTCTAGTATGGTCTAGGATGTTATGCTGTATTCTCTTGTGCGCTATTATCTTGTATCGGTGTCTATATGAATTCCCCAGCCAGTGCATGCAATCAGGGCTTCTCGTATGTCTTCTTCGGAACTGGGCCTGCGGGCCGCTCTGGCTGCCATGTGGCCGCCGCCGCCTCGTCGCCGCCCGTAGCCGCCCGTCGCCCGGGCCTGCGGGCCGCTCTGGCCGCCATGTGGCCGCCGTCGCCTTCGTCGCCCGTCGCCTGGGCCTGCGGACCGCTCTGGCCGCCATGTGGCCGCCGATGCCGCCTCGTGGCAGCCGTTGCCGCCTCGTCGCCGCCCACCGTCTCGTCGCCGCTCGCTTTGAATTGCCTTGCATTGCTGGCATTGCTTTGCATTGCTCGGTATTGCTTGGCGTTGCTTTGCATTGCTCTGCGTTCCTTGCACTGCTTTGCGTCACTGCATTGCTATCGCGTGATTTTGCAAACACATTCCGCTGCACTGCTTGACATTGTTTTGCGGTGCTATGCTGTGCTTTGCATTGCTCGGCATAGCGTTGAATCCCTTTCGTATTGTTTGGCATCGATTTGCAGTTTTTTGCGTTGTGATGCATTGCTTCGCGTTGTTTTGGATTGCTTTGTATTGCTTTGCGTTGCTCAGCATTGCTTTACATGGATTTGCTGTGAGTGCATTGCTTCGCATTGCATTGCAGTGCTTGGTATGTATGTTGCATGCTTTGCAGTGTTTTGCAGTGTGGTGCATTGCTTTGACTTGCACTGCTGTGGGTTGCTGTAAACTGCACTTCATGGATTGCACCACCTGAATTGCACCACATCTAGACTACACAGCATAGATTGCAAGAAATTACTGTTTGGAATCCTCGCTGGCTGATTTATGCTGGTTTTGTTCTGTGCTCCTCTTGTCAACCGTACTGTAGTCGGAGGTTGGGGGTGAGATCGAAGTGAAAAGGAGACCACCCCCCACTTGAAAGTCGGTTT
>CAUYUJ010020146.1:17500-54136 GCA_963575745.1 Prorocentrum cordatum
GTGGTAGTGGTAGTGGTAGTGGTAGTGGTAGTGGTAGTGGTAGTAGTGGTAGTAGTGGTAGTGGTAGTGGTAGTGGTAGTGGTAGTGGTAGTGGTAGTGGTAGTGGTAGTGGTGGTAGTGGTAGTGGTAGTGGTAGTGGTAGTGGTAGTGGTAGTGGTAGTGGTAGTGGTAGTGGTAGTGGTAGTGGTAGTGGTAGTGGTAGTGGTGGTAGAGGGCTTGGCCGGGGGCGGAACACTCGGAACACCTGGGTGGTCTTTAGGGATCTGGCCGCCGCGGTATTTAGGGTGGGCGGTAGTAGTAAAAGACGTGGGGGGCGGGACAGTCGGGACTGTGGGTGGACTTGGGGATCTGGCGGCCGCGGTATGCGGGGTGGGCGGGTCGGGAATTCTGGTCTCAGAATCCAACGACCCCCACCTGTCGGGTGGGGACAACATGGCTCGGGAGGCCAGACTCTTACCCATGCCGCCGCTCTGGCCCTCGTGGATCGAGCGTCGATCGCCCAGTCTGGCCTATGGAGGCCGCAGCGGGTTCGGACTCCAGCATGATCGCCGCGGCGGTCAACGAGCTGCGGCGCACGCTGCTCGGCGAGCTCCAGAAGGTCGGCAAGGAGATGACCAGCCAGACGGAGAGCGTCTGCGCCCGCCTGGATCTCGAGGGCATCCAGAAGGAGCTGCGCGGTCTGAGCGCGCGGGTGGACCAGGCCACGGCCCTCGACGGCGTGCGGCAGGAGCTCCACGGCCTGCGGGGGCGTCTGGACTCACAGGCGGACCACACACCGGCGCTGGAGAGCATCCAGAAGGAGCTCGAGAGTCTGCATGGGCGCGTGGGCGCACAGGCAGACCACTCGCTGGCGCTGGAGAGCATCCAGGGTGAGCTCCAGAGCCTGTACGGGCGCGTGGGCGCACACGTGGACTACTCGCCAGCCTTGGAGGGCATCCGCGAGGATCGGCGGCGAGCGAGGGGGGAAATGAGAAGGAAGGGGCGGCCCTTCTCAGACGGCTCGGGAGTCCCACAGCCTTCTCAGACGTCTTCCGAAGGCGCAGCACACCTTTCAGAAGGCCGCCGTCCGAGAAGGCCTTCTCCTTCTCACCACCTACCAAATCACCCCAACCCAACCCGAAGGCCTCAGATCTACCTACATTTCCAGAGGGGGGGGGTCGGGGAACGTCGAGAAAACACATATGGAACCCGTACCCCCCCCAACCCGAAATTCGGGTCTTCGGGTTGGGTTGGGGTGGTCTGGTAGGTAGTCACCTTCTGACTTCCTCCCCTGGGGCGCGCCTCCGAAAGTCTGTCGACATGGGCCCCTGGACCCCTCCCGGGGTCCATCCCACGCGGCCCCTCGCCCCGCATCGAGCCTGCGGGGGCTTGCCTGGGGGCCCGAGAGCGGCCCCCGGAGGCCGAGACCCCTGCCACGCCCCCTCGAGCCTCGCCCCCCCCCCCCCCCCCTCCTCCTCCTCCTCCTCCTCCTCCTCCTCCTCCTCCTCCTCCTCCTCGCCCCTCCTCCTCCTCCTCCTCCTCCTCCTCCTCCTCCTCCTCCTCCTCTCCTCCATCCTCCTCCTCCTCCTCCTCCTCCTCCTCCTCCTCCTCCTCCTCCTCCCTCCTCCTCCTCCTCCTCCTCCCCCTCCTCCTCCTCCTCCTCCTCCTCCTCCCCCTCCTCCCCCTCCTCGGCCGAGAGCCCCCCCCCCTCGCCGCCGCGAGGAGCTCCTGAGCCTGCACGACCGCGTGGACGGCCAGGCCGACGGCTCGCCGGCGCAGCAGCGCGCCCCGAGGGCGGCCACGCCCGGGGGCGCGGTGCCCCCGCTCGCCCCGGGGGCCGGCGCGGAGCCGCGGGCCCCGGCCGCGCGCAGCCCCAGGGCTGCCTCCCGCAGCCCTCCGCCCGCGCAGGCCGGGCACGTCGGCCACGGCCTCGGCGCCGAGATCCTGGACGAGCTCCACGGCATCAGGCCGGCGGCGAGCGAAGGGGGGGGGGAGGTGCGAGGCTGGAACCTCGAGGCGGCTGCTGATAGTTTTCGGCGGCTGGGGGCCGTTGTCAAGCCTGGGGGCCCCCGCAACTCGATCCAGGGCGAGAAGCCGCGTCGCAACCACCTCGGGAGAGGTCCAGGGACGTATTTTGAGTGATATTCGGCGGCGTGCCCATGGGGGGAAGTGAGAAGAAGAAGGCCTTCTCAGAAGGTGGCGGGGCTTCTCAGAAGCCCCGCTGGCCTTCTGAGAGGTCTTCTGCGTCTTCGGGGAGTCACCGAGCGCGTTGCACGATTTGCCGACTCGCAAACGTCTGGAACAAAAATTAGCCTGGCGAAGGACCCAACCATATGCAGTTGTGAATACCGCAGTCGTGAATATCATCTTCGCCTGTGCTCCCTATGGGGCCACGAACCGTGTGAGGGGCGTGCCGACATCCGTACAACGCGCACGGAGACGAGAGGTCTGCGTACAAGAGACAGACAGCGGGTGAGTCTGAGCGCGAGTGAGTCTGATTGTGACTGAGCCTTCGCGCGCGTGAGTCTACGTGCATATAAGTGTCGACGCCCATGTCGGCACGCCCCTCGCGAGGATCGCACCCGCTTCCTTCCCGTTATTTTTCTGCCTTTTTGCCCGTGCGCGCCATTGTCCAAGGCTGCGGGCGCGGCGCCGCATGGAACCCCCGCGACGCAAATCGGTCGCCCCGAAGGGGTACCGGCGACGCGCGCGGGCCGCCCGCTGCGCGGAGCAGAGAGAGCTAGCTGGCTGGCTGATAGCGGGCAAGGCGTTGGCCGCTGGGCAGAGCGACGACGGGGGCGAGCGAGGCGCTGGGCAGAGCGCCGCATGGAGTTCCCGCGACGCGCGTGGCGGCCGCAGTCTAGGATCACGCCTGGGCGATGTCGGCCGAGGGAACAGCGCGCCGGGCAGCCGACGGCCCAGGGCGAGAGTCCACAGGATCGAGGTCTGGCTGCGGACTCCCCGCGCCCAGCAGGTCTGGCCGTAAGCTGCCCCAGAGCGCTGTTCCCTCGCCCCGTCGCCTTCGCGCATGGTGCGTCCCTGACACTGGGGCCTTCGGTGAGGTGTGTGCCAAAATGCGGCGGCGCCGCCATGCGAGTTCCGCCGCTGGGACCTTAGAGCTCTTCCTATGGGGCCACGAAGCTTGTGAGGGGTGCGCCAAAATCGTGCAGCGACGCCACGCGAGTTCCGCCACTAGGACCTTCGGTGGAGCTCCCTATGGGGCCACGAAGCGTATGAAGGGTGTGCCCAAATGCGGCGGGGCCGCCATGCGAGTTCCACCGCTGGGACCATAGGTGGAGCTCTGTATGGGGCCACGAAAAATGTGAGAGGTGCGCCAAACTGGTGCAGCGATGCCACGCGAGTTCCGCCATATGGGGCCACGAAAATTGTGAGGGGTGTGCCAAAATGGGGCGGGGATGCCACGCGAGTTCCGCCACTGGGACCTCAGGTGGAGTTCCGCATGGTGCGCGAAGCTTGCGAGGATTGCCAAAATGGGGCGGGGACGCCATGCGATTTCTGCCACTGGGACCTCAGGTGGAACTCCGTTATAGGGCCACGAAGCGTGTGAGAGGTGTGCCAAAAATCGGGCGGGGATGCCAGGCGAGTTCCGCCACTGGGGCCTTAGGTGGAGCTCCCTATGAGGTCACGAACCGCGTGAGGAGTGTGCCGCAACAGAGACACGCGGAGGTCAGACGCAAACAGGGGGAGGAGGGGGACAGCGAGAGGATGAGACGCGGGGCGCTGTCTTTTCAAAACGAGGACCCAACACCACAGCATGGTTGGGAAAAACGCACATGTTCGCCTCGAATCGTAAATCGCCCGCGGCGGATCCAGGCCATGTGCGAGCATTTATTATGTGAGTAGTGGAGCGCGCTTGTCCAGGGAGGGCATGAAACACTTCTCAGAAGGCCGGGGCGTTCACTCCTCTTTCCTCCTCCGCCTCCTCCTCCTGTTCCTCCTCGTCCTCCTCCTCGTCCTCCTCCTCCTCCTCCTCCTCCTCCTCTTCCTCCTCTTCCCCCTCCTCCTCCGTAACCATTTTGGCTCAAGGCCAAAATGGTTACTTCTGAACTGCCTTTGCGGGGTAGGCTCCCTTTCAGTTTCCAATCCGTCAGGACTTTCATGCGTGCATCCTTGGCCCCACGAGGACTTGGCTGCTTCCTGGCCGCCGCGCTGATCAACTGCTGCTGCGTGCTGCTTATTGCATCATGGACTCCGAGTCGGACCGCGGTCGCCGCAGCGCCAGCAGGAGTGGCGGAGCTCCCGATTCGTCACGGGATCCACCTCAGCGCGCTCGAGACGCGCCTCGTCGCCGACACCAACGGCCTCCTCAAGACTATGACCGACGTCCTGCTCGTGCGCCGCAGCCACGGGATGACCGTCGTAGCGGCTCGGGACGTGCTGGAGACCCTCCACCTGGCGGCGCCACCGCGCCCCTCCCCGTCGCAGACATGGCCGACATCGCTGCAGCGCACGACACCGCCGCCACGTTCCCCACCCAGGAACGTGAAGACCCGCTTGCCCGTGACGATCCCTGGCGTGGTCGGCCTGCCGCAAGCTCTGGCGGACCTGGTCCTGCAGCCGCGGACGCTCGATCGGCACCTCATCCGCCAGCTGACAAGCTCACGGCGCTCACGGAGTCGCTCTACGAACAGCTCACGGCGCACGTGGACACCACCCTCGCCCCCTTCAAGGCCGACACAGCTCGCACGGTGGCTAAGGCGACTCACGACTCGCAGTCCATCCTGGAGCGGCGGCTCGATGGCACCGAGGGCGAGCTTGCCTCCCTCAAGCAGCGGATCTCCGCCTCGGAACGCGCCCAAACCGATACCAAGAAGGCCGTCGACGACCTTCAAAAAGCTTTGGCGATGGCGGAGTCTCAAGTCCCCATCCCGGACCTGGTTGCAGAGGCGGCGTTCGACCGCTCGCCTGACCCTGCCGTCTTCTCCATCGGCTGCGCCGAGCTCGTACCCCCTCGTCAAGTTCAAGATGCTCTTGCTACGTGGTTCGCAGAATCGGGCGTGGACTGGTCTCATGCGTCATTGGTGGGAGACGTTCCTGCAAAGCGTTTCACGGTCCGTCTTCTTGGATCCCCTGCCGTTACAGCTCCCCGTGCAGCTGCCCTCGTCCGCGGCCTCCGGCTTCCGGGCGGCACCTGGCGACAATTCCAAGTTCAGGCCGTCACTGGTCAGGCGATCCAGCTATACGTCAGCCCTGATCGGAGTCCTCGCCAGATTCGACGGGACATTCAAACTCGCAGACTGCATAAGCTCCTGGAAGAAGCACTTCCCCGTGCCACCCTCCGCCCCTACAAGCAGAAAGGCCGTGTTTCCTGTGATGGAATCCCGCTCGCACGCCTTGAGGTTGGCTCCACCGCCGCCGTTGAGACCAAGGTTGTCTGGAACCTCAACCTGGCGCGTGAGACCGAGCTCGACACGGCTGCCATCGACAAGGCTTTCCATGACTTCTTCTCGGAGGACAAAGGCATCGCGTGGGGGTAACATTCTCCCGCGACGCGGCAAGCTAGCGTTCCGCTTTGTGTCGTGGAATGCCCGGGGTCTCCTCGCGGTCAACATCAAACGTAGAAAGGCCAAGCTTGCGGTTCTTGCGCCCCTGTTGCGCCGAGGATACATCATTCTCCTACAAGAAGTTCATGGCGATCTCCTGCGCCTTCGTCGTGCTCTCCAAGCGTGCGCTGTCGCCTACGACATTCTCCACAACGATAGCGGCGACCCCAGCATAGGTGGTACGGTGTTTCTGGTACCTCGGAGCGATCACTTAGCCGTCGTTGACCTCTCTGTTGCTGAGGGCTGCCCTACACCATCAGCCTCTTCCGACTGCTCCTCTTCTGCGTCTTCTTCCTCTTCCGACTCGACTCCGCCCCCCGTTCACCCCCTAGTGTCCGCCCCTTCCCTTCCCGTGCGGCCCCCCGCCTCCGCCCCCGACGGACGCCGCGGCCTTCCCCACGCCTCCTACACCTCTCCATGCTCTACGTGGACACCCGACGGCCCGTCTTGGCCACTGGGCGTCGCTCGACCGCACCTGCACTCCACACAGCACACGCTCTTTCATCGCGTGCTGGTCCCTGGCCGGGTCCATACCCTTGAGTTTTTCTGTGGCACGGTATGTTGCGCGGTTCTCCTGAATGTCCACAACCGCGATCTCACTCCGCCGCAGCGACGGGTGGTCTTCGATTATTGGCGGGAGGCGCAGCGCTGGGCAGCCCCTTCTCCACGCATGCGGCTCTTCCTGGCGATCGGCGACAACAACATCCACGAGAAGCCAGCCTCCAACGTTCACCGTCCTGGTCCGCTTCAGTTCCCAGCTCCTGGCGGTCGCCAACATCAGCAATCGGCGCGGCGTCGTCTTTTTGGCCAGATGACGGAAATTTCTTCTGGCGAACCCACCAGGTATGACCCACGCAATGCCACCAAGACGCGCATCGACCGCATCTTCTGCAGCCTTCCAGCGCATGCACTACCTAACCTCCAGCTGCAGGTGCATATGCACCAGGACGCGGCGACCCTGAGTGACAAGCGTCTCAGTGATCATGCCGTGCTAGCTCTTCATATCGATTATGCTCCGCACAAGCTGGCGCACGTGCAGCCGATTCCCGATTTCTTGTTCTCGCTCCCGCTGTTCTCGCGGTTATTCGAGCTCTTGGCTCAACACTCTAACGATGTATCTGCGTCTCCGACGCTGCAATGGCGGGCGATCAAAGCGAACATGGTGGAAGCAGCACGGCTGACGCGGAATCATCTGTTACAGTTTCCTGGAGGTTCTCGCGCGCAGCTGCCCCTTGAGGCTCGCCTCTTGGTCTACCGGTCGATATCGCGTGCTGTCTGGCGACAAGACGTGAGGCTTGCCGCTGCGCTCAGCACTCTTGACGCGCGCACCTAGCATCACCTCGTTATAAACGGCGCGGAGATCAGTCTCCAGGATGAAGGCGAATTCGCCGAGCTTTCGCAGAAGGCCCACTATGCGCATTACATTTCGCAGAAAAAGACCGCTGCTGCTGCAGCCCAGCGCGCTGCCCACCATGGCCGCAACATGGAAGCCGCTCACCAGCAGAAACAGGCACGTGTGGCCCAACGGCGAGCTCGTGCTTGGGCGCCTTTTGCCAGAGTTCTTCAACTGGTTGGCATTCGCATCCCTGACGGACATGGCATTGCCACATCACCGCATGACATGGTACAAGTTCTTCAAGCTCATTGGTTGCCTATCTTCGCCCACAAGGATGTAGACCGCCGTTACATGGCATCTTATGTTCGACAACGCGCACCTTGCCTTCCGCAGCCACCCGACCTTACCCTACCCACGCCAGCGGCACTGCGCAGAGCTGTCCTACGAGCGCGCGTCTCTGCACCTGGCCCTGACCGCCTGCCATATCGAGCCTGGCTGGCTGCGCCGCGCGCCCTCGACGCTCTTCACGTCTTTTGGGACATGCTCGAGCACGGTGCAGCTCCTGCGGGGTTCAACGACTCCATCTTCTCCTTCATCCCGAAAGGCACGGAGGACGACGATGCAGCCGTCTGCACGCGCCTTCCCGACATGCTGCGCCCGATTTCGCGCAAGAACGCCGACAGCAAGATCTGCGCCGCCGCGCTGAACGAGCAAATGCGCATCCCTGTAGAGAAGCACGCTCACACGATTCAGCAGGGCTTCATTAGAGGGCGCAATTTCTGCCGTAACGTCGTCGTCATGGATGCTCTGGGACGCGCCGCAGGCCTCCCTCCCGACGCCAGCGCCCGGCGCCCTGTACAAGTGCTCTTTGACGTAGCGGCCGCCTTCCCATCCCTCGGCAGGGACTGGCTCTTCGCCGCGCTGGAGAACTTCCAGTACGACCGTGGATTCATGCACGCGGTTTCTGCACTGTACCACGACTCCCACGGCGTTATTTTGCTCGACGGCGACTTCCATTACATCTGTCCGCTCTCGGCGGGCGTTGCGCAAGGATGTCCTCTCTCGGGCACGGTGTGGGCGATCGCCATGGACGCCGTCATCAGGGCCATAGACCAACAGCTTGCCGGGCCAGAGGTGGGCACTGCGGCAGCCTGTGCAGACGACCACCTCAACAGCCTTCAAGCTCTCCCCCCACTGCACTCCGTCTTCGACGCGGCCTACAACTACGCGCATCTTCGGCTGCATCCCAAAAAGTGCGTGATCATACCTTTGTGGACGACAACCACACCTGCTGTACAACAGGAGGTTCGTGAGTTTCTGGCCGACCACGTACCGGCCTGGCAGCACTTCGACGTCCAAGGGCTTGGCACGTACCTGGGTGCCAAGATCGGGCCCGCGGCAACGATACAGAGCCAGTGGCAGAGCCCCTCTGCGAAGTGGTGGGAACGCCTCGTCGCTCTTTCCATTACGGGCGCGCCCACGGACGTTCTTGCTCGGGTTTACCAGTCCTCCTGCATTACTGTCTTTGGATACCTGATGCAGCTCTTTGAACTTCCTCCGGAGGTCCTTCGGCGTGAGATCCATGCGCTGCATCGTGTACTTCGGCTTCCTCCGAATTCTATGCGGCTCACGGACATCCTCTCCCTGGCATCCTGGCTCCCTTCATCAACACCTAAAGGCTTGGGCCCCTACAATTTCGCATCGCTCTGGCGGGCAGATTCCTTCACCATCAGCGATTGGAGACCGCTTCTACACCACTTGCATGATCTGGCGATGGAGCATTTGCCGATTGTCGAGCATGTTAGGGGCAATCTTTCTCCGAGCTTCTGGTTGACTCCGACATCCATCGTGCAGCGCTTCGCCAACGTGCAGGACGGCCACCCACTGTCGATCATCAAGCTTGCACCTACGACACTTCGCGCTCTTATGGCCGACGTCCTGGACCAGCTGCGCAGTGCGTCTGAGGATCACGCGCGCTCGCGGCCACAACGACTTCTACAATCAGCACTAATGCAACGGGCCCATCCCGATGCGCTCTGGGCTACGATTGCAAAGCGGCTTTCGACGCGGTTTGGTCCTGAGGTGGTCCCGGCTGACATCTCCGACCGATGGAACCATCTACGACAGCACCTTGTTGCGCTCTCTCCTGCCTGGCGCTGGGCGGTGTGAAAAAAAACGGCCACAGTTGCATGGCACACCTCGCATAGGATGCATGTCCACCCTGATCGCTGCTGCTGCGCCTTTGGTTGCCAGGAGCCCGACGAGATATGCCACTACCTGGTCTGCCCTCGCGCTCTCCACTTGACATGCTTACCACGCACATACGCACATGCCACGCCACTGGAGCGCATCGGGCTTGGGGATGCATAGGCATACCCAGCAGACCATCGTCACGAACGATCTCTTCACAACACGATTGCCCGGATGGTCCTAACCTACTACCTGGTGCTGGAGATCAAGCACTACCCACCAATATCTGCTACTACCACCTCCTACGAGTTCCATCTCCAGATTCTTCGAGCAGCTCGCGACCGCCTTCGTCATGGTGAGGTTCCTCTCCCGAAGGCAGTTGCATCAGCACCCGATGTCGTTCCTGCCCCTGGTGCTCCTCTCACCCCGCCTGCCCTGCCCTTCCCCGACGCCATGCTCGACACCCACGTCCCACCCGTCGCCCCCCTGCAAGGTGCTCCTGTCGTTCACGCCACGCCCATACAGGACGAGCCTGGTACCCGGCACCATCAAAATGCACCCGGCACCCAGCACCACCAAGGTGCAGGCCCCCGACGATTCCCACCATCTACTACGATACTACTCCCTGCTGGCCCCACGACTCCTGACGACGACATGCTCGGACGACTTGTTGCCGAGCCTACGTCATTACCTGCCGTCGCCGACGGCCACGATTACAACCTTCACGCACCAGCGCGCGCTCGTGCCGCTCAGCTACCCCCACATGGTCATGAAGCCTCTGTGGATGTGCCGTCTGGGCCTCGTGCAGACCACTACGACTCTATGATTGTTGACGGCGTCTTCGTCGACACCCCGAGCAATGCAGACTACCTGATGGTCGACCTGACCTCGTCGTTCCTGCCCGCGGAGTCGTTCTGCCCGCAGCGACCGAGCGACCACGTCGCAGAGCTCCGCAACCCGCAGAGCGAGTTCAACTAAGGAGCCCCGCCGCGGCCTGCGGCTGTTCGGCTTCCTGATGGACTCGCCCCCCTCTGGCCACTGCTGCTCTTCCCCCTCCTGCTCCTCCTCCTCCTCCTCCTCCTCCTCCTCCTCCTCCTCCTCCTCCTCCTCCTCCTCCTCCTCCTCCTCCTCCTCACCCTCCTCCCCCTCCTCCTTCCGAGACGGCCCGCCCTCCTCGCTCCCCCCGCCCCCGGGGGTGCGCCGCCGCCCAGGGGCAGCATGGAGGCCGAGATGGCGTCCGTGCGGGCCGCGATGGAGGCGTCCGAGGCACGGCTGCTGCAGCGGGCGCTGGACGACGCGTCGCGCCTCTCGAGTAGGGGATCGGTTGCAGACTTGATCGGGTGATGGCTAGGGGGGATGGATCTCATGGCGCTGGCCAGGACGTCTCAGCAGACTTCGCGGCGCCATTTCTCATGTCATTGCGTCCCTGGCCCCCCCTGGGCCGCGCACGTGACGCCGGCCATGATTCGCGCCCCCCCTCTTGGACGCCCCCTAGGCCGCCCCCGAATTGATGAATTGATTATTCCAAATCGACTACCGCCGGTCTCAAACCAATGTATGAGCTTCACGCTCGCTCTGGTTCGTGCCTCGTTGCGCGCTTCGACGGAAAAGTGATTGGAACTGGTCCAGTCGTGTGCATATAAGATGTGCGGCGTTCGCCACTCCTCTTGGGAACATGTCGCCCCAGGGTCACTTTAAGCGACCCACCGTCGGTTACCAGAGTCTGCGCTGAGCTGGTCGCGGTAGGAACAGTGAATCCACTACTCCAACATTGGTTTTCCCGCCGAAGGTGCAAAACAACATACGTACAATGTTCGCTGATCTACGGGACATGATGCGCACTTTCCGCAGACTCGGCGGGAAAAACCAGATAAGGGGTACTGTAGGTTTGCGTCGTGTCGACCAGCGGCGACCCCAGCGCGGGCGTTCAAGGTTGAACGCCGCCGGCGACCCAGAATCGGTCGATGTTGAACGATCGACCGTTGCGGCAGCGGCCGATCGCTCAAGGTTGAACGATCCCCGAGGTGACAGAAACCATCGCTGGGGTCGGCACGACACGAACCTGCCGTGAAGCAGTGCTGGAGTCGCTCCCCTGCTCGAGCCCTCGGCGCGCCCGACCTCGCCCCCGTGCTGGAGGCCATCCGGGAGGTCCAGGCGGCCGCGGAGGAGCGGGTCGCGGGAGCGCTCTCCGGCCTGGCGCGCGAGCTGATGGGCCTGTTTTCCACCACCACCACCACCATAAGTTGGAGGGGGTAAGGAGGAGGAGGAGGAGGAGGAGGAGGAGGAGGAGGAGGAGGAGGAGGAGGAGGAGGGTCCCCTCCCCCTCCAACTTATGGTGGTGGTGGTGGAAAACAGGCCCAGCACGAGCTGACCCCCGCGCCGGTCCTGCTCGCCCTCGAGGGACTGCGGGACGCCGTGGCCCACGGGGACAGAGAGGCAGAGGCTGTCAGGGCTCTGCCAATGAGGACGGTGCCGACAGGAGCTTGCAGCTTGAGGAGGAGGAGGAGGAGGAGGAGGAGGAGGAGGAGGAGGAGGAGGAGGAGGAGGAGGAGGAGGAGGAGGAGGAGAGTTCCACCGAGAGGGAGCGAAGAACATGTGAGGAAACGTTCGACACATGGCTGCAGGTTTCCCGGGCGCGCCAAAGTCCTGGCCTGCCAAAATCCCTCCCTCGTCCTCTTCCTCCTCCTCCTCCTCCTCCTCCTCCTCCTACTCCTCCTGGCTGCCAAAGTCCCCGTTCAAGGGGCCCTGAGGCTGCCTTCTCGGCGCAGCAGTGCGCGCTGGAGGAGCTGGCGGGCTCTGTGCGCCAGGGGCGGGCCGACGTGGAGGGGCTCAGGAGCGAGTTGAGCCCAGCACCTGTTCTAGCAGCTGTCCGAGAGTGCCAGGATTCTTTACAAAAAACTATGGGGCCGGCCCAAACATATATCGAAGAAGAAACAAACAAAAACATAAACATAAACTGTTGGCGCTCCGCGCGGATTTCTTGGATCCGCGCTGGGACCCCCTGGCGGCGCCTCCGGCGCCGCCCCTGGCGCGCTCCGCGCGCCAGGGAGGGGGGCCCAGGCGCGCATCCAAGATATCCGCGCGAAGCGCCAAAAGTTTATGTTTATGTGGTTGTTTCTTCTACGAGAGTGCCAGGATTCTTCACCAAAAACTGCGGGGCCCAAACATATACACTACCACCACCTCCCTGCCCCCCTCCCTCCCCCAGGAAACAGGAGAGGAAGAAGATGGCAGTGGAAGGAGGAGGAATCGACGTGGTGGTGGTGCATATTCTTGGGACGCGCGGAAAACGGCATAAACATAATTTCTCGGAGTTCCGCGCGGATATCTTGGACCGGTGCCTGGCTCCCCTGGCGGCGCCTCCGGCGCCACCCCTGGCGCGCTCCGCGCGCCAGAATGGGGGGGTCCAGCGCCGATCCAAGAAATCCGCGCGGACCTGCGAGAAATTATGTTCATGCCGTCTCTGTTTATATGAAGGATGCCTCGAGTCTTGATGGGGTCATGGCTGAGCTCGTACGACTGCGGGACGAGCTGAATCCTGAGAGGCCGATCCAGGATTGCCGGGACTCGATAGTGCAGCAAGTCAAGGTTGAACTCGGGAGATTGCAAAAAGAGTTGGATCCCGTTGAGCCTATGCAGCAATGCGAAGTTTCGATCAGGCAGCACGTCGTCCAAGTCGTGGAGGAGCATGCCAAATTCGACAAGACGTACGCAGCAGTCAAGGAGTGCCAGAAGACTCTGGGCCAGCTGGTGAAGACGGAGATCGCAAACGCGAAGGGCGAGCAAGGATCCTCTGCGCTGAACTTGATGAGTGCGTTTGCGGAGCAGCATTCGTTCTTCGCAGAGAAGGCTAGGCATACGGATCAGGCGCTTGCCGAGATCAGGGAGATGCATAAGAACAAGCAGCAGGCTGCGTCTGAGAATTTGAAGAAGGTCCACGCAGCCATTGAGAGCGTGAAATCCTGCACGGAGGACATGAAATCTAAGGTGGATTTCACGCCAGTGCTTGAAGCCGTGGACAAGAGCAGGGCTATCACGCGGCAGGTCTTGGACGCCGTGCGGACGAAGCCACGCGACGAAGGGACTCTCCAAATGGCCAGGACCGTCCAGCTCTCGGATATCAGCGTCATCCTTACAGAGCTGCAGCAAAACAAGGCGGGCTTGAAATCAGTCTTGAACGCAGTGGCGAATGCCAAGTCTACGATCTTGGAAGCGGTAACAAAGAATTTGGATGTTTCAGCCGAGGTGGCGGCAGTCTCCACGGTGTCGGCCAAGAAGCTGAGTTCGGAGCTAGCGGCTGTGAACGCAACGGTGAGACAGGGACACTTGGAGACTGCGGGAGCCGTGGAGAGGTTGAGCTGCTCAGTGGAGGCTTTGAAGTCGAGTGTGGACTTCGACGCAGTGACGACCGCCATCGAGCAGAACAGGGTCGACCTCAAGCCCGTTCTGGACTCTGTGGTCAGTGTGGGCTCATCTGTGGAGGCAGTGAGACAGTCGAGCATGGATTCCGCCAGGGTGTTGCAGGCAGTTGAGCAGAGCATGGTGGACCTCAAGCCCGTTTTAGACACTGTGGCCAAGCTGCCCAAGCTTGTGCAGCCGAAGGTAGACTTTACCCCAGTGCTGGCAGCAGTGGAGCACAACAGGACGAACCTCCAGCCTGTCATGGACGCTGTGGCAAAGGTGATGCTATCGGTTGAGCGCGTGAATGGCACCATGAATTTCGCGGAAGTGTTGGCGGCAGTGGAGCGAAACAGGGTGGACCTCAAACCTGTCCTGGACGCCTTGGCCAATGTACATGTGTGTGCGCAAAGCGTGCGGCCCACTGTTGATCTTGCGCCAGTGCTCGACGCAGTGGAGCGTAACAGGGTGGACCTCAGACCTGTCCTGGACGCCTTGGCCAATGTAAGTGTGTGTGCGCAAAGCGTGCGGCCAACTGTTGATCTTGCGCCAGTGCTCGACGCAGTGCAGCGAAACAGGGTGGACCTCAGACCTGTCCTGGACGCCTTGGCCAATGTAAGTGTGTGTGTGCAAGGCGTGCGGCCAACTGTTGATCTTGCGCCAGTGCTTGACGCAGTGGAGCGTAACAGGGTGGACCTCAGACCTGTCCTGGACGCCTTGGCCAATGTAAGTGTGTGTGCGCAAGGCGTGCGGCCCACTGTTGATCTTGCGCCAGTGCTCGACGCAGTGGAGCGAAACAGGGTGGACCTCAATCCTGTCCTGGACGCTCTGGCGAAGGTGAGCGCGTCCGTGGAGGACGCCCGTCCGAGGGTGGACCTCGCGCAAGTGCTCGCCGCGGTGGACCGAAATAGGGTTGACCTGGAGCCCGTTCTGGATGCAGTTGCGAAGGTGCACAGCTCCGTGGAAGGCGTGCATTCGGACCTCAAATTTCCAGAAATGTTGGCCGAAGCGCGGCAGCATCGGGCCGACCTTGGGTTCGTCCTGAGCGCCGTGGAGCGGGTGAGTTCCTCCATGAAGAGCACGGTCTGCAACCTGAACTTCTCACCGGTGCTCGCTGCCGTGGAGCGGGTGAGCTCCTCCTTGAAGGGCATGGTATGCGAGGTGGACTTCTCAGAGGTGCTCTCCGCCGTGGAGAGGATCGGCGGCGAGCGAGGGGGCAGGTGAGAAGCAGAAGGCCTTCTCAGGAGGCCTCGGGCCTGCTAAGAGGTTGTTTGTGTCTTCGGAGCAGGCTGAGGGAGCTTCTGAGAAGGCCGCGGGGACTTCTGAGTCTTCTGAGAAGGGCCGACCCCCCTCACTTCCCGCATTGCTCGCCGCCGAGAGGAATAGGAAGGAGACCAAGGCCGTCTTGGAAGCAGTGGATCGCGCCAGGCCTGTGGCGGAACTCTCGGAGATCAAGGAGCTCTGCGCCACCCTGTACGCCTCGGATCGTGCCAAGCCTGGGGCGGAGCTCTCGGAGCTCCGGGAGCTCTACGCCACCCTCTCCGACGTCACGGCCTTCGGCAACGGCCAGAATGCCGCCGACGTCTCCGTGGAGCAGCAGGCAGCGGCCAGGGCGGCCCAGGAGCAGACGCAGCAGGCGCTGCTGCACCTGCAGGAGAACCAGAGGCACCTGACGGAGGAGGTGCGCACTGGCCTCGGACGCGTCAGCCGCGAGGTGCAGACCCTGAGGATCGACCTCAGCCCGGGGGTCCCGGGAGGGCGAAGACTGGTGGCCACGTGTGAGCCTTGCCCCCGCCCCCCCAGGGGTTCATTGCGTTCGGGAGGTCCGGAGAGGAGTGAACCCCCACCCGTCCTTAGAAATCGTGGGGGGTGGAGGAGGACGAGGAGGAGGAGGAGGAGGAGGAGGAGGAGGAGGAGGAGGAGGAGGGAGGAGGAGGAGGAGGAGGAGGAGGAGGAGGAGGAGGAGGAGGAGGAGGAGGGATGAGAGGAGGCGGAGGAGGAGGAGGAGGAGGAGGAGGAGGAGGAGGAGGAGGGGGAGGAGGAGGAGAGAGGAGAGGAGGAGGGAGGAGGGAGGAGGAGGAGGAGCAGGAGGAGGAGGAGGAGGAGGAGGAGGAGGAGGAGGAGGAGGAGGAGGAGGAGGAGGAGGAGCAGGATGAGGAGGAGGAGGGAGGCGAGGAGGGAGGAGGGGAGAGAGAGAGGAGGAGGAGGCGGAGGAGGAGGAGCAGGAGGAGGAGCAAGAGGAGCAAGAGGATGATGATGATGATGAGGAGGAGGCGGAGGAGGAGGAGCACGAGGAGCAGGAGGAGCAGGAGGAGGAGGAGGAGGAGCAGGAGGAGCAGGAGGACGATGATGAGGAGGAGGAGGAGGAAGAGGAGGAGGAGCAGGAGGAGGAGGAGGAGGAGGGGGTAGCGTTCACGTGTGGCCACCTAGAAGAGGCAACCGGAGGCCTCTGCGGGGCGCCACGCACGGCCGCGGCTGGGGGCCCCTCCCGCGCCGGGACCCTCGTCCTCGGAGGCCGCCAGGAGTGGCCTTGGCCAGGGTCCGTCTCGATTCCTCCAATCCGATTCGATTCGATCTCGATGGCTTCCGATTCCGATTCGATTCGACCTGGGATTCCGATTCGGACTCCAATTTCCCAGAGGAGGCCTTCTGGCCTGCCGATTTCCGCCGATTCGACTTCTCCGGATTTGGCTGCCGATTTTCGCCGATCCCCCCCAGTAATTTCGATCGCCGATTCGATGTGTCTGTTCGATCCTGAGCTCTCCTGCCCTGCGCCCCTGGCCCCCCCACCCCACCAGCTTCTCGTGCCACTCTGGAGCCCCTGAGGGGCCTTCCGGGCCTCCCTGGAAAAGCTGGGGCCACCCTGAACCAGGTCCACCTCCGGCATCCCCCGGCCTTCCTAGCCGCACCGTTCCCCAGCGCGCGGGCGAGGCCATCGTAGTCCTTGGTCCCCCAGGTCATCGTCTCGCCAGTCCTGGAGTACCCGCTGGAGACCGGTCTCCACACCCCGTTCTCCGAGCCAGGTCGATCCATGAGCGTCTCGGGGCCCGAGCCAGGTCAAGAGAAGGCCCGAAACGAAGCACACCCCCCTCCGACGTCAGGTTTGTTCTCCTGACGTGGCCGTGCCAGGCTCTCTCGACCTACTCCCAGAGACCAGCTTTCCATGCGGACTCGTCCTTTGACGGCCCCGGGGCCCGAGACGGGCCGTGAGCAGCCTCTGAGGTCTGAGGCCAGAGTCTCGAGGCGGACCCTCCAGATGTCTCTGGCCTCAGCGACGCGAGCCTTCCCTTTCGGGCCAGGAGAGCTATGCACATGCACCGACCCTGACAGCGTCCATCCTTGACCCAGGATCGGTGCATATGCCTTCCTGGCCAAGGTAGGAGGGCGTATGCACCGATCCTGGGCTCAGGATGGGCCTGGCCAGAATCGGTGTATGTGCATAGTTCTCTTTCCTCTATCCCTTGGGGAGTCGTGGGCTCCGTGCTTCGCGCGGCCTGGGCCGCAAGAACGCGTCTCGAGGCGGACCCTCCAGATGTCTCTGGTCTCGGCGACGCGAGCCTTCCCTTGGGGAGTCGTGGGCTCCGCGCTTCGCGCGGCCTGGGCCGCAAGAGCGCGTCTCGAGGCGGGCCCAGCCGTGGCGGCGTGGCCGCGGGCCAGGAGCCCCCCACAGCGGGGCCCAGAAGTGCCCCCCCCCCCCCAGGCACTTCGAGCCTCGAGGGCCCCCCCTCCTCCCTTCCTCCTCCTCCGCCTCCTCTCCTATCCTCCCCTCTTTCTCTTTTCTTCCCCTCCCTCCTCCTCCTTCCGCTCCCTCCTTCATCCTCCTCCTCAGTCCTCCTTCTCCTCATTATCCTCCTCCTCTCCCTCCTCCTCCTCTCTCCCTCTTCCTCCTCCCTTCTCCGCTACCTCCCTCTCTTGCTCCCCTCATCCTCCTGCTCCTCCTCCTCCTCCTCCTCCTCTCCCTCCTCCTCCTGCTCCTCCTCCTCCTCCTCCTCCTCCTCCTCCTCGTCCTCCATTCCAACTCCTTATAAACAATTACTCTCTGTTGCACCCCGAGGCCAGTTTGTTGGGCGGGCCGGGCGTTTCGCTTGATTCTGAAACTGACAAGCTGGCAGCAGCTTCACAGTTGGAGGGCGGGCCCTTTTGCAAAATGTGGCTCTCGCCTTAGCGCCTCGCGCATTCGTTTCAAAAGCGAGCAAGAGTTTCACAGATGGAGGGCGGGCAGTTTTCAAAATGTGGCTCTTGCCTTAGCGCCGCGTGCATTCATTTCAAAAGCGAGCAAGAGTTGCACGGATTGAGGGCGGGTCGTTTTCAAAATGTGGCTCTCGCCGTAGCGCCGCGCACATTCGTTTCAGAAACGTGCGAACGTTTCACGGATTGAGGGCGGGTCGTTTTCAAAGTGTGGTTTTCGTCGTAGCGCCGCGCACATTCGTTTTACACATGTTTAAGATGTTCACGGGTTGAGGGCGGGCCGTTTTCAAATTGTGCCTCTCGTTTTCGTGCCACGCGCATCCGTTAAACAAATTGCAAGAGTTTCGCGGATTGAGGGCGGTTCCAAAATGTGGTTCTCGCTTTAGCGCCGCGCACATTCGTTTCAAAAGTGCACAACAGTTTCACGGATTGAAGGCTTGGCGGATCCTCTTCAAAATGTGGTTCTCGCCTTAGCGCCGCGCACCTTCGTTGTTCTAAAAAGACAATTGCACGAGTGTCACGGGTCCTCATGATCAGCGTACCAGGCGCGGTGTTGTGGAACGTTCCAGGATTATGCGGGCGCAAGAGTTGGTTTGGTTCGCGGTGTTGAAGTCCCAGGAGTGGCGTTCTGGCACGGTTCAGGATCGTCAAGACGCAACAATCAGGTTGACCCTTGGTGTTGGGATCCCGAGAACAAGGTTTTGGCATGTTTCAGGGTCTTGAAACGGTTGTCTTCCAACGAGGCAGCTCCAACAATTGAAATGAACCGTTGTAGGGGCATAAGAAGAGGGAGCTTGGAGGGAGGGTGCATTCCAACATCGTTGATGGCTCTTGGGTTTACACTGGTCCTCCTCCTCCTCCTCCTCCTCCTCCTCCTCCTCATCCTCCTCCTCCTCCTCCTCCTCCTCCTTCCTCATCCTCCTCGACTCCTCCCCTCTCCTCCTCCACCTCCCCCTCCTAGCCTCTCCCCCTCACCCTCCCCCTCATCCCCCTCCTCCACCTCTCCTCCTCCTAGTCATCCCTCCTCCTCCTCCTCCTCCACCTCCGGCTCCTTGCTCCTCGTCCTCCTCCTACTCCTCCTCCCACTCCTCTCCTCCTCCTCCTCCTCACCTCCTCCTCCTGCTCCTTGACCTCCTCCTCCCCTACTCCTCCTCTCCTCCTCCTCCTTCCTCCTCCTCCTTCCTGCTCCTCGAGCGCTCACCGGGGAATCAGTTTTCACGGGCAGCTGTTTCTTGATGGCCGTCGGTGGCCCTGGTGGGACCGAATTCGTCTGCCCCCGACGGCGCTGGAGTCGAAATTGTGCACAGCACGCGCTGTGCTTCATTTTCTTGTTGCTATCTTTGCTCTTGCATTGGTTCTGGCTTTTGGCGTGTACCTGTGCTGCCGCAACCACACTATGCGAGGGCCCCGGGGCCCGAGACCGGGGCCCACAGAGACGCCCAGCGCGAAGCGATGGAGGCGTCCAGATCTCAGAGCTCACCCCTCCCGGAACGTCCGGCAGTGCAACGGGACCACCGAGGGGGTCCGCCGCCCCCCCCCCCCCCCCCTTCCAGACCTCGAGGATCGAGAGGGAGGGAGGTTCGAGGATCGAGGAGGCCTGGGGACGACGTTTCAGGGTGTCTTGGGGAGTCCTGCGGTGTTTCTTTCGAGGGGGGGGGCTTCGGAGTGCCTCTCGGGATCTCTTGCTCGTGGCCCGTCTGACGCCTGCGGAGGCCGTCTCTCCCCCTTCCCAGTCCTCCTCCTCCTCCTCCTCCTCCTCCTCCTCCTCCTCCTCCTCCTCTTCCTCCTCCTCCTCCTCCTCCTCCTCCTCCTCCTCCTCCCCTTTTGGCGGAAACGGCAGTTGTGCCGTAAAGTGTCCGTTTTGCCAGACCTCCCAGTACGGTTTGCCCGGAGCTCTGGGCCATTTCCCGGGCATCCGTTTTTCATCCTGGATAGTTTCTGGGCGTTCCCAGGGCCCTTCGAGAGCCCTCGTGCGAAAACGTTCCGTCATGGTTTTTGTTTACGACTCGAGCATGTCTGTCTAGGCGTCCCCAGTGGGGTCCGAGTAGAGGGGTCGGAGTACCGCGCCGCAGCATCAGCGATGCGCCGACGTCGCCGATGCACCGCCGACGTCGCCGATGCGGCGCGATCCTCCGACCCCACCTACTCGAACCCCATGTGGGAGGCCTTTGCATCGGCGATGCATCGGCGATGCGGCGTGATCCTCCGACTCCATAAACTCGGACCCTTTTTGGGAGTCCTCTGCATCGGCGATGCTGCGCGATCCTCCGACCCCATCTACTCGGACCCCATCTGGGAGGCTTCTGCGTCGGCGATGCGGCACGATCCCCCGACACCATCTACTCGGACCCCATTAGGGGAGGCCAGACATCTGGCGCTCCAATTTGTTCGATGCCTGGACCCCCTGAGGCCTGGACAGCTTCCCTAGGACCGGCTTTTCATCCCGAGCAGTTTTCTTGCACTCCCGGGACCCGTTGGAGGGCCCCCAGAGGCAAGAATTGGCCCCCAAACGGGCCGCTCCCATTTTCTTGGAGCCTGGGATCTTTGGGGGCATGTTTGTCGACTACAGAAAGAGTGGCCCTTCGCCGGAGTGACCTTTGGTGCGGGTTCACTGGCCCCCCTTCCGATCGTTTATAGCGCGATGCGGCAGTGGCTGCTTGCGCGCTTGGACTTGGCCACCTTGCGCCCCCTTAGTCCGCGTATTGAAGGTCACTTTTGCCTAGGATCACTCTTCCCAGACCCCCGACGTCGTGATTTTTCACAACGTCGATCCCCAGAGGACTCGACCCTTTCCCCAGGACCGGTCCTTCATCATGAGTCTTTTTTTTGACAGCCCCGAGGCCTGGGAAGGGACCCTGGAGTCCGAAAATGGCGAAAAGCCTCCCGTCGTGACTTCTTCACGACTCGAGGGGGAGGAGGAGGAGGAGGAGGAGGAGGAGGAGGAGGAGGAGAGGAGGAGGAGGAGGAGAGGAGGAGGAGGAGGGGGAGGAGGCAGGAGGAGGCGGAGGAGGAAGGAGGAAGGAGGCGGAGGCGGAGCGGAGGCGGAGGAGAGGAGGCGGAGGAGAGGAGGAGGAGGAGGAGGAGGAGGGGGAGGAGGAGGAAGAGGAAGAAATAGGAGGAGGAGGAGGAGGAGGAGGAAGCAGAAGAGGAGGAGGCGGAGGGGGAGACGGAGGGAGATGGGGAGGGGGAGGAGCGGGAGGAGGAGGAGGAGGCGGAGGAGAGAGGAGGCAGAGGCGGCGGCGGAGGAGGAGGAGGAGGAGGAGGAGGCGGAGGAGGAGGAAAGGGGGGGGGCGGGAGAAGGAGGGGGAGAAGGAGGGAGAGGGGAAGGGGGTGGGGGAGGGGGAAAGGGAGGAGGAGGAGGAGGAGGAGGAGGAGGACGTTGGAGGAGGAGAAAGAGGAGGAGGAGGAGGAGGAGGAGGAGTAGGAGGAGGAGGAGGAGGTGGAGGAGGAGGAGGAGGAGGAGGAGGAGGAGGAGGAGGAGGATAAAAGGGGGATATGGGGGAGGGGGATGAGGAGGGGGAGGAGGATTTTTTTTTTGAGCTCCACGCTCTCCTCTGAGTCCTTAAAAGGATCTGACGCCAGCTGCAACGAGGCGGTGCAGCAGGCCTTGTAAAAATTAGGCATACGTGTTGAAGCACTGCATTAAATTGCCGGCATCAGCCGTTACACCCGCTTTCTGCTGCCTATAATGCGGGTGTTTTCCTTTGCACAGGGCTTCCCAGCCGTACTTCGCTGCGCGCGACGGAGGCGGCTGGCACTTGGCGGCTAACCCGCGGACAGAGGCTCCACTGGAATGCGCCTTGCACCTAGTGCAAATAGATAAAACCGAGCCATCGGAGCAATCGAACGCTATCGTACGGTGCTCGAGGGCGTCCTGACTGGACGCGTGAAGCTGAGAAACCTGAGAGCAGACACCTGGCGGGGGCCTACTCTGAGATCGCTTGCCTCTGAGGCAAACTGCACAGCGCCACACTCCAGACCACATTTCCCAGCGATGACCAGCGGACGCTGCTGCAGTGGCTGGCGGGGCTGGAATTCGGCCTGCCTCGGAGAGGTCCAAGGCAGGCCACACATGCATTACATGGGCCGCCAGCCTGATTGTCTGGCGCGCCTGCGTGACAAGCTTATCGGCAGCCGCTAGCTTGACAGGACACGAAGGATGCAGATTCACGGCATGCTTGGCTGCCGCGTCAGCGTGATGGTTGCCGAGGCGCCTCCAGCGCTCGGCAGCGTCGATACCCGCCTCGTCCAGCTCCTTGTGAGCTGCGACTTTAGTGCACGAGGAAGGCGTGATACCTTGGGCATAGAGTTGGAGGAAAGCCCCTGAGTAGGCCCTCTTCCCACACAGCTGCTCGGCCTTGGGCCGACAGGCCATTTTGACCACATTGCTGCAATCAGAGAACACATCGATGCAGGCCGACGCGAGCACATTGGCCCAAGTCCAGCAGCTGAACTCGGCCGATTGAGACGTCTGAGAATATGGGGCCCACACGGGGGCCCGAAACTCGGCGACGGCCGACCCTTGGGCGTCGACCATCACCACACTGCTGCCAGCCCGAGAGAGCTCCCGAACAGTGCGACGGCTGCTAGAGCCATCGATGAAAACGTCACCCCAAACTTCATTGCCAGGAGTAGCCCCAGAGGGCGATGAGATATCTTGGTGGTGCCACACAAGAAACGGGCCATTTTCCGTCTCAGTGAGGGGCCTGGGGTGCCCGTCGGCGGGGTGGCGGAAAGCCCCAGATATAAACACGAACACAGCTTCCTCGTCGTCCTTAGCTGCCAAGGCTTCGGCTACAGTGCTAGCGTCCACTAGAGATGATCTAAGCTCGGCCACTGGCTCGTGGGGGCACTCCCACAACCGGTGGAAGATCGTGTCCGAGGCGCCGCAGAACGGGCAACTGCCGTCCACGACGTAGCCTAAGCTCACAGCACGATCTCCAGTGAAAAAGGCTTCGGTGGCGAACGCTCTAATGTGGGCCTTCTGGAGGGCCGTGTATTTCTTGGAGGCCAGGGCCTCGCGCAGCACATCATAGCATATCCTAGGGAGCACTCCCCTCTTTTCGGCGGAGAGGCGCTCCAACATCCTAAGATAACCGTCCTTGAGCATGATCCTGAACAGGGCAGGCGAGATAATGCCGAGGGGAATAGTGAAGCCACGGTCATCTCGCACCGTCATGAAGTTGTCCATGCACCAGCCCAGCCTAACCAGGGACATCCGAAGGGCCGACACGGGGCCCGCGACCGCTCTCCAGGAGCAGGCAGGGTTGGAGAACACATCTTCCCACGCACGACGCAGCGAGGGAAAACCCAAACCCCAAGAGTAGGCCCCAGTCTGGGCCAGCCAGATCTCCTTGGACCAACGGGGGATGGGGGCGGTGGCAGTGCGCCAGCACGGATCATAATCGAGCAGAGCCGCCGTCGTCAGAGATCTCAACTGAGATCGAGGTCGGACCACCGAGAAAACTTGACGACGGAGGCGAAGCAACTCAAGGTCGCTAGTGCCAGTAATTTCAGTGCCATACGAAGCCCCCGAGAGGGGCCCCGAGGAAAGCACCCTGAGAACCTGCGGCCGAGAGATGACTTTATTCTGACGCTTTAATCTCTTGGCCGGCCTCGCAGCCTTGGCGATGCGCATTTTTGACTTCACCGAGCGCCCCGCCGCCCTATGCGCGCGGCCAGCCGTGTAGTCAACGCCTAAGTTGACAGCACTCGACGTAAAATTACCTCCTAAATGCGAAATCTCAAAGGAAACCTCATCCCCTAAGGCCTTCGAGGAAGCAACAACAGCGGTCTTGTCCAGGGCGAGGGAGCAACCGAAACAAGACTCAACGATGGCGTGGAGCGCCTTGGCCCCTTCGACGATCGATTTGACCACGGTCCGATGTTGGCCCGTACACGAGAGACCCTGGTCGTCGATATACACATCGAGGTCGAGCCTGGGGACGGAGGGAAGGGAATCGTATCCGTCCTGGCAGAAGACACGAATGAACGTGGTGGCCATCGAGCACCCAGCGATAACCCCATTCAGGCAGAAGTAGGGGCCTTCCAGCCACCCTCCTAGACAGAGAAAGCGCCCACACCTGTAGGCATAAATACAAAGACGGGCTATCGCAAGAGGGAATCCATGTTTCTTGCAACGGACCTCGAGCTCTTTCAGACTGATGTTCTCATAGAACTTGCGAAGATCGAAGAGAACAGAACATGAGGACTCCCCGATGGCAAGACCCGTCTCGGCGGTGACAGCTTGACGCCAAACCACATCGGCAGCTCCACGAAACCTACCAGCAGCCCAGTGCCGTTTGGGGTGTGCTTGCTCCCAATTCAAGGCGAAGGGCCGCCGACAGCGGCCCCAAACCCTGAACCAAGAGCAGAACACCCCAATCGGCCTGTTGCCACCAGTAGGCTTCGGCAGAAGAGCCAACGTGACGACCGAGATCTGCGGAGGAAGGCAGCGTGGCGCTTCCATGACCGAAAAAATGACACTGAGGCAGTCAAGAGCAGCATCAGGCAACAGAGAGAAATGTTTGCAGTGAAATCCGTCCACAGTCACGGCCGAAGAATCTTTGTAGGACTCAGAGATATCACGGATTTCGCTGGCCGTGAGTCGGGGAAGAGGCTCGATGACCTGACCATCAAACTCGGCACCTCGACCCTCGCCCCATATACTGCTGAACCTCTCTCCCTCAGCCTTGAGCAGAGAGAGAGGATCACTGACGACGCACCCAGCAGCAGAGAGAGTCGAAGAGGGGACCCACGGAACAGGATCTTTAATGAATTGATGAACCCTTTTCGCTCCCTTATTGATGCCTACATGCAGCCAGGCAGCCCAGTCTGATCGGCTCTTGGCGGCGTACTTGGTGCTGGCGGCCTTGACGGCCTCGTGAACACCTGAGTGTACAGATCAGCGAGCGACTCACCATCCCCACCAGAGCCAAGGGCGGAGACCTCCTGAGCCGTTCGCTTGAACAGCGGCTCGTAGTCTTCCACGGCGGCCGAGATGTTGGGAGGGGGCTCCACCAACACGCAACTGAGCCTGGCAGCAGTGGCGGCAGCGCCTCCGCGCCGAGCGTGCATGAAGGCGCGAAGCTGTTGCCCAAGCCAACGGATCGCGCGATGACCAGGACAACGCACCTTACCACCCTGGCCCAAGATAGGTTTCCACACAAGTTGAGGACCCAACCCCCTGGAGCCTAACTTGGGGGGGGGGGCAACACCCACCAGGGGAATAAGGTCACGTTCAGCGTGGTCAGCCCACTTCCTGTAGAGAGGGCCCAGAAGACGTTTGGCCCCCTGCCCGCCCCCATTCTGGAGACAACGTTCAGCCTCGGACGCCAGCGCAAGTTCCCCAGCCCAACAACTTTCTCTGGGGGCAGGGCCGAAGACAGCCTGACACGGCAGGGGGGGGGGGGGGGCTTCCTGAACGAGAGAGCGTGAAGCACCGCCAGCTTGGGGTGGAACACCAACTGGACGGGCCTATGGGGAGAGAGCTCCGTATCCAATCGCGTATCGACCGACTTGAGACCCTTCGCAAGACCGCCCGAACAAACGAAGTAGTCGAACGTCGTGGGAGGGCCCGCAGGATAGTGCGTAGCGACAACGGGGAAGACGAGGGAAGCCCTCAACTCCGACACAAAACTGGACGACTCGAGCTCGGCAGGCTCCAGATTAAAGTCGGCACCGAGCACCACGGCTGGCCTACAGCAGACAGTTGCTCGCCGAGCCTCGCGAGCAGCGACAGATTATCATCGCTGAGGCCTTCTGAGTGGTGAAGGTAGGCAGAAGCAACCAGGATGGGGGGAGCCCCAGGGAGGTGCGCAGAACACACGATGCATCGCCCAGGCGTCGTGATGGCATCCCCGACCTCCAAAAGCCCCATCCAGGAGCGCACGAAAATGACAACACCCCCACTCGTGTCCTGCGCTTGGGTGGGGATAGCTGGGGCCCAGACCGACTTCCATCCATGCCTTATGCACCAAGCACTGGCCTGCTCGATGTCCTCTTTGGAAATCAGACGGTGCTCCTGACCAAGCACAATGTGGGCTGAGCAATCTTCGAGCAAACCCTTCAACGTACCCCACGAGTTGGCGTTAATGGTCTGAATCGTGAGTGGCACCAAACTGTCAGAGTTAGAGGCCGATGGCTGCTCGCTGCCGACAAGAGGAGCAGGCACAGGCAGGCTGACATTGCTGACAGAGTGAGCTGGCGACTTGAAACAGTCAGAGGGGTGCTGAGCACTCTGAGAATCCAAGGGTTCGAATTTGCCCTTGGAACATCCTGGCGTTAAATTTCCGAGCGCGTCAGGCTCAACGTGGGGACGAGATTCCCCCTCCACGGGGGGGCAAACAGAAGTGGCCACGTGCGGGACAGCCCCGTCCGTGGCATCCTTGCGCGCTGGCTTACCAAGGGAGAGCACAGGATACAGTATCCTTGGCATCGCAAAGTCCAGCAAATCCACAGGGGCAGAGTCAGGGGTCCGATCTGCCCTGCGACGAAGCGCTCCCCTCTTGCGCATGAGGGCAGCTTGCGCTGCGGAGCGGAACTCCGTGTGCAGAAGTATATTACGTGTTTCAAACCCCCCCTGGAGGCAGCCTTCCGAGCGAAGGACCTGCGGACCCCAACCGACCGACGACTCGAGGAGGCGACGAGCACCAGGGCTGGCCTCCAGGGGGTAGCTAATCGTTGACTGTGTGAGTGGCCGCGGCAATGCGGTCAGCGCGCTCACGAGCAGTGCCTGTCGTAGAAGGCGTGGTCGGAGCAGCTGCCGCAGCACCCGCTGCGCCGGAAGAGGCGGCACCGCCTCCGCCTGGTACAGCTCCAGGAAGAAGTGGAACGCCCTTGCCCGCGAACTGGCCGACCGTGGCTGCCTGCGGAGTGCCGGGAGCAGGTGCCGCGCCTGGCGCCACCTCGGCAGCAGGCGGCGGGGCTGCACCATCATCTCCTTCGGCGGGGGGAGCACCAGCATCAGGAGGTTCCTCGAAGGGTGCTTCCTGCTCCACTCGAGGCCGCTTGGCCGCAAGCCTCTTGATGTGCTGCGCGTGGGCGGACTTGAGGCCATCGACCTTCTGCTTGGCCTCGGCGAAGAGGGTGCCCGCCATCGCCGTGAGCCCTGTCTTGAGCTGTTGCACGCGTGACTCAATCTCGATGTTGTCAGACTCGTCAAGCTCCACACCGTCACACCTGAACAGGTCCGAAACGCTGATGTCGAAGACTTTCGCGAGACGCTCCTGATCCATGATGCCCTCCAGAGCAAGCTTGACCGTGGACGTGGGTGGCTGCTTCGGCGCCTCTTGAGACTCGACCAAGTCCTGCAAGAGAGTCGCGTGCTCGCCTTCTGCATTGGTGAGCTCCGTGCGCAGCTCCAGCACCGCAGTCTTCTGAATGTTGAGCAGAGCATCGTACTGTTCGTACTTCTCAACTGCAGCCTCCAAACGTTTGTTGATCCCGTGCACCTTCCAGTGGGCCCGATTGAGCCGAACCTGAATAGCTTCTTCTTCCTGCTTCGGCGCGGTGAGGGCTTTGGCTGCACGGCGATGGGCTGCTGCGCCTGCAGAGTCTCCCATACGTTCAGCGAAGCCTGCCATGGTCTCGTACTTTGCGGCGGTGAACTTTGCTGCAGCGACACCAGCAGGAACGGGTTGATGGCCTCCTCCCTTGGGGTTGCCGCCTCCAGTTCCTTTCTGTTGCTGCCCAGCGTCGCCACCGCCTTGACCCTTGCCCCACGTAGCGCCACCGTTGAGCTGCCCGTAGCCGAACAACTGACGCGCTGCATCTCCTGACCATGCCGAAGTTGGATCTTTCTTATAGGCTCCACAGTGTTTGCAATAATAGAACCGAGCGGCGTTCTTGGCGCAACCGCAAGCCTGGCACTTCCACTTCTTGCCTGGCTGCTGGTTGGCGGCCTGATCCTGCACACCGCCGCCGCCCTTGCAGAACAGAGGACCAGGCACAAGAGGAGGCCAAACATCGCTGTAAGACTTGCCTTTGCCTCCGCCTTTTGCCTTGCCCCACGCCATGCCGCAAGTGTGGCTCTATGGAGAGTTATCGTGATGGAAGCTGACTGGGGCGGACCAGCCAGCGCAAAGAGGAACTGTCGGCCTCAAAGGCCTCGCGCTGCCGCGGACTAGCGGTATCCGTGAATGCCAATGCGGGCTCAGCCCGCGAATGGAAAAGTCTTGAGCCAAAATGGCTACGGAGGAGGGGGAGGAGGAGGAGGAGGAGGAGGAGGAGGAGGAGGAGGAGGAGGAGGAGGAGGAGGAGAGGAGGAGGAAGAGGACGAGGAGGGGAGGAGGCGGAGAAGGTGGAGGAAGAGAGGGAGGGGGGGAGGGGGAGGAGGCGGAGGAGGTGGAGACAGGACAGGACATCCGCATCGGAGGTGAGGGGGTGAGATCGAAGTGGAACGGAGAGCCCCCCTACCAGGAAATCGGTTTCGGTTTCGTGTTCGTGCGTGCCGTGCGTGCGGGCGAGGCGAAGCTGCGTGGGCGGGCGAGAAATGTCCCGCCTCTGGCTGAGGCGCGGCAGGACCAAAAGTCTCCCTTCCGGCAACCGGTGCAGCGCCGTGTCCCGCGGGTGTCCCGCCGGTGTCCCGTCGGTGTCCCGATGATGATGATGATGATGATGATGATGATGATGATGATAATGATGATGATGATGATGATGAGGATGATGAGGATGGTGATGATGATGACGATGTTGGTGCTGATGATGATGATGATGGTTATGGTGATGCTGATGGTGTCCAGATGATGATGATGATGTTGATTATGCTGGTGTTGCTGATGATGATGATAATGATGATGGTGTCCCGATGATGATGACGATGATGTTGATGATCCTGATGATGTTGATGATGATGAGATGATGGGATGATAATGATGATGATGAAGATGATGATGATGGTGTCCAGATGATGATGAGGTTGATGATGGTGCTGTTGAAGACAATGATGATGGTGATGATGATGCTGGTGTCCAGATGATGATGATGACGATGATGGTGTCCCGATGATGATGATGGTGATGTTGATGCTGAGGAAGATGATGAGGTGATAATGATGAGTTTGATGGTGGTGGCCCGATGACGATGATGCTGCTGATCTAGATGATGGTGATGGTGTCCCGATGATGATGATGATGATGATGATGATGGTGATGCTGATGATGGTGACGATGATGATGGCGTCCCGATGGTGATAATGTTGAGGATGATGATGTTGCTGATGATCGTGATGATGATGGTGGTGTCCCGATGATGATGATGATGAGGATGATGTTGATGATGTTGTTCATGATTATGACGATGAGGTGATGATGATAATGATGATGATATTGGTGTTCCGATGATGATGATAGTGTCCCGATGATGATCATGCTGTTCATGATGATGGTGTCCAGATGATGGTGATGATGGTGATGATGATGGCCATGGTGGTGATGATGATGATGGTGTCCCGATGCTGATGATGTTGATGATGCTGATGTTGCTGATGATGATGGTGCCCCGATGGAGATGATGGTGATGATCCTGATGATGTTGATGATGATGAGATGATGGCATGATGATGATGAAGCTGGTGATGATGATGGTGTCCCGATGATGGTGATGGTGTTAATGATGATGTTGTTGATGATGTTGATGTTGCCCCGATGATGATGATGTTGATGCTGATGATGACGATGATGGTGTTCGATGATGATGATGCAGTTGTTGATGAAGATGATGATGTGGCGATGATGATTTTGATGATGGTGGCCCGATGATGGTGATGATGCTGATGTTGATGATGATGATGGTGTCCCGATGATGATGGTGATGCTGATGGTAACGATGATGGTGGTGTCCCCATGATGATGTTGATGATGATGATGTTGCTGATGATGATGGTCATGGTGTCCCGATGGTGGTGAAGTTGACGATGTTGTTCATGATGATGATGAGATATTGATGATTGTGGTGTTCCGATGGTGATGGTGACGGTGTCCCGATGATGATTATGATGTTGATGATGATGATGGTGACGATGATGGTGTCCCGATGGTGATGGTGATGATGATGTTGATGATGATGGTGATGAGGTGATGATGATGATGGTGTCCCGATGATGGTGATGATGTTGATGTCGATGATGATGATGATGGCATTGATTGTGATATCGATTGTGATATCGAGAGTGGTATCGGTAGTGAGGCCGAATGTGAGATAGCTTGTGAGATCGATAGTGAGATCGATAGCGAGATCGATTGTGAGACCGGTAGTCATATCGATTATGAAATCTAGCGAATGAAATAGATCGAGTGATATCGATTGTGAGATCGATCGAATGAGATCGACCGAGCGAGACCGATAGTGAGATCGATAGTAAGATCGATAGTGAGACCGATCGAGTGAGACGTTGGTTCCTCCCCCACGGACCTCCTTATCACCCGAAGAGTGGTCGTATAGGTAAGGGGGGTAATGTGGAGAAGGTGGCGGTCGAGAAGGTGGCGGTGGAGAATGTGGCGGTGGAGGTGGAGAAGGTAGCGGTGGAGGTCTAGGATTGTTTGGCCTTCCCTGGTCAAGCCTAGTCTGGTGGACATGGGGCACCATGGGGGAAGTGGAGCGAGGTGCGAAGGAAGGAAGGGAGGGAGGGAGGGAGGCAAGCGGTAGGAGAAGGATGGGAAGGGCAGGAAGGCTGTGAGGGGATGTGGGGGCAGGGGGAGGACAGGGAGACACGGAGTCGCGGTGGTAGGTGATGGCGCGGACGGGACGGAGGGATGAGATGTCCGCGCGGACCTGCAACGGAGGGATGGACTGCGTCGGAGCGGGATGGGAAGGGAGCAGAATTGGGGGGACGGCATACAGTCGGGGCGTTGACCTAAGGAACACTAAATTAGGAACGAGGCCCCCTTTTTCCATAAGTTCAACTTCGATTTCCTGTCGAAAACATAAGGACAACCTGAGGCAAGCTGTGATACAACAAGCAAGGAACACGGAGCCCCTCCCCAACGAAAAGGGTTACTTCTTCAGGGCCCCGGCTGTAGGAGCAGAAGGGAAGAAGATGCCGACGGGCGCGCAAGCGGAGGAGGGCAGCAGGGATCCGAGGGGGGAAGGGGCCGGGAGAAGGGGCGGCAGTCCGAACCACACGCAGCAACAGGCATCGGCGTCAGAGCAGCAACTCTCGCCAGAGCGCCCGTCCAAGAGAGCCGCGCGAACGCCCGGAAATTCAGTGCTCAATGCTCGTGCCGACGCTTGCTGTTCGGAGAGGGGGACCAGCCATGGGGGGGGGGGGGGGTCGACGAAAAGCGGCGAAGAGGGGAGGAAATCGTCCCCCCCCCCGCTGCGGAGGGGGCGCCCTCACTCCGGCTGCCGCGAGGGGGGGCCGGAGGAGGGGCGGTCGGGGAGGTGGGGGGGCGGCCAGAAGAGGGGTTCTCTCGGAGATGTTCCCTCGTGGATGTTCCCTCGTGGATGTTCCCTCGTGGGTGGTGGGCCTCGCGGTGGATGTTCCCTCGTGGATGTCCCCTCGTGGTGGTGGGCCTCGTGGTGGATGTTCCCTGGGGTAAGCTCCAGGACTCTCTCCGCTGGGGTTGCCCGGGAGGTGTTTTCCCCTGGGGCTCCCTGCGCGTTGGCCTTCCCCTTCGCGGCCGCCCCCCGTTCCACCCGCCTGCACAGGAACACAATCTGCTGGAAGCGAGGAGCGCGAGCGCCTCCTCCTCCTCCTCCTCTTCCTCCTCCTCCCCGTCATCCCCATTCTCATCATCAGCATCGTCATCAGCATCATCATCATCAGCATCATCATCAGCATCATCATCCGCATCATCATCCCTATCCTCGTCATCATCATCATCATCATCCTCATCCTCATCCTCATCATCACCATCGTCGTCGTCGTCATCATCTTCATCGTCATCATCATAATCATCACCAGTACCATGAGTACGCATTATATGCCTCCCCGTTCCCCCTGCCCCATTCCCCTTCCTACCCTTCACCATTATCTTCTTCCTCTTCTCATTCTCCTCCTCTCTCTCTCTCTCCCCATACAGTGTTGATGTATATTGTTTTTCTTGTTTGTTTGTGTTTGTCTCTGTTTCTCTCTCTCTCTCTCTCTCGCAGCGCTGCGGAAGCAATTCCTTGTCCGCGCCGCTCGCTGGCGACCCAAAAGGCGCCCCTGCGCGCGCGGCCGCGGGACGCAACCACGCCCAGATGCGTCGCTTCCGTTTGGAGGACGGAGAGGGGGGACACGCAGGGGCCCCAATCCGACCAACCCAACAGTCCCGAGGCTCAAGAGGTCGCGCAAGAACGAGGAGAAGGGGCGGAGGGCGCCCGTGCCTTTTCGCATCGTGCGCGCTACTCGGGACGTAGCACCTCGTATGGCGCGTCGTGCATCTAGTCCTTTTGCCCGTGCCGCATGCCGCATTCGACGGCATAACCTTGGCGGTCGCTCTGCGGGAATCTAATGTACGGTCGTACTGTCATACATCGTACGAGTCGAGACAGCGATCACATGTAGGTGTTGTGCTCGACCAAGTACTCCGAAAAATGAATGAACTGCCAATGCGGCTCAAGTTTGGCCGGTCTCACCTTGTCGCTGCGTCTTCCCACGAATGAAGTATCGGGCGACGTCGCCCTCGTTCCCGCGCCGCGGGAGAAAGGGCATGGGGTTCGACGGGGGGCTGGTTTGTAGCATCGTGCATCTGCCCAGCGGATTGGTAGCGTTTGTTCGCGCGGAACCAATACGACGCAGTCGTTAGAACCCTTGTCCAATGTGACCTGGACCGTGCTACCGGCAGCGATTTGTGATGTCTCCCCTCGAAAATCTGCTCGTGGCCCTTGCTGTTCAGCTCGTCGCCCTAAAAGCTATGCGGGAGGCTCTCGTCGTTCTGCTTGCGGCCCGCGCAGCTCAGTGCATGGCCCGCGTAGCTCAGCAGGTGGGCCTCGTAGCTGGGCTGGTGGCTCTCGAAGGTCTGCTCGTGGCCGTTGTAGTCCATCTCGTCGCCCTAATAGCTCTGCGGGAGACTCTCGTCGTTCTGTTTGTGGCCCGCGTAGTTCAGGTTGTGGCCCTCATAGCTCCTCAGGCGGCCCTCGAAGCTGGGCTGGTGGTTCTCGAAAGTCTGCCCGTGGCCTTTGTAGTCCAGCTCGTCGTCCTGGTAGCTCTGCGGGTTTCTCGTGGTTTTGCTTGTGAAGGCGCAGCACAGGTTGTGGCCCCTACAGCTCAGCAGGTAGCCTTCGCAGCTGGGCTGGTGGCTCTCGAAGGTCTGCTCGTGGACCTAGCTCTTCTGGTGGCTGTAGTAGCTGTACTTGTGGTCCACGTAGCCCACCTCGTGGTCCTAGAAGGTCCGCCAGTGGCCCTGATTGCGCTGCTGTTGTTTGTGATAGGTTTGCGTGTTGCGCGCGAAGCACATCTGGTGCCTCCGGTAGCTCAGCTGGTGGTCCTCGTAGCTCTGCTTGTGGCCCTCGTAGCTCAGCTGGTGGCCTTCGTGGTTCAGATGGTGGTCCTCGTAGCTCTGCTCGTGGCCCTCGTAGCTCAGCTGGTGGCCCTCGTGGTTCAGACGGTGGTCCTCGTAGCCCTGCTTGATGAGCTTGCAGCCCTCGTGGCTCCGCTGGTGGTTATCGTCGCCCTGCTTATGGCCTTCGAAGCTGAGCTGGCGGCCCTCATAGTTCTGACGGTGGCTCTCGTCGCTGTGCCTATGGTCATCGTAGCTCAGGCTGTCGTGCTCGGAAACCTGCTGGTGGCCCTGGTAACTCTGCTGGTGGCTGTAGTGCTCAGGTTGTGGCCCTCGTAGCGTGGCTCGGTCCGTGGCCCCCGAAGCTCTGCTCGCGGCCCTCGTAGCTTAGCTGGTGGCTCCGGTAGATCGCCGAGTGGCCCTCGCAGCTCTGCTCGTGGCCCTCGTAGCTCAGCTGGTGGCCGTCGTGGCTCAGCTGGTGGTCCTCGTGGCCCCGCTTGTGGCTCTCGAAGCACTGGTTGCCCTCGTGGCACGACTGGTTGCCCTCGAAGTTCTTCAGGATGTCGTCGTGCCTCAGCTGGTCCTCGGATATCCGCTGGCCTTCGCTGCGGAGTTTAGATGCCCGCCTCGTACTCTGACTCCTGGCCCAGGAAATGGTTGACAAGCACGTCCGCCTGCACGTCCTTCTGCACGTCGGGGTCCAGCGCGCGGCATTCGTCACCAACGACCACCGCTTTTGCCTCTACGTGGTCCACGAGGTCCCGTGCAGGAGATCGTACTGGCTTCGTGCAGGTAGCTCCGCAGATAACCCTGGTACTGGACGCTTAGCTGGTGGTGCTAGAAGCTTTGCTGGTGGCCCTCGCAGCTCTTTGGGTGGCTGTCGTCGCGTAGCAGTTTGCCCTGATAGCTCTGCCTGTGGTTCTCGTAGCTCTGTTCGTGGTCCTCGTAGCTCTGGTGGCAGGGTGAGGTAACCGTATCCGGCGTAAGCGGCGTAGCCGTGGTCCACGGGTATCTCCACGACGATGTACGTAGTACCCCCCCTCGGGCGGCTCGGTCGTGTCGTGTCTGGTGTCGCACCTTGCGTTGCCGTGCTGTGTGTCGTACTTGGTGTCGTGCTTTGTGTCGTAGCTGCTGTCGTAACCTGGACACCCTCGCGAATGCGGCCGTGGCATGGTATCGTCGGATCGACCGTTGTGCCCCACTTGACGTTGGGCCGCGTCTGCTCGAGCCCTGGAACTTGTCTGCGCCTATGGTCTTGGCATTCTTGCCGGCGGGTATCCAGCATGGTAGGCCGCTTCCGCAGCCCTCGGCGAAGTCAGGGCGGAAGATGTTCGCCCCGTGATTCAGCGGTTGGCGGTTCAAGCTGTAATAGAGGCTAATCACCCTATCCGGGGATCTTCTGACCCGGGTCAATCCAGACCCGGGTCAGTCAAGCCTTGCAGAACCCGGCAAGATCCTGCAAGATCCTGCACCCAAACCCGGGTCAATGCCACCCTGGCCCTGCAGGATCCTGCAAGATCGGGCGCTCTGGCTGACCCCCGTTTGCATTGACCCCCGTCTCGAGGCTCCCGACCTATCCTGGATGTTCACCCGCCGGTGGATGATGTTGCAGTCGCGGCGGATCACCTTCTCGTGGCACGCGCGCCGCCTGCCTCCGATGGCGCAGCGGCGCGCTGAGGTTGGCCCCCGCGGGGGCGGCCGCGCGGGCAGGCCACGGCGCCAGGGGCGAGCGCGGGGGCTAGAGCGCCAGCAAACGGCCTTCCTTCTTCTCCTCCTGGTCCTCCTCTGCCTGCTCCTCCTCCTCCTCCTCCGCCTCATCCTCCTGCGCCTCGCACCCCTCTGCGTCGTCCTTCTCCGTCTCTGTCTCGTCGTCGTCGTTCTCGCCAGGACCCGACCAGTCTGCCAAGATGACCACTGTGGCGTATGCGACCGCGCCTGCCGGCGCCGTCGTCGCCACCCCTCCCAAATGAGGCGCGCCGCAAACCGTGCCCACGGTGCCTAGTGGCGACTGGCGCTAGGGCACGAAATGTGTGCGGGTGCTCCAAGGCCAGTGACGAATTGCATACGGCAATCACACCCACTGGCGTCACAGGCAGTTGGAACGCCGGTGCATCGCCGGGAAGCCCGCGATAGCGAAACATTCGGCTCATGGGCAACGAACGGGCGATCGTTGGGCCGACGTTTCCCAACTGAGCCTGTCCCCCAGCGGCGCGCGGGGGGTGGGGGGGTTGAAGAAGGGCAGGAGGCAGAAGAGAGAATAAAGCAGCAGGAGTGGATGACTGGGAGGAGTAGGAGGAGGAGGAGGAGAAGGAGGAGGAGGAGGAGGAGGAGGAGAAGGAATGGGGGAGGAAGGGCAGGAAGAGAATGAGGAGGGGGAGGAGGCATGAGAACGGGAAGGGGGAGGAGGGGCGAGGAGGACGAGGAGAGCCCCCCCCGCGGAGGGGGGAGGGGGTGAGAGCACGAGAAGCAGTTGAATGGGGGCACCTCTCCTGGCTCGCTGCGATCGTGGACGGCGAAACCTGCTGTGCTCAGCATGCGCATGGGCCTCGGAGACCCGCCGGGATAGCACGGGCGGAGCGGCGCGTGACACTTGGGCTGCATGGGAGGCTCCCTGCCTCGTCGCGGCGGTTTCGCCGTATGCGGCTGCACTCCTGGCAACCAATGGAGGAGGAGGAGGAGGAGGAGGAGGAGGAGGAGGAGGAGGAGGAGGAGGAGGAGGAGGAGGAGGAGGAGGAGGAGGAGGGGTGCGCTTCTCGCCTGGCCGGCACGCTGGGCGCCACGGGCCCCAGGCCCGCCGAGCGCAGGGCTTGAGGCGGCGAGAAAAATGGAGAGGCGGAACAACACAAGGACGCGAACGAAGAGGACGAGGATTAAGAAAAGGACGCGCCGACGAAGAGGACGAGCCGGAGAGGGGAGAGCGCGCGGAGGAGGACGCGAAGGAGGAGGACAAGGCGGAGGGGCAAGGGCCCGCGAAAGAGGAAACGAAGGAGGAGGACAAGCCAGAGGAGGAAGGGCCCGCGAAGCGAACAAGGACGCGAGCGTCCATCTGTCTCGATTCTTGCCCATCCTCCTCCTCCTCCTCCTCCCCCTTCCTCCTCCTCCTCCTCCTCCTCCTCCTCCCCGTCCTCCTCCTCCTCACACCCCCTCCTCCATCCTCCTCCTCCTCCGTTACCTCCTCCTCCTCCTCCTCCTCCTCCTCCTCCTCCTCCCCCTCCTACCCCTCCTCCTCCTCCTCCTCCTTCTCCTCCTCCTCCCTTTCCCGGAACTCTGGGCCACCTCCTGAAGGACCGGATCCTCGTCCCGGAACTCTTTCTGACGGCCGGGGGGCCCGGCGAGAGCTCCTAGAGACGAACACTTGCGACCAAAAAGCTCCGTGCTGATTTGTCAATGCGTTGGAGGTCTGGGGGCGGGGACGAGGAGGAGCGAAGGACGACGAGGCGACGATTCGGGAGGACGACGCGCCGAGCTCCGCGTTGAAGAACATCGCCAGGAGGATGGAGGAGGAAGGAGGAGGAGGAGGAGGAGGAGGAAGGAGAAGGAAGGAGGAGGAAAGAAGGAG
>CAUYUJ010020146.1:54236-79236 GCA_963575745.1 Prorocentrum cordatum
ACCTCGCCAAGCGGGACGCCGGCGGCGCGGCGCCCGCGCCGGCCGACCACCGCCGCGGGCAGTCCAGCGGCGACGCCTGCATCGCGAGCGGGGCGGCCTCGGAGGCCAACGCCGTGGAGGCCCCGGGCGGCTGGGCGCGGGCGAGTGCTCCCTCCCCTCCTCTAGGGAGGGAGGGAGGGAGGGAGGGAGGGAGGGAGGGAGGGAGGAGGAAGGAGGAGGAGAAGGGAGGAGGAGGAGGAGGAGGAGGAGGGAGGTAGGAGGAGGTGTACATGGAGGAGGAGGGCGGAGGGAGGAGGAGGAGGAGGAGGGAGGGGGAGGAGTCGGACGGGAGGGGCCTCAGGCGATCGCAAACATGGATTGAGGGGGCGTGGATTAGCGACGGGTCCAGTTCCCATGGGAAATCGCGGACTCCCGCCGCCGAGCGAGGCAGCACCAGTCGCATTCTGGGGAGGGCACCTCCCCCCGATCCATGGATTTGGCGACCGCGCGCCAAATCCATGGAACGCTAATCCATGTTTGCGCGTCCCGGACTCCTCGAGGGAGGGGCAACGATATTTGATGGGCCGATCTCCCACCACCATTGCCACAGGTAGGAGAGGCTTGAGGCAGGAGGAGAAGGAGGAGGAGGAGGAGGAGGAGGAGGAGGAGGAGGGGGCGGACCTCCCCAGCCTCCCTTCTCCCCCGTCCGACCTAGGGTAGTGGTGGTGGAAACCTGGCCCATCGATAATAGGCGATCCTTTGGACGTTTCCGCCGCTTTTCAGCGGTTTCCCAGCTTGGGGGATGCGTTCCAGCAGCTGCGCCTCGCGCAGAGGGTCCTGTGGGTGCCAGAGTCGTCCCGGACGGCCGCCCGAGGCCCGAGATCTGGCAGGACAGCCACTCGGATGAGGGGTAACGCTTGCAGGGGATAGGCTCTAGGGAGGGGGGTGCATCGACCCCCAATCCCAGATCGATCGCCGACAGGGGAGCCGACAGCCCGCCTCCGCCCAGGAACGTGCGGCTTCGCTATCGGGGGCCTGTCGCCGATCGATCTCAGGAGGTGGAAAAGCACAGACACAAAGAACCGTCGATCCCCCAGAAAATATGGGGAAATATGGGAAGTGGGGGGAAGAGAGACCTCCAGAACATATTGTGGAATGTGGGGAATCATGGGATTTGTGTCTATTTGTTTGTGTGCCCCTGGGCCCTCGGCGAGGTATCGCCGATTCCTGGCTGACAGGTTCTCCCCCTGTGCCAGTCCCCCCCGTGCCGTTGCCCATCAGGGAGGGGCCCTCCATCGAGTGTCCCCCGAGGAGGAGAGGGTATCGATACCATTACGGTCGGACCAAGGTAGAAGATCGAGGTCGGCTCGGAGGGGGTACCGTGATGTTCTTCGTCTTTGTCGGATGTTCTTGTGCATCCTGGGGAAGGTACCCTTGGATGTTCTGAGTGTTTTGGCCAGCGGAGGGTCTCATGCTCTTGAAGGGTGTTATTATGTCTTAGGGCCGGCCGTACAGATACCACTACCTCTTGCCTCGTTTTCGCCTCTGGAGCTGCTGGGAGGCCCCGTCGGATGCGCTTCGAATTCTGGTCAGAACGTACCCCAGGAGAAGTCTGGGCAATAGCGGTAGCGGTGCCTGCTGGTCCTTCAGGACCATCAGATCCAGGCGTCGTTACTTCCTCACACCGCGCGTTTTCGCGTGGCTTCGGCCCTGGGGCCATCACATATCGATCTGGCTCGGAAAAATGCCACAGAAAGATGTAGTCTCGGGCTCTGGTGATGATATTTCGCGATGCTGCTTTGTTTCGCGACGTCGGATCCCAGGGGAGGGGAAGGAGGAGGACGAGGACGAGGACGAGGAGGAGGAGGAGGAGGAGGAGGAGGAGGAGGAGGAGGGAGGACGAGGGCGAGGAGGAGGAGGAGGAGGAGGAGGAGCACGAGGAGCACGAGGAGCACGAGGAGGACGAGGAGGAGGAGGAGGAGGCGGTCTTCCTCCTCGTCCTCCCCTCGGAAGGTCCGCCAGAGGTCCGGGGGGGCTCCTGCGCCGACCGCCCGCGGCGCGCCGTTAGGCGCGCGTTTGCGCGGACCTGCGAACTCGCTGAGTCGAGCTGCGGCGGCAGGAGGCCTCCTCCTCCTCCTCCTCCGCCTCCGCCTCCTCCGCCTCCTCCTCCTCCTCCTCCTCCTCCTCCGCCTCACCTCGCCTCCGCCTCTCCGCCCCGCTCCTCCTCCTCCTCCTCCTCCTCCACACCTCCTCCACCTCCTCCACCTCCTCCATTCTCTCCTCCTCCTCTCCTCCTCCTCCTCCTCCTCCTCTCCTCCTCATCCTCCTCCTCCTCCTCCTCCTCCTCCTCCTCCTCCTCTTCCCGGGAGGGCAACGCCATGTGGGGGAGGACGGCGACGGGAGGGAACGCAACGCCATCAGGGACTAGAGTGAGGCCAGAGCTTGTGTGGAGGGCGAGCAGTGGCAGGGCAGTGGCGGGGCACCGATCCGCACCTGTGATCCTGGAGCCGAGCGGCGCAAGCGCCGCGAGCACCTGGACGCTGTGAGCACGCGCCTCGGCGTGCAGGGCAGCGGCAACACCTCGACCGAAACGAAGGAGGAGGAGGAGGAGGAGGAGGAGGAGGAGGAGGAGGAGGAGGTACGATGGGATAAGGTCATTTCAGATAAGGTAACACATATACTATAACAAACGATGGAGGCGGAAGGTGTACCGCGGAGAGTAAGATAACAACCCAGGGGCCCCCGCCCTCCTCCGACACGGCCCCCCCTCCCCGACGCGCCCCGCCTCCTCCCGCACAGGGAGGGCGCTGGCCTGCAGGGTCCAGCGCTGGAGCGCCAGCGGGCCCAGCCCGCAGCGCGCCCGTAGGCGCCCAGGCGTCCAGCAGGGCGCCCAGGGCGGTCCTCGACGGAATACACCTGGCATCGTTCGGACGTGTGTTTTTTTTCTCGGCGAGGACCATCGAGGAGCATCCTTGATCAGTTGGCGAAAAAACCACGCACGAAACCGAAAAGCACACAGGGAATGGACGTCCGAGCGATGGCGAGTACATCCTGGGGGGGGGGGCGCGGGGTCGGGGACGGGAGAGGACCGACGCCGCCATCGACGTCAGGTCGGAAGGCCACAAAGGCTTCGGGCTCGGCAGAACTCCGGCCCTCATGCGTACCGAGCCACCTGGGGAAGCGTTTCAGCTGGATCCGCTCCTTCTGCTGGCAAAGGCCCGCCACGAAACTCCTCCGCCGTCGCAGGGCTGCAGGGCTGAGCCAGCCCTCGGACCGCCCCCCAGGCAAAGGCCCCACACGAAACGCAACAGATCAGACGAGGGCCCGCGAGCACCGCGGAGCCTGCAGCGTCGAAAGCGGTAGAAACTCGCAGGCAGCGAACCGTAAGCTTGCAGAGGAGACCGAGCTCGGGGTCCAGGGGCCCTGGGCAACCTCAGAAAGAACCGTTCTGAAACGTAGGGGAAGCTGGGGCGGCTGGGCTTGGACCCGCGGGCGGCCCGACCGAGCCCCCGCGCAGGCCACCTCAGGGAGGCCCTCGGAGTCCCTCCAGGCCCTCCCCTTCATTAAAACGCCCTGGCGCCCAACCCACCGGCCAACTTCCCGACCCAACATCTGGAGGCCTCTCAACGGGTCAGCAGCCTGAGAGGTGGACGGGTGAAGGCCCGTGCCTCTCTTATCGAAGGCATCCGCGATGCCGTTCGTTCTCCTTTCCCACCAAGTGGCCCAACCCCCGCCCAGCGTCAGCTTCACTGGTGCGGGCTCGAGTCCTGTGCACCACCAAGCCCTATTCAAAAACAGTGTGCGCTTGAGTCCAGAGGTGGGCTTGCAGGTTCCGAGAGGCCGTCGCTCTAAGAGCTGGCTGAATTGGACCAGCCCGCGATGGGACGGAAAGATCCCGCTCGCCAAGAAGTCTCCAGCCTCCCCCGAATTCTTGGGCAGGCGTGCCGCAGCCAGGCACCCATCAGAAAGAAAGTGCCTGCGGTCCCCCTGCCGCGCAGAGCACCTGGACCTGCGATGGAAAAGGGAATCAGGCTCACCGCGACGCAGCCGGCACTCGGGGGGGCGAAGCCGTGCCGAAATAGCTTCTCCTGAGACCAGTGGGTGCCCGAGACGGCCGCGCGCCGTGAGCCCCAGTGCTGCTCGGTCCACGTTTTGGTCGCGCGGCCCAAAGGGGAAGCCCAGAGGCTGCCCCCCAAAAAACAGGCCGAGACCAGGGGAACGGTCTCCGCGCGGAGCTCCAGGGACCGAAAGTCCGACATCTCCCTAGCAGCCTTCAGCTAGCTCAGTCACTGGCGCGGGGGAAAGAAGCGAGCAGTCTGAGCATGCGCGCCGAGTGTCAGGAGGGGAAACAACTCACAGACACAATTAATCGGCGACTCCCAGAAAATATGGGAAAATATGAGAAGTGGGGGGAAGACAAAAACCCCAAAAAGTATGAAAATATGGGGAATATTTTTATTTGTGTGTATTTATTTGTGTGTCCCAGTTCCCCTTCAGAGTGTGCAGTCCGGCCCAGGCCCCCGCAAGCGATCGCGAGCGCGCGCGCAGGCGACGCGGCACGACTCCGAGGTCGACTTTTGGGCTGGCAAGCACAAGAACGGCCTTGGACGCCTCTTGGGCGTCTCTTGGGCCGTCGTGGAGGCCTCCTGGGCCGTCTTGGGTTTGTTTTCGGCGGTCTTGGGCTCTCTTGGAGCGCTCTTGGCCCGTCTTGGGGGTGTCTGGGGCCGTCCTGGGCGCCTCCTGGGAGCATCTTGGGGCCGCCTGGGCGCCTCTTGGGTCTGTTGACGCTCTCTCGGGCCGGTTTTCGTGCCTCTGGGGGGCCTCTTGGGCCGTCTTGGCGCGGTCGTGGGGACCTCTTGTCCCATCTTCTGCGCCATATACCCGACAAGCAGTGTATGCTAAAATTGAATGTTTTTCTTTGGAAAAACAATGATTTGGGCCTGTGGGGGCCATCCTGGGACGCCTCTTGGGCATCTCTGGGACCGTCGTGGAGGCCTCCTGGGCCTTGTCGGGGCCGTTTTCGGCGGTCTTGGGCCGCTTTGGGGGTGTCTGGGGCCGTCCTGGGGCTCCGTCCCAGAGAGCCCGACGCCACTCAAAAGCCGCCTGCTTGAACTGCATCGGCACGGGGTTCATGCGGGCCCGCTGAGCTGAACGGGCGAAGCCCATGCCCCACCGAGGCCCCGCTTTGGGGGGGGGCCAAAGCGAGGGGGGCCTGCTGCCCGAGCCTCTCGAGGCGCGACCAGGGGGGTCCTCGGTCAGCGCATCCCCGCAAAGCGCCCGCCTGAGGGCCAGACCTCTGGGCGAGGCCCACAGAGGCCCCCGCGCGACGCAACTCCCCAAGCCTAGCGGATTTCTCGAGACAGACTCGAGCCCGCTGAGAGGCTGCATGAGGCGCTCCCACACGAGTGAACCTGCCAATCGGCCCCCTAACACCTCGTCGCGCCTGTGTGCTTGAAGGTCACTGCACATGCGGCGAGCAGGCCCTCGGCGAGCTGCCGCGAGGAGACCAGGAAGATGCCTTTTCCCCGACAGCACCAGGCGCAGTTGGCGCAGACCCGCCGCGAGCTTGCCCCCGATGGCCCCGAGCCCCGACGCGGCGCGGAAGCCGGCCCCGAGGGCCTGCGCCGAGACGTCGCCAATGACACTCCGAAGGCTGACCGATGCGCCGCCGAGATGGACTTCGGCAGCCCGTGGACGAGCGCCCGCGCCAGCGACGTCGCCAAAGGGCATCCTGCCAAAACTGCCGGCCCAGCGCGCAGAGCGCAAGCAGCTCTGATCACCCTGGGCGAGACGCCACTTGCCTCCGCCTCCGTGCACGGGACCGAGTGGCATACGCGCTCGTAGAACTTGTCTCGCGTTCCCGATCCTTCTGCCCCCAGAAGCCCGGGGATCCGTGGGAGTCCGCCCACTCCTCGGCCAAGTCGCGACTGGCCTTGTCCCGCGCGCGCAGGACCGAGCAGATGGGGGCAGCGGGCCTTGCCCCCAAGCAGTCGGGCTCGGACCGGAAAACCATGGGCGTCGGCCAGCGATGCGAGAACCTGGGCTCGGTCCCCCACATCATCATCATCAGGTCGATGAGCCGCCCCCAACAAAGCCGTCCTCAAGTAGGCCGAAGGACTTCGGATTGACGCAGTCAACGCCGAGCCCCGAGGTCGGCCTGAACCCGCGCGCGGCCTCGCGGACTCGAGCCAGCGAGGGGCGGCTGAGCACCTCCGCCTGCGCCGCCGCCGATTGCGCCTCCGAGTGGCCTCCTTGCCGCCAAGCCAGTGGGTGGGCCGCGTCTGCTGCATGGCCGAGACCGCGGCCCCCCCCTGCAGCGACCGCCCTTCGGCTGCGCAAGGTCCTCGGGCTCGAGGCAGCTCCTTGAAGAAGCAATGGGCCTTGCGACCACCGTGCTTGACCGAGCTCTGGGCCCACTCCTTCCACCATCCACTCGTGCGGCGGTCTTCTGCGCCGCGGCGCCCACGTCGCTGCGCGGGATGCCGAGGCCCTCGCCGCCGACCAAGATGACCTGCCGAATATGACGGCAGTCCGGGCCGAGGGAGCTGGCCCCCGAGAGCGGAGCGAGGTCAACCGCGTCCAGTTCGTTGACTGGCTGCTCCAAGTTGGGGCCCGCGCGATCCACGCCAGCCTTCTCGTCCACCAGCGGCGCCCCCACTGGCCACTCACCTTTCGCCGCGCCACTCAGGCTGTCCGACGGCACCCGCGCGGCCCGACCGACCGTGAGCTCGCGCTGGTGCAGGGGCCCCAGCACGCCTTCACTAGATACTGGACCAGGGCGAGATGGGCCGCCGTCGCCGCCGCCCTGGAACGCGCCGCCGCCAGAGCAGCCCGTCAGCCCGGCAAAACGTGAAGCGACCGAACCCAGGTCAGCCCCCCTCAGGATTGGTTCGGGATTTGCGTCCTCAGCAAAACATGTGGCGACCGAGCCCGAGACAGCGCCCCTAGGGGCTAGCTCGGGAATTTGCGATCTAGCGCCACTGGGGTGACTGGAGGTGCCTCGCGGCCCGTGCTCCTGCAACGGAGCGAGACGACAGCGAGTAACCCGCCCACACTGCTGGGCACCAGCTCCGCTGCAAACCTGGGATCCCGCCTCCCACTGGCGCCCCCCAGCGCGGCCGAGATCCTGCCAGGCCTGCCGCTCGCGCGCGCCACTGCCGAAGTGGGGGCCTCTGCCGTCGTGGACTCCTGGGCGCAGGAAGCGAAGAGGGGCTGCGGCAGCTCGGCAGTGCGAGGCCCACGTGCCCTCCAAGGAAACAGAGGCCTCCTCCCCTGCCGAAAGGGCTCCCTGGCCTGCCCGCGCCCGTGCGTCACGCCGCCGCAGAGCCCGCCGAAGGATGGGCGCATGCGAGCGCCAAGCACGCATCGCGGCCCCTTGCCCCGCCAGGAGGGGGGGGGCCTGCGCATGCATGGATTCTCCCAGTGAGGCGACACGCCCTGTGGAGCCGTCCGCTCGACCGCGGTGCGGGGCTGCCGCCCTGCCAACCAAGTCGAAATTGCTGCGCAGGTCCACCTCCGCGTCATTCACAGCCTCTCCTGCCATGCGCCTGCCAAACTCGCGCGAGCTGGGCCACCTGCCTGCCATGGCCAAGCATGTGCGACGGTTGCGGCTTAACGCCCGATGTTGGGCTCCGTTGGGACGCCCGATGTTGGGCTCCGTTGGGAAGGCCTTCCAGCGCTGGCGGATATGCATCGGGATGCTCATCGACGGCCCACGGAGAAGCATGGCAACCGCCACGCGCGGGGACATGGTGGAGCCGTATATCGCCCGCACGTCCGGCGCACGCGTCTCGAGCCCTTGGCCGAGCACGAAGTAGTCCAACTTGCCCCCTGCATCCGACGCGAAGCGCGCGGGACCCGCGGGGGCAGCCAACGTGGCCTTCAAGATCTGACACCATCTGGACAGGGGCGCCTTCTCATTCGTGACATTTCCAGCCCCCGCCGATGACCCATGGCGTCGCAAATCTGCGCAGAGCGCGGCATGGGTCGCCGAGCCACTCCCAGAACGCCGACGACTCCACGTGGCCGTAGAGCGAGACGACGCGCATGCCGCTGGCGGAGATCATGCTGGCTTCGGCGATGTTCAAGCAGCGCCCTACCTGCGTCGCGGCCCCGAACTTGCCGAGGCCCACCCCGACGAACGGCACGTGCCAGGCCAGGGCCGTGAGCACCCCCCTTGAGCTTTCCACCGACGTGGGGCCAGCGCTGCGTGCCATGCCGAAGACGCCGTGCAAACCGCGCCGAGCGGATCCTCGCGATTACTTCGATGGGGGAACTCCTGGCCGAAGACCACGCGGGGCTTGCACTCGTCTCCCCAGCTGCGCTGCCACTCTATGGCCGTCTGCAGGGATGACCACGAGTTGGCGCTGGCCGTCCAGAATAGCCAGGTCTCGCTGGCACGATCTACCTTGGCCCTGACGCGGCGCTCCGCCTGACGCCCGCAGGCCGATGTCGAAGCGCGCGCCCTCGTCGATCCGCTGGACCTCCACGATCCACGCGCGGCCGTCGAACTCCTCGGCGCCGCCGACGACGATGAGGGCAGCATCCCAGCCTCCTCCAGCGATCCCAACCACCGAGAACTCGAACCTCCCTCTTTGTCTGGCTGCCCGGCAGCCCGAGGGGCCCTGGAAGGTTCACGCCAACGGGCGGCCTCCGCCATCGCAGGAGGGCGCGATACCCCAGTGCAGGGAGCCGCCGCCGCCGCCGAAGAGGACGCGCCCGTGGCCCCCTACGTGCGGGCAGAGGGGTGCGACGATCAGGGGCTGAGCTCCTGCCCCCTCTGCCCTGCGGGCGTGCGCTCGGGCCAGTCTAGCGGGGCACTGTGCTCCTCCACCACGCCGGTTGGCCGGAGGCCCCATCGCTCTCGACCAGGCCTGGGCTGGTCTCGGGAGCAACGCGGGCGCCGAGAAGCCAAGCCCGTCCCACTCAACGTCCACGACGTTGCAGTCCCAGAACCTCTCCAGGCATGACGGGCCAGACCTGCCGCGCGCTTGGCCCCCAAGCCCAGGGCGGCAGCCGCCTCCATGTACTTGCGCTTGGCCTCTTCACAGTCGGCTCCCTGCGCGGCTCGTGCACGCCCATGCCGATGGCCTCGGCAGTTCCGTCTGCGGCAGGGGCGCGTTCGCCTCCTGCGCGCCCGCCTGGGCGCCAGCAGAAATCCCAGCCATGCGATCACCCGCGCCAGGTGCTGGAGGAGGGGCTGCCTTTCTGGCCTCAGCGGCCACCGCCTGCAGCCGGCGCAGCGTCGCGAAGGCCTCCTTTCCCTCCTTAGACTCGATGACCGAGGCCCCCAAGCTGACCGAGACTGCCGTGAGCAGGTCGTCCAGCTCGACCGCTTGCAGCTTGATCGGCAGCTCCTCAGCCTTGCACATATCGAGGCGCGCGGAGCCCAGGCTGGCGCGCAGCAGGGCGAGCTCCTCCTCGATCTCCGCCTTTTGCAGCTCCAGCGCTGTAGCCCGCGTCTCCATCTGCCCCAGCTTTGTCCTGGGGTTTTCGACCTCCCACCTCGCCGTAAGAGCCGGAGGGGCCTTGACCTCTGGGACCGCAGCACGACGCCCCGCCTCCTTGACTGCAGCGATGGCCGTCGGGTCGACCCCCTGCAGCCCCAGGAAACCCAAGACCTCCTGGTAGAAGGGCCCCTCGAGAGCGGACTGCCCCTTGACGCCCTCTTGCGCTGCCGCAGCCTGACGTCCTCCCCCTCCTGCTGCCCCTGCTGCTGCTCCTCCTCCTCCTCCTCCTCCTCCTCCTCCCCCTCCTCCTCCTCCTCCTCCTCCTCTGTCCTTTCCGGAGCCATTTTGGCCCAAGACTGATGCTTCTGCGGGCTGAGCCCGCATTGGCGCAACTGGATACCGCTAGTCCGCGGCATACCCCGTCTGCTTCGCAGAGCCTGGTCCGCCCCAGGACTCTGCGTGCCGCCTGCAGCCCGCAGGTGAGCACAGCCGCGCGCGCGCGACCGCACTCCAGTTTCTCAGCGCCCTGCGGCATGGGAGGCGATGGCAAAGCAGCGGGGTATATTGGGTGCAAAGCGCGCGGGTACAAGTGGAACTGGAGCAACAAAGTCGAGTGCTTCAAGTGCAAGGCGAAGCTCCGCCCCACCGTCGGCGCCCCACCGTCACCGTCTGGAGTTTGGGCACAGAATGGATCTCATTCTGCGGGTTGGCCACGCTCGGGACGGCAGTGGAAGAAGTGGGCACCATGGCGGTACTCTACGTACGCAAGCACCACGGCAGGCTGGGACACCGTGGACGCGCAGATGGGCGACGTCGGCCAGCCCGACCCGCTCACCACGGTCTCCCTCATCGCGAGCTTGGCAGCGTACCAGGGCGTCGGTGAGAAGATCGACCCCACCATCACGGCCGCCTTGGACACGCTACGTCGCAAGGCCCAGGAGGAGGAGGCCAACGCCAAGCCTGCACCAGCCCCACCCAAGCAGCGCACAGGCGCCCAGCTGCTGGCTGACGCCAATCGCTCGCTCAAGGAGCTGGACAACCGCATCGAGAAGCAGCGGACGAAGCTCACGGGCGCGCAGCTGTACTTGGATGACCAGCTCGAGAAGATGGAGAAGTTGGCCCAGCAGAGGGTCGAGGTGCAGCAGCGGCATCTCACGGCGCTCCAACAGGCCAACCAGGAGTCGGGCATCATCGTGGTCAAGCCCGAAGAGAAGACCCTCAACGTCAAGTTCGAGTACGACGGCTCGCTCTTCGAGGGCCTCGAGGAGTGCGACATACCGACCGAGGAGATGGACAGCATCATGCAGTGGAAGAGCGAGCTGGAGCATTTCCAGAAGGAGCAGCTGGGCACCCTACAAGCGAAGTTCAAGTACATCGAGGAGATCCACCAGAAGGCAAAGATGGCCACGCAGGCCCCCAAAAAGAAGCGTAAGGTCGAAGCAGGAGCTGACGGGCCCAAGGCAGAGACAGTGGAGGAGGAACCCCCTGCGGCAGAGACACCCACCACAGCAACGGCAGCGACTGCGAGCAACGGCGCGGGTGCGGCAGCCATCAACCCTGAGGACGAGAAGAAGAAGATCAGGGACGCCAGCCTGGCGGCCTTGGAGCAGGCTCGGGCTGAGAGGCGCAAGGCTCGCGAAGCTCATGGGCAAGCTGATGGTCTGGCTGATGGTGCTGGGCAGTCTGGGCTTTAGCGAGGCGCAGTCCACCCAGCAGCAGAGCGAGGAGTTCCAGGTCCTGTTCGGCAACATTACGGAGTGGGGCCCACCGGTGCAGAACTACATACAGGGCCCAGCCGCGCAGCAGTTCGATTGCCTGGCGTTCGTGGAGACACATAAGGGGCCCAACCACGTCTCAGCCATGAAGACGTTCCTGCAGAAGGAAGGATGGAAGGCGGCGATTACCCCCGCGGTCCCCAGTGGCAAGTCGGATAAAGGATTGTCTGCTGGTGAGCTTGTCGCCACGCGCACACACATCCAGGCCACGTCCTTGGAGCACTGGAAGGGCAAGCACGACAAGCAAGGGGACACGGCCTTCGTCGGTTTCTCCCCCATGGCGCTGCACCTCAGCATCGGCAATTTCATCATCATCGCGGCGTACCTACTGCCGACCCTGCGGTTCACGGGCAGGAACCGAAAGGTCATGGCATCCCTCGCGGCCTTCGTGCGCTTGCTGAAGGACCCATGGCTCGTCGTGGCGGATTGGAACTGCGTCCCCACCGAGCTGCTCGCATCGGGTTGGATAGAGCAGATGCGAGGCGAGATCATCACGGGCCCAGAGGAGGTCACATGCGACAAAGGCAAGGGCTCCCTCTACGACTACGGCGTTGTCGCGGCGGGCTGTAAGGAAGGGCTTACCATTGCCAAAGAGCTGACAGTACCATGGGCGACGCATTGTGGGCTTCGCATCAGGTTGGCAGGCAAGAAGCAGCGATGGTGGCACCGCGCGCTGGACATTCCCAAAGCGTTGCCCACGGAGCCGAGGCCGAAGAAGCAGAAGGACCTGAACAGCAAGCGGAGTAAGCAGCAGGTACGCCGCCAACAGCGTCGCGAAGAGCTGGCACCTGAACTTCGGCATGGCTTCGACCTTCTTGAGCAGGATCCAGGCACAACGGCTCCGGACACATCCCCGACAACTCAGACTCCAAGCGCGGCCTCACCGTCCATTAACTTCCACATCAGTAGCGCTACGTGGGAGTATGCAAAATGGGGATTGTCTGGTATCCCACCAGATATTCAACTCAGATGGGACCGATGGCGACCTCAGGCCTATCGTGACCGCCCACTGCTGGCGCAGAAGTTGGCGAACAGCTACGGCAGGTGGATCGAGGCCGTGGAGGAGGCAGTCTTGCAGCATTCAGAGGTCCCTCAGCACCAACGAGACGGCTACCGTGGTAGGGCGCAGGGTTTCGGCATCAAGTGGAAAAAGAGCACAGCATCGCCAGGCAGACCGCATCTGTACAATCTCGAGGCAGATTGGTGGGCCATCACGCACACGCAGGTGATCGCGATTAACGGCCTAGTGAAAAAAACAACAAAGACCCTCAACAGCTACAACAACGAGGGCAAGATTTTCGACAGCGTATACAGCAGGTGCACGGGGTCAGCAAGCACAAGGATATCGAGCTGCTCAACCAGTGGCAGCAGCTGGCGCACGACATCTTCAGCCCAGTCCGTCAGGAGCGAGAGGACGTGATAGAGATCACCGAGAGGTTGGCAGGACAAGCTGCGCGGAGAGCTCTGGGAGATGGCACAAAGGGCTTCATCAAGTGGGCGCAAGATATGTGGAAGAAGACCCCTGGGGCCTTGCACAGATGGACGAAGGACACGCAGCAGCCGCGGCTCGAAGAGATGATCTCAGGCAAGATCGTGGCCGACCCCATCCTCATCATGAGCCACAAGAGCGAACGTTGGGCCAAGAAGTGGACGGCTGCACCGCATAGACAGACAGCACTTGCAGGCGCTCTTCGCCGTTGCCGACTCTCGGCAGCCCAAGAGGACCTCCCACAGCTCACGATCCAGGACCTCAACGCAGCCACCCACCGTATGGGGGTCAAGAAGGCACGAGGTATCGATGCGATCGGTCCCTTGGACATCGAGAGGCTCCCTGACCAGGCCAAGTACGACTTTATGGATATCATCGCGCAAGCCGAAGAACATCTGATGTGGCCTCCTCAAGTTCTCGGCACCATCGGCGCGATTGCGGGCAAACCAGCGGGAGGTGATCGGGTCCTCGGGCTTTTACCTATGACGATTCGTATATGGTCACGAATGCGTTCGGGAGTGGTCGAGTCGTGGACGCAGCAGTTGGAGGACCATTGGGATACTGCGTTGCGTGGTTCCTCAGCGTTACGAGCGGCATTGCTGCGAGCTACCCTCGACGAGACGGGTCACTCCATGGGCATTGCACATGCGGAGTTGTTCGCGGATATGGAGCAGTTCTACGATTCGTTGGACTTGGGCTGGCTAATCGACACGGGGATCGAGCTGGATTTCTCACCGACAGTTATGGCTATGGAGGTGGGAGCTTTCCTGGGGCCACGGCACCTCAAGCACACGGAGTGGATCGGACCTAGGATCGACCCGTCATGTTCGATCGTAGCGGGCTCAGCTCAAGGGACCAGGTTCGCCAAGGTGTACCTCTTCCCGCTCTTAGACGCAGCCCAGAAGCGAGTCCAGGCAGCGGGTCTGTGGACGTACGTGGACGACACGGTTGGAAGGGTCGAAGGTACCGAGGAGACGGTGGAGCAGCAGATGGTGGGGTTGGTCGATGAGTTCATCATCCAGGCAGAGCAGCGCAGCCTCATCATCTCGCCCAAGACGGTGCTCGTGGCATCCAATCCCAAGCTCCGAAGACGAATCTGGCGTAGACTACAGCACCGAGGACTCCCTGGCAAGCAACGAAGCGACATGGTGGACTCGGGCACCGACGTCAGTGGCATGGGCAAGCGCACACAGAAAAAGGCTCGGGCGCGGCAGCGAAAGGCCAAGCAGCGAGCGGGCAAGATCTTCAGACTACGAAGGATGGCGACGCGAGTGGCGAGGATCACCCAGGGCCTTTTCACCACAGGCGTTTCCCCGCAGGAGTCTTATGGGCACGAGGTCTGGGGCATTGCACCTAGCCGAATATTACAGTTACGACGTATGGCCATGAAGTCGGCGGCGGGCACAGGGCCAGGAAGGTGCTTATCCATTGGCATGGCTGTGCTGTACCACCTGAAGGACCCTGGCATCAGCTTGCGACGGCAACTTGTCAGCGAATGGCTACACCAATGGCTCCTTCACCCAGAAATTCACCGACGAGTACGACAAGTATGGGGGCCGACTCACCGTAAGTTGGTCAGAGCAGGCACGCAGCTGTGGCGTAAGGTACACGGTCCAGTGGCAGCGGTGCAGGCTACTCTAATGGCGGCGGGGTGGAAGCCAATCCAGGCGGCACTATGGAAGCGACCGACACCACAAGGAGACGAACAATGGCAGCTCCCCTTCATAGATGACGATGGCAATTGCGGCATCGATGCTATTGAGTACACACAGCTGCTGGAGGATCTGGAGCACGACCTAGAAATGGCGCGGTGGGCTCAAGCGGCTACGCATTTGCACGGGGAAGACTTGCAATGAGGAGGAGACATATGGCACATAAGTAAGGAGCAGCAAAGATACAGCCAGCGGGCCGAATGGCAAGATTGGGCACTCAATAATGTTGTGGTTACGGGTGGGCAGTGGACTCGACAACGGCAGATTCAGGCAGGCTACGAGTGCGACACGAATATCTGCGAGAGGTGCAAGCAGGAGCCCGAGACCATCTTCCACCGCATCTACACCTGTACGGCCAACACAGGACACGAAAACTACGAGAAGACGGACTACTTGGTGCCAAAGGCGCTCGCTGGCGTGGAGGCAAATCCGACCTTATGGCTCCGAGGTATCCCGCCCAGAGAGCTCACTCACCCCGTGGTCAACGACATCGACAGACAGGACTATGTCAGGTTCGGCGACCACGAAGCAGCTCGAGTGCCAGGGCGCAGTCTGCATCTATTTGGTGATGGATCAGGCGGTTTCCACGGCGGCGACCGACCCCCGAAGGAGACGAGTAGGCATCGGAGTGGCGACCATGAAGATGATCGACGGCAAGTGGAGCATGTCAGCAGGTACGATGGCAGACCGACCAGGACGGCGTCAAACCGTACCGCGGGCAGAGATCACGGCCTTCGCGATCGCCATAGAGGAAACGAGAGGGGACATAGTTTACGTCACGGACCACTACCCGCTTCTCACAGCTTGGACAAAAGGCAGAGCTCAAGACCCTGGCCGAGGTAAGAACGCGGATTTATGGGCGCGCATCAAGAGGGCGGTGATGGACACGTCCCCCAGACACATCGTAGTGGAGTGGGCCCCGTCGCACCAGGACGAGGACGAGGCCGAGCTAGTCAACCCGATTTTCGCGATGGGCAACAGCTTTGCAGACGCATTGGCTACGGTTGCGGCAGAAGCTTCTTGGGAAAGAGTGTGCGCGCCACTACCGCGGACAGACGAATGGGACGCGATCTGTGCTCATGTACGATTGCGAGCGAGGCAGGCCTTGGCGGACACGGCGAACATCGACCCCTGGTGCGCTGAGAGGCCCTCCACAGCCAAGCCCAAAGCCAAGAGGGACCGAGTAAAGGAAGTCGTCGACAAGATGAAGCAGCACGATATGGCCAGGCTCAAGAATAAGTGGTTTTGCACAGCCTGCAGACAGTACATCGCAGCGGACGCCCTGCAGGAGTTTGCCACGACGGAATGCAACGCTACGTTCATCACGGCCAACGAGATAGTCGAGGTAAAGGGCGACAAGTTCATGGGCAATGGCAAGATACATCGCAGTCGCGTGGTCAGTGAATGGGCGCGGTACGGATTGCTATTCTGTGCGCGGTGCGCAGCGCATGGCACGACCATCGGGAAAAGGCTACGTGAGCAGTGCAGCGAGACGATCACCAAGTACGGGCAGGATGCGCTCAACAAGATTCGGGACGGACGCTACCCTGGCTACAGGAAAGAACCACCACAAGCTGCACGAGAGGCTCAAATAGCTAGGCAAGCGCGAGAGCTACATGATCAAGAACGGCTAGCGCCACATGAGTATTGCGGCCCATTGGTTTTGAAGGAGCCCCCCCCCAGATCCTCATCCTGCACCCCGACCGAGACGGATTACGAGAAAGACGCCAGCGGCAAGCTTTCGGCCAGCAGCGGTACACCCACCAGATTGTGAGCGCGACCCTCTGCCCGAGCCGATGTTACAGGAGTTGGAGGATTACGACGACCCCGAGGTGCAGAGGGACATCGACGACTTCTTCAGCGAAGCTCCCCTGCGCGGTGAGGGGTTAGACCGCGGCGTACCCCAGCGTGGCGAGGGGTTAGGCCACTCCATGCCCCAGCACGGTGAGGGGTTAGACCGTGCAGATCGTCGCCATGCAGTTGGATCGGAAACTGCCCCCCACGGCACGCACTGGATGCGCGCAGCCATGTCGGCCACGAGTGCTGAAAGTACCGACCGTGGGGGGAGTCAGAACGGATTGGACAGCCATAACCACGACGACAACTGCAAGATGGACGACAACAGCGGAGTATTGGATCAAGCTCCAGGCGCGATGGGACTACCGCCGATCGTCGAGGACACGGGGCCACAAGATTATGCCGATATGCGCGCTGATCTTAGAGAGTGGGCAACACTGTGGTACGACGATCTTACGTGCTTGGCCAGAGACAGTGACAGCTGGCAGGAGTGGTGCGTAGCGATGCTCACGCAGATGCTCACCGACGAGAACAACCACCCGCTGTGCCGCACATTGAGGCGCTGGTTCCCTGGGCAGACGATGCAGCAGATCATCGAGCAGCAGTGCGGAAGTGCGTGGAGGCAAACGACGGCGAGAAGGGATGAGTTCTACGAACGACTCCATGTGCCAGAGACGGAACCTGAAGAGCATCGCAGATTGGCTCATCGGCATTGGCGTGAACTTGCACGGCTACGAGACATGTTCCGCAGGGCGTTAGGTGATCGGGCGCCAGACAGACAACGGGCGCCACCACCACGACGGCCTGAACCAGATGACGATCAAGCAGGAGACCCCGTCGAAGCTGGCCTCAGTCGCGGCAGCTGGTTTTGCAGGCTGGAGCGGGCGACTGCTGGGAGTACGGCGGCCACGAGCGCACGACCTCCATCCCAAGGGTGGCCTCCAGCGAAGGCTGAGAGGGCCCCTGCCAGTTACCTCCATGAGGGGAGGAAGGCTCCCCACTGTCCGCTTTCGGGCGACGCAAATCGGAGCCGTGCTGGCGGCGGCCGATCGGCTGGAGGAGGTGCCCCCTCACGCGCAAGAAGGACGTGCAGGGCTTCCACGGCGACAAGCGCATCGGCGGCAACATCAAGTCCAGCGGGTGAGGGACCCCTGCGTGGCGAGGGGTTAGGCCACGACGCTCCCCAGCGCGGCGAGGGGTTAGGCCGCTGGGAACATACACTGGCGTGCTCGAGCAGGTTAGCCAAGGCAGCGGCAGGCGACTACATCGGGCTCGAGCTCTACGTTGAGGACGACGACACCGCACCCCAGCACGGCGAGGGGTTAGGCCGTATCGGTGAGGAAGGACCCCATCGAGGCGAAGGAGAGCAGAGGCTCGAGGGGCGGCGTCCTGATGGGCAGGAGATTGTGGGGGAGCAGCTCCATGAGCACCCTGACGCGATCTCCCCGAGCCAGGGGCAGCCCGACGACCGCTCCGAGTGGAGGAAAGCACCCCAGCGCGGTGAGGGGTTAGACCGCGGCAGTGAGCGGGAGCAGTACGGGAAGCAGTACGACGCATCCCAGCGCGGTGAGGGGTTAGACCGCAGCCGACCCCTGCAGGGCGAGACTGCGGGGTCAGGCGATCCCCAGCACGGTGAGGGGTTAGACCGTAGCGTTCCCCAGCGTGGCGAGGGGTTAGGCCACCAACCCCAGCGCGGTGAGGGGTTAGACCGCTTCTTTCCCCCGCGTGGCGAGGGGCTAGGCCACGCGTTTCCCCAGCGCGGCGAGGGGTTAGGCCGCAGTGGAGCGATTTCGAGCTCGAGCAAGTTGGCGAGTGCGCAGCCTGCCGACTACATTGAGCTGGAGCTCTACGAGGAGGACGACGTGGTGTCCCCCGCCAGCGGCGAGTTGCAGGCGCAGCCCTGTGCGCCTGCCGCCGCCGCCGCCGCTCGCTGGCCCGCCGTCGTGAACCCTTGCGTGCCTGTGCGGGCACCAAGGAGTGGGCCCTCGCTGGCCAATGGGCCGACGAGCGGCGGTGGAACTGACTGATAGAGAAATCCACGGGCTCGCCATGTCGAGTGGGGGCTTCGGTGCCTGCTCGGGGTGGCGGGTCTAGTGGCGTGCCTAACCTAAGCCTCCTCTGTCCTTCCTGCCTGTCTCCCTGCCCGCCCTTCGTCTTGCCCGCGGCGCGGCTCCCACCAGGGGCCCAAGGCGGAGGCTTGGGCCCCAACTGCCCTGGCCCTCCGGGCCCACGAGCTTCGCCACCTTCGCCCCGAGCCCCTGGCTGGGCTCGCGCGGCGGGTCGGGGGCGAGACGCGGGGCACCCGGCGCCCCATCTGCCTTGCGGCGAGCGGCGCGGGCCCCCCTGGACGGCAGCCTTCGCCGCCGCGCGGGCGGCTGTGACAGTGCGCTGGCGAGCTGATGTGCATCGCCCTCGGCATGCCACCCTCGACGCCCGGTTGGCCGCCTCCCCGCAGGCGCACGACCACACCGGGGTGTGCGAGCCAGGCGCCAGGCGAGGGGTTTGGATTCGCCATGGCCATGGGGCGCGGGCGGGCTTCGCCCGCGACGGAATCGTTGGATGCAAAACTTGGCCTGTGCCCACGGGCCGCCTCGGGGTGCGTGGGCACGAGCTCGAGCTCTCACACATGATCAGCTCGAGCCGAAACGGTTTGGATGAGGAGGAGAAGGACGAGGAGGAGGAAGAGGAGGAGGAGGAGGAGGAGAGGAGGAGGAGGAGGAGGAGCAGCAGGACAGGTCCGCGCGGGCAGACATCGCGGGGCAGGGGGGTGGGCGCGCACCTCTCACGGGGAGGTCGAGGCGCGCCACGCCTTGAAAAAGACAAGGCGGGGCTGATCTTTCCACGTGCGGTAGGTTTGCGTCGTGTCGACCAGCGGCGACCCCAGCGCGGGCGTTCAAGGTTGAACGCCGCCGGCGACCCAGAATCGATCGATGTTGAACGATCGGACCTTGCGGCAGCGGCCGATCGTTCAAGGTTGAACGATCCCTGCGGTGTCAAAAACCAACGCTGGGGTCGGCACGACACGAACCTGCCGTAGGCCCGTCGTCGTCGTCAGCGTCGTTGGTTTGAGGGTTGGCGAGCTGGGCCTCGTCAGCAGTTCGAAAGGCTGGCCAGGGGTCAGGTCGAAGGAAAGGTCCCTTGGGCCATTCGGGGCCCTGGGGCCGTCATTTTGAGCCCTGGACCGTCGCGGGACGAAGCTGTGCTTCTCGTCCTTCTGCCTCCGACCGTACGTAAGAGTGACCCTTCGCAGGAGTTGACCTTTGGTGCGGGCGCCCACCAGGGCCGCCCGACCGCCGACCGCGATGCGATGGCAGCGTCTTGCGCGCCTGGATGCTGGCCCCCCCGCGGCTCCCCGAGGGTTGCGCACCAAAGGTCATACTTGCCTACGGCCACTTCTGCGCGCAGCCGACGGGGGGCCGCTCTTGGACCAGGGCCGCCGCTCAGAGACCCGGGGGGGCGACCGCCCGTCCCCAGGCAGGGGTCGTGAGACCCGGGAACCCCGTCTTGAGAGGAGCACGGCGTCGAAGGTCTGGGCCCCAGGCCGGGCAAGAGGCGAGGGGGGGGGGGGGGGGGGGGGCACCTTGGAAGCCCATGGGAGGCACGTTCCTCGAGACTTGGCGCCGGCTTGCTTCAGGCCTGGGCGATAACGGCCGTGAGCGGCACTTTCCCCCCGCCCCCCCCCCCCAAGGGTCAGGTCACGCTACTTTGCCGACGTGCGCAAAGATTTCCCAAGGGTCACATCGCGGCGGACCCCCGCCGTGATGTGGTGGGGGGGATGAAGAACTTCTCCCCCCCTATCACGCCCGTTATCGCAAACACTGAAAAGGCAGGCTCCTGGACAGACTCTTGCTCCGCAGAGGCAGCTGCACTGGCGGAGTGCACAGCGGCAGCGCGTGGATTCGTTGAGCGGTTGGCGCAGGCAGGACGGGACCGCACAGCGAAGTGTCTGGCCAGTCCAGGCAGGCTTCGGGCCGAAGTGCGAAACGAAGCGCAAGGCCGCCTCCCTCGCCCTGGCCCCTCCAGCGCGCCGGCGAACAGCGCTCCAGGGGCCTCTCCCAGGGGGGGGTGCTCCAGTTTCCGCCTGCACAGCGCAGGTCGAGGCGCCCTCGTTGGCATCCTGGCGGCTTCGGCTGGCCTTCCGCCGACATCCGCCGATGGGCGGGGCGTGCACCCTCGGGATGCTCGTTGGCGAGGCCGTTTTTGGGGCGCCCCCAGTCAGGCCGACTGCGCCTTGGTGCTCAAGGAGCTGCAGGAATTCAGGAGCGCTGCCGCTCTCGCAATCATCCCTCTCATCCCCCCCCTCCCATCCTCCTCCCTCCTTCTCCCTCCCCCGTCCTCTCCCCTGTGGCAACTGATACTGCATCGGATCCCAGCGACTGTTCCATTATTCCTCTACTCCGCTGCTCTTCCCCCCTGCTCCTCCTCCTCCTCCTCCTCCTCCTCCTCCTCCTCCTCCTCCTCCTCCTCCTCCGTAGCCATTTTGGCTCAAGGTCCCTATGTTGCTTGGCACAGCGCCAAGAGGCTTTCATGGCATACCCTTGTTCCAGGGCCAGCTCAGGAGTGTCTTTTTTTCTGCTCCTTTTACACATTCACGCAGGATTGTCTGCTTGTGGTGCCGCGGCCACATCCATATTGAAGGTCGAGAACCCAGACTCAGCGTTCTGCGGTGTGCTCTCAACATGCCCGAGACATGCGACCTTGCCACCATACGTGATCGACGTGAACGGAGTCCTCGGAACAACAAAGATCCATGGCAAGACGCTGCGCAAAAGGAAAGACTTGAACTATTCCGCTCCGAGATCGAGAAGCACTTGGCCATTCAGGTCGCTGATGCAGCCGAACAGTTCAAGGCCACCGCAGAGAAAGTCGCCGCATCGTCTCAAGCCAGCTTCATCTCGCACATCACCAACATCACGGCCAAGCTCACCGAGCGCCAAGACCACGTCGAGAACGACATCGTCTCCCTCAAGCAACGCGTCTCCGCTTCCGAAGTGGAGTCCAAGAACCTCAACGACGCGGTGGACAAGATCAAAACTGCCATTGCACAGGCTGAAGCCCAAGTCCCCTCGCTCGGCATCAGCAACATTGGCTCGTGGGACAGGGCTCCACACATCGGCACCTTCTGGATTGCTTCTACTGTGGACATCACACAAGCTTCTCTCAAGTCAACCATCGCCGAATGGTTTTCGGCAGCCAACATCGACGTATCCATGGTCCGCTACAACAACTCCGCTCCTGCCAAGCGGGTCTCCATCACAGCTCTCGGAGCCGATGCCGTCGCAGTACCACGCGCCCAAGCGCTCCATCATCACCTTCGCATTGGTCGAGAATGGCGTACTTTCTCAATCGGCGGTGCTCCATGCTACGTCAGCGCGGACAAGAGCCCCAAGCTCGTCAGGCAGGAGATCCAGCTCAAGAAACTTGCAAGGATCATCAACAATGCCAAGCAGGACCTCAACCCCAAGATCCACCGCACCGACGGCTACCTCTCCATCGACAATGTGCCCATCGTCCGCATCCAGGTGGGCTCCCGCCCTGAGATGGCGACCAAGATTCAATGGTCTGACGCTGCTGAAGGTGTCGGCCTTACATCTGCGATGCGTACTTCATGCGCCGACGCCCTTGCCGCTGCCTTTGCGGATGCAACCACATCAGTGTCGTGGATTTAACAGCAAATGGACCCCTTGGAGCGCGACTACCACATCGTCTTTGGCCGAATGCTCGGTGGTCAGCTGGAACGCTCAAGCATTGGTGCATTCGAACATCATCAAGCGCGATGCCAAACTCTCCATCCTCAAGCCCTACCTCGCCAAGCATTCCCTCATTGCCATTCAGGAGACCCACGGCACATCGCAGATGATTCACACCCTCATCAACCCCACGGGTGCCAAGTACGACGTCTACCACAGCGGCATCCCCGACTCCAATGCGGCGGGCGGCGTCGCCTTCCTCATCCCTAATTTCCTCCCTCTCGGCGTCCAGGACGACGCCGTGCCGTTGATCAACTTCACCGCGATCATCCCTGGTCGAGTCGCCGAACTGCGCATCCGCGACCCCAGCCTGAAGTACTTCCATATCTACCTCAACATTCACAACAATGATCTTACTGCTGACGACCGAAGACGGGTCAAGGCCACGTGGCAAGTGACACTAAGCGAAGCAAGCAGCGGCCCTGAACATGTTATGTTCTTCATGCTCGGCGATTTCAACATCTCCGAATTACCCGCCCGCAGTCTATTGCGCCCTGTCGGAGCGCCCGCTCACGAACGATACCAATTCCAGCCCACATTCTGGAAGCAGCTCTTCCGCCCGCTGGTCGAGATTTGCACTCCGTCCACCACCCACCGCTGCTACGCGAACAGCACCGAGTCAAGCATTGACCGCTTCTTCACCCCCTTCCAAGCTCATAATCTCACCCACGTTGGGACGATCATGGTGGCCGACGACTCACCTCTCGAACGAAGAGGGACCCCCGCCAGTGACCACAAACTCCTTCATGTCCGATTTCGCCCCCGAGCCCAACGGCCCCACTCTGAACGAGGCATCCCCGCCTTCCTCTTCAACTCAGATTTCTACAAGTTCTACATCGACAAGCTCACCGCCGACACCGAGTACGACTCGCTCACGCCCGTCATCAAGTGGCGCACGCTGAAAGCCAACATGACGAACGCCGCGAAGGCCACGCGAGATGCTCTGGCGCGACTGCCGCCTGAAGTCCTGGCACGCGACCACCCATCGATCTCCAAGGAAGTCAACTCGATGACCATGAGGAGCATCTCCCGCGCGGTCTGGTTCCAGGACATCAAGCTGGCGCGCCTCCTCATCGACACCACCCACCTGGGCTCCAAGCACCTACAGATCATCATTGACAACTCTTCCGACACCACCTCAAGCAAGGTCTGCCTTTGCAACGCCAACGCATTCGCCGCTGCCGCTGCTGAAGCCCATGCTGCAGTCGCTGAGGAACGTCGCACCCTCGCCGCCGCACGTGCCCGTGATGCTTATCAACGTCTACAGCGCCAACAAGGAGACAGGTGGCGGAAACGAGCTAGTGCTACTCGCAGACTGGGGGAGCTCTGGAAACCTTTCTCCAAGCGGTTGGTGCTCGCTGGCATCCGAATCTCGCAGGGCGGTTCCTCCATCATCGCCAAGACGCCATCGGACATGCACGACGCCATACTTGCACACTGGGGCCCGATCTTCGCAGACAAGCCAATTAACATTGCCAACATGAACGCCTACCTGGACACCGTCTTCCCCCAGCGTGACTCTGTTACGCTGGAACTCCCCAGCGCTGAAGAGCTTCAAGAAGCAGCAAAACGAGCACATGGCTCTGCCGCAGGTCCAGACGGCCTTCCCTACAAAGCCTGGACTTCCACTCCTTACAGTTTCGAGATCTTGGAAGAACTCGTGGCTAACATCTCGGCCAACAACCTTATCCCGCACGACTGGAACCACGCCCTACTCGCCATGTTACCAAAAGGGGACGCGCCTGCTGGTCATGCAGAATGCTTTCGGTCGCCTGACCAACTCCGCCCTCTCGCGATGAAGAACACTGACGTAAAGATTGCCGCCTCAGCCATCAACCGCAAGCTACATCCGATAGTCAAGCAAGTGTCGGGTATCCAACGAGGCTTTGTTCCTGGCCGCCAGCTCCTCAACAACATAGTCGAAGCCGACACGCGCAGCCGCATCTACAGCACCATGGACAACGCCACCGAGCACATGCCCTGCTTCCTCAGCATGGACATCGCAGCCGCCTTCCCAAGCTTGCTTCACGCCTGGTTATGGGAAGTGATTCGCAGATGGGGGATTGATGGACGAGTCCGTCGCCTCCTCCAGTCCTTCTACGCCTCGCCCATCGCCTTCCTCGAGCTGGGAGGCGCACGTCGACCTCTACTCGTTGCATCCAGCGGAGTAGCCCAGGGCTGCCCGCTCAGTGGCACCATCTGGGCCCTGGTGTTCGACCCCATCCTACATGGAATTCAACGCCACTTTCATCAGCTCGGCCGTGGCATGGCCAGTGCTTGTGCAGATGACATTGGTTGCGTCTTAGCACACTTGCGTGACATGCAAGGCATCCTACCGCATACCGAAGCGGCCCAATCCTTCGCAGGGCTGATGCTCCAACCTCGTATGTGCGTGCTCGTCCCTGTATGGACCAACTGCATCGAAGACGTTGGCGACGCCATGCGCGACACGCTCCGGACGATCAACCCCGCCTGGTCCCAGTTCAAGATCGACGGCAAGGCCAAGTACCTCGGAGTCTACATCGGCCCCTGTGCGGATGATCGAGCTCAATGGGCCGCCCCCGCGGCCAAGTGGTACCATCGTACTCAGATATTGGGCGACGCCTCCGCAGCCATCCAGCTGAACGTTTCGCTGTACAACTCCTCCGCGATCACTTGCCTCACTTACGTTGGACAGCTATTTCCTGCTCCAGAACTCGTTCTTTCCAAAGAAATTCATGCTCTTCATAAAGTTATCAGATCTGCTCCTTCAGCATTCACCAAGCTTGACATCCTTGGCATGACGAACTGGGCGGGCTGCGCCATCCCCACTGGTGTCGAAGTCCTACTGGCCGCCACGCTGTGGCGCTCTGCTACTTCCACCACCAACGTCTGGCCCCAGCTTCTCGAATGTCACCATCTTGCTGCACTCGATCAGATTCCTCTCGTCCGAGTTGTCCAGGGACTTTGGACCGCGCCATGCTGGGCCTCCGCTACCTCGATCGCGCAACATCTGCGGGCGGCCAAGTTTGGCGACAACTACTCCACCCACAAGGGCACCATCTTCAAG
>CAUYUJ010020146.1:84236-119953 GCA_963575745.1 Prorocentrum cordatum
CCGCGGAGGGCGGAGTGGCGGCAGTAGCCGTCGGGCCAAAATGAGCAGGCAGGCCCCGCGCGGGCCGGGAGCTGGCCACGAGGCGGCGCGGGGCAGCTGCGCGGGGCACTCAGAGTAAGTCAAGGCGGGCGCGCCTGCCATGTCGAGGGAGCTGCCAGCGCTGACTGCGCGCCCCGGACCAACGCTGGCGAGCGGGGCCGTTGATGGGCCAAGTGGAGCCGGTAGGGCGCTTGCCCTTCCCTGGCGGCGGGGGGCCCTTTCCTTTGCCCTTGGCTGCCTCCGCGCTGTGCCTCCTCTCCGCCATTTCACGCCCCCGCTTGGCGTTCCAGTCGACGTGGATGCCCTTGCACCAGCAGAGGGTGCGGACATCGAAGTTGGCCTGGCTGAGGTTAGAAACAAAGCCTCCACAGAAATCGGGGACGCGTCGGCTAGGGCCCATGGACGAGCGATGCCCCAGCTTGCGTTTGCAGATAGCGTCCCAGCCAATCGCCAGCATGGAGCCGCATTCCTGTTCGAGGTGGTTGCCTACCTCCTGCCGGGACTTTCTCTTATTGGTGTTATAGTTCCAGCCGGGTTGCCACAGCACCTTGCGCCGCGGCTTGTAGTAGAGCTGATTCGAGGCGTCGTGGCGGGGGGGGCAGTCGCGAGGGGGGACGGGGGTGCGAAGGGGGGCCAGCCTGTCGCCATGGCGGGGCCCGCCCCACGCTCCAGGGCTGGACGCTCCAAGGCTGCTGCAGAAAGCTGCTCGGGCTACGACGCCTCTCGTCACTGCTGAGCGCAGGGCTGCGGGGGGGGCGCCGCCCCCGCGGGCCCCAGTCGCAGCCGGTCGACTTGGAGCGTGCGCGCGACGCCAGGAGAACAGGAGCTGCTGTCGCGCCGGTGGCGCCCTGCCTCTGGGGGGTCGCTGGGCGCTTCAGACAGTCGCGAGCGCCCATCCTCGCTGCCGCTGGGCGACGACTTGGGCCCCCGCGATGGGGGGGGGCAGGGCTGCAGTCGAGCTGCTCGTTTGACTCGCGCCTCGGGGGGGCTGCGGGGCGCAGGGTCGTCGGCGAGTCGGGTTGGCCGCCCCCTCCGCCCACCCTGGCTTCTGCGCCTGGAGGGTGGGCAGGCGCAGCCTGCGGGGGGGCATTGCTGCAGGCGGCTGAAAAGGTCTGCCTCCTTCTCGCCGAAGCTGCAGGATACCCGCGCATCTGCTGGCCCCGATGGCAAGTGATGCCCCTCGAGCTCAGGTAGCCGAGCAGTATCTCCTGGCTGCGCCACGCGGGGTCTCGTCTTTTCGCGGGCGCCTGGGGATCATGCTCGTTGCGGCGTGCGCCCCATTCGTCGGTCCCGCTGGGGCCGCTGGTGAGTTCGCGGCGCCTCTGGCGGTGAAGGGGATTGTCTAGCAGAGCCAGGGTGGCGCGCTTGCCGCCCCACTGGGCACCTGGGGGGAGCCCTGGCGGCGGGATGGAGTCGCCGTAGATGGTGGCGCGGAATTCCTGACAGCTCGCTGAAGGACGGGCCCTGGGGCCAGCAAGTATTCCCAGACCTTTCCCCAGCCTGCGGAGAGAAGAGGACCTGTTCTCCACCGTCCAGGTCCTCCAAAGTTCGTCGATCAGGGGAGGCGCGGAGCGGGCAGATGCCACCATTATGCGGGCAATCGCGTTGTCTGCCTTCCCGACCGAGGGATCAGGATAGATGCGCGCGCCTGCTTCTAGTGACGCAATGCCCCTCGCCTTGAGAGGGGGGCAGGGCGGTGGGCCAATGCTGGGGAGGTCGTCTAAGAGGCCCGCGGGGGGTCGCGGGGGCGGCGTTGGCAGCCTGCCCAGGACGTCGCCACCTGTCCTTCCGGCCGAAGGGGGCGGCCGCGTCTGGCTTGCACGTTGGCAGGGAGCTGCGGTTGTCTGCGCGGCGATGCCCGGGCGACGAGCAGCGCCGATGGTTGGGCGGTGGCGCGGAGGACCCAGGTGCGTTGGCGCGGCTGGAATTGGCCCGGCGGCCACGCGAGGACGCCGACCGGCTGTCGGAGGAGTGGCTGGTGGATGCGCGCGCGGTCGACGTGCGCCTGGGCGGTCTGCTGGCGGTGGCCGAGCTGGGGATGCCCGAGCTGCGAGGCCGACGGCGCGCTGGACAGCGATTTTGTTGGCGCCGCCGCGCAGCTGGAGGAGCAGGAGCGGCTGCGGGCTGCGCAGCTTGGGGGGGGCTGCCTGTGAGCTGGCGCCCCCCGGCCCTGGGTTGAGGCCTTCCAGAGGCCCAGCGGGCCCGGCGCGCTGTCTCGCGCGTCGGCCGGTGGCAGCTGATGGTCGCCCTTGGGCGGCAGAAGCTGGCTGTTCCGGGGGTGATTGGCGAGGTGGGCGCAAGCGCGGGGAGAGGTGACTTCTTACCCATTGCAGGCGCAGCTCCAGGAAACAAGAGACGCCCATCCCTCTCAAGGATTGCCTCGACCTGAGTCGGGCGGGCGCCCCAGAGGCACGCGAGGCAGTCTTCGCAGAACCATGTGGCATGTGATCGCACGCTGGCGAACATCTGCGCCCGAGCGCGAGAGGCCGGGAGCCCATGGAAGTGTTCGATCCGGGCGTCCTGCGCAGGGCGGAAGATGAACATGCCGAGCGATGCGTCGCCGCATTGCCACAGCCATAGGGGGGCTCGTTTGGGCAACGATCGCGTAGGCATTTCCATTGGCCGCAGAGGAGGCGCTTGCCAAACCTCTCGCCGATGGTGCGGAGGGCGGGAATAGCGGCGCGGGCGTGGGCGAGATCGCGCGGGCCCTCGGGGGCCAGGGGCAGATCCGCGAGAGCGGTGCTCGCGTCGGCGAGGACAATGGCGGGGCGACTGGGCAGGGGGCCTGGGGGGCAGCGCAGGACTGTAGGCTCGGCGTCAAGGGCGCCCAGGTGTGCTGCCATCCTGTCGTCGGTCGGCGCCGGCAGTCCTCTGGCCGACAGGTGGATCTTCCTACAAACGCAGCAATGCCGCTGGCAGTCTATCCCCACGCGCCCCGCACGCGGGTTCTTCAAGGCGCGCCGCCAGCGCTGGGCGCGCGAAGGGCGCCTGACAGTTCGCTGACCGGGTTTCAATTGAGAAGAAGCAAGATCCTGCCATTTCAGTCAACCCGAATAGTAAGGATGAGCGGTTTCCAAAGGTTGCCTTTGCATCCTTTCCTTCCGGCCCATCCATGGCCGTGTTCGCTAGCGGCGCCACGCTCGCAAAGCTTCGGCATGGCCTCCCATGGCCCTTGCGTCCTTATCGTGCGTGCTTATTGTACGGGTTGGCTGTAGTGCCTGGCGCGGCACTTTCAGACTTCGGGATGGTGGCTTCATTCGGCCCGCCTCCGAGGGGGGAGGCGGGTCCGTCGCTGACAGCGGCGGGGGCGTCGGGTGCGGCGTTAGGGGGCATGCGTATGAATGTGGCCATGTGACAGAGCCAATGACTGCTAACCAACGTGGGAGAACACATGGGGAAATGACGCAATTACGCTCTACCTCGCTGGCGCTTCTCTGCTGCGCTTAAAACCTTGGGCTCAAGTCCTCGCGAGATCCTTCTGAGGTGCTCTGCGCGGGTCGGGGTGAAACGACGAGCGCGCGCCTTGCCGAGTTCAGGCAGCACAGAAGACACATAGCAACCACACGACTCACAATGCCAGAGTTTGAGACAAGTAGACCACTGCACGACATGAGAGGGATCCCCCCACCCCCCCTCTACGCGCGGCCGAGCGCGGGGGGGCTTATATAAGATCGGACCATCATAGCCATGAGGCCGAAAGCAAGGACTGTCAAGCGACGCGGCGGCCATGGCCTTGGACGCCGACACACCGCGTCGCCCACAAGACCTGCGCGAGTCGCCCGGGCGCTGGGATGGCGAGAAGAGGGAGAGAGAGAGAGAGAGAGAGAGAGGCAGCAGCTGGGGGGCGGTTCCGTTTCGCGGTCTCGGCCCCATGTTCCTCCGCGACCAAAGCTCCGGCAGCAAACGCACCGAGAGAAGCGCGGAGCACGCGGGCGGGCTTGACGAGCAGCCATGCTAGCAGCAACATCTGCACCTGTGATGAGCCAGCGTTGGGGCCGATCCTGTACGATCGAGAGCTCATCATGATGGGAGTGGGCAAATCTTACTGAGATCAACGTTGGGCCCCAATCCTGCTGCACGGAGATCAATGCTAGAGCAGCCCAGACGCGTCCGTGCTCTCCACGACACCAGCTTCGCAGTCAGTGACATGTGTGATAACGCCTAGAGTTGAACCGCAATCAAGGACCAGGGCTCTAAGTTCGCCCCTAAGGACAGCTTGGCGGGGCCCCTGGCGGCGTCTCCACCTCCAGACGCGCCCCCGAACCGACTGGGAGGGGCATCGGGGGGTCCTGGAAACAAAGAAACCGAGCTCGCATGCATGCTTCGTGCGTTGCAGACCATACTCCTTCACTGGGAGGGACAGGAACCGCCGTCCAACCGCTCGGGGTCAAGCCCGTTAGCCAGACGGCAGGTTCCAGATCAGATTGCTTTATCGCTTGCCCGAGAAGCTTCTTGGATCGCTCGCAGGCGAGGTTGCCCCTTTTGTTCCTCGCATGTAGAGCAACTGCGCATGATGGTCTCTGGGTGCATCCTGCAGCTGCTGCACGCGATAGCCCCGCGAATAGTGGGATCTCCCCATGCTTGCGAATTCAGGCCCATGTAGCTACAACTGCGCGCGCGAGCATGACGGCCGCCAAACGATGACCCATGAGCGATACTTCCTCGAGCTGCTTCAATAATACACGGTCTGACTCGCAATCTGCACAATTCTCCACGCCGGCCCCGCAATAGTGGGCGCTGGCAGTCTTCCAAAGAAGACAGCGCATCGGCCAAGTCGCGCAAGAAACCACTATGATAAGCCTGTGCTTTGTTCCCAAAATGCATGTGGTCGCCGAGCTTCAAATCGTGTCCAGCTGCCTGGTGGGGACTTGGGATGGCCCAGGCCTCGGCCTCATCCACTCGCCATCGCGCCTCGACCAGGTGAAGGATAACAGCAGACACATGAACGCGTGCCAGCTTGGATCGACGCGCGCGGGGAGCCGCCGTAATCCGCCCTGCAATTTGACTCAATGCGCGTCGCGCGTTAGGTCGCATGCTAGGATTGCGCCCCCGTCTATGCAGCCGCATATCCAAACATTGCGCCTGTAATTTGGTGCTTGGATCTTGGCCGGGCACTCGCAACTCCAAGGGCGCGGGCAAGCAGCGGCCGCGAGTCGCCGCTGCACAAGAGAAACCTAGCCCCTGTCTGGCCCGCACCAAACGTTGTCCAAATTCATTATGATTCTGAGCACCATGAACTTTAGCCGCTTGGGAACCTAGGACCTCGAGTCGCGAAGTCACGCGGTGCCTCTTGGCCGCTCCGGCGCACTTGCCAATATTGAAAGGCATTTCGGCGTGCTTCTGTCCCCGGTCCCAACGCGTGGCTCGCGCCAAGCGCAGAGACGGACGAATTTTGCAGGCGTGAGCGCGCTCACGCCTGCAAAATTCGTCCGTCTCTGCGCCGCAATCGCAAAGCCTCCGCGCTTGACTGCCTCGCGCACCCATCTCTCATCAGCCATGTGCGAAAAAATAACCATGGACTTTGGCGATACTTTGAGCTCATTACTTTCGGAAGCCTCTCAAGAGTCGGCGATGCAGTTCCGAAGTTGAACGCGAACTCCTGACCGAGATCCTCGCGCGTCTTGTGGTAGATAGTCATGCCGTTCCCGATGATTGGTCAATGGATGAGTTAGCGCAACTTCTTTGAGCACGAAATGGGCCAACATCCTCCCGATTCGCGTGCCAATCTCTATCCCAGCACGACGCCCCTCGATGCATGACAAGGAGCCGACGAGGCTCCGAGCCGGTTCAAGACGCGCGCATACACACTGAAGCAACTCGAAATGTAAAATCCGAGGCGGGAAGGACATCTCGAGCGCGGATGTTACTGAATATGGCCGTTCTGTGGAATCATAAAAGTGTTGAATATCGCGCAAACCATGGCCCGCCTCAACTTTCAACTGATGGCATACTTCCTCCTGCGCGGCGCGAAGGTACGCATGCGTGAATTTCCACGAGCTGCCGCGACCCACTCCTCCCCCGTCTCGCCAGACCGATCCCCCGCCAAAAGTTTCCGAATAGGGGGCCCGAGGCGGCCAAGGACGGGCGCCAAGCTGCGGCGGGGCGCGCGCGCCGCAGCGCGCGACGGATCTCGTCCACCGTGATGCCGGGCAGCGGGTCATCCTCCGCCACCGCCTGCACTTCGGCAAAAGCTTGGAACGCCTTATCCTCCACCACGGCTGTCGGTGCCCACAGCTGATGCCACCGCTTCGCCTGTCGATAATGTCGCGAGGGCGGTAGAGCGCAACCCGTCGCACTTCTACTCGTCGTCGGGGCGAGGCATCGGGTGCAGAGAGCGGTGCGAAGCTCGATCTTCAACAAACTTTTCGGACCCTGCGAGTGACTCTTGCACGGCTCCCCTCTGGCTCCGAACATTGATTTTCTTGGCGGCCTGGATGAAATACCCCAGTTCGACTTCAGACGCCCGATCCACTCGAACGAGAAATCCAACCCAATCATTCTAAAACCGACCCCTCCTATTCAACAGCACTTCGTGGGCCTGTTCGGGCCGAGAATCCGGATGACGGCGACAGGCCTGGAAATGTCGCCGAATTTGATTGGCTCCATTTTGCTTCATTTGATGGCTGTGGATCCCGCGCAAGATCGCGCGCAACTGTGTCCGCCAGTAACTGATCCAGTCCGAAGCGTAGCGGCCCGCATCTAAGATAACAAACGCACTGACTGCATAAACATTGCACCCCGTCTGCACGACGTGGTCCAGCAGGAACCTGGACGCCATGATGGCTAGTAATGATGCGTTCAACTGTCGTGACCCACGGTGCACGTAGCCCCGTGACTGAGGCCACCAGGGAAGGTTTGAGCTGGAATGCAACGGACTCAAGCAAAGCAGGAGCAAAGGGACTGAAGCGAGGCCGAGCCTGCTTTCAACCCGACGTCTTGGCGACAGCGCGCCCAGGTGGATTCTCGCGAAGGCGCAAGCCGGGCCCGGGGTCGGAGTTGGAGGCGCTGGTCCGAGGCCTCACTGGGCGGCGGACGGCCGACCGTGGAGCTCCGAGCTGGCCCCGGGCCCGCAGTCGAGCGACCTCGCCCGTCCCCGCCGGGAACTCCCGAGGGGAAACAAAAACACAAAAAAACAAAAAACAGAACATACACGTGTTTTTTTGTTTCCCCCCCCCCCCACACACGTGTGTGTTGTTCTATTGTTTTTTTGTGTTTTGTTTTTCTTCCCCACGTGTGTGTGTGTGTGTGTGTGTGTTTGTGTGTGTGTTTGTGTGTGTGTGTTTGTGTGTGTGTTTGTGTGTGTGTTTGTGTGTGTGTGTGTGTGTGTGTTTTTTTTGTGTGTGTGTGTGTGTGTGTGCGTGTGTGTGTGCGTGTGCGTGTGCGTGTGCGTGTGCGTGTGGTGTGTGTGTGTGTTTTTTCCCCCACCACGTGTTTTTCGTTTTTTCCCCCACAGCCTTCGTGAGACGCCTCGGGGGCAAAAAAGCGCGTGCGAGCACTGGCCGGGAGAGTCCACGGCGGCGCCCGAGGCGCGCCGCCGACCCCGCCACCGCCGGCAGCCGACGCAGCAGGGCCGCGCGACGCCCGCGGGAAGACCCCCAACAGCGCGAAAGAATTGGGCATCTCCATGCACCTCCTCCTCCTCCTCCTCCTCCTCCTCCTCCTCCTCCTCCTCGACTCCTCCTCCTCCTGCTCCTCGACTCTCGACTCCTCCTCCTCCTCCCTCCCTCCTCTCCTCCTCCTCCTCCTCCTCCTCCTCCTCCTCCTCCTCCTCCTCCTCCTCCTCCTCCTCCTCCTCCTCCTCCCCCTCCCCCTCCTCCGCCTCCCCCCCGAGCGACGAAGCGACGAGTCAGGACAGAGGTTGAGCTCTTCGGCCCACGGGTCTTCTTCGCCAGGCCACTGGCCATAGTCAGCACTGGGTTCACCATGGTTTGCATCAACGGCAGCGCACGCAGCGACGGGGGGGGGCGCTCTTTCATCCCCGACATCTCCCTCCAGGTCTAGAGGCTGCTCAACCTGGGGCTGAAAGTTGCCCCCGAGCACGGAGAATTGTTTGAGACGTCCGCTTATCAACAGTAGTTTGATGTTGGGTTTGGCTACGCGGTTTAGACTGACTAGGTTTGGATCCCGCAGCGGGGGCAACAGAGGGCCTCGGGACCTGAGGGAGCTCGCGTGGGGCTTCCATCACCCGCGCGACCAGCTGTTCCTTAGATCCGCGGAGGGCCAAGTGGAGCCCGATGTCATGAGGACCCCACCGAACAGGAACAGCAGGCCTGAGCTCTAATATGAATGGCCTCGCCGCCATGCTACACAGTGCGCGGTCGATGTGCGTCCCCGCCGCCAGGTTACAAGTGGCTGCGGCGTCGGCTTGAAAGATCACCCCTTTCCGAGCTTTTTCACGAGGCCAGTTTGTTGTGACTCCTGCGCGCTCATGTTCCAATCCCCGATGATTGCCCTTTGGGAGCTGAAGTGCGTGCAGAAAGCCTGCGAGACGACGAACATGTCCAATGTCCAGGCCGCGCATGCCTCAACTCGAATGCGTGCAGAACATCACATCCGTCTGCCTCTGCCTCCACGGCCTTCACGGCCTCTGCCGCGCCGAGGCAGAGAGCCTCGGGCAGCGGGTCCTTGATAGGAGGAAACGCGAGGCGAGTGCCCCCGAACTTGGAGAGTTCGGCGAGGATTAACTCGTTTGCGCAGGCGCCGGCGGGCGGCGCGGGCGTCGAGCCTGCTGCCGCCGCTGCCGCTGCCGCTTCCAGTCGTTGTAGTCAGTCGGGATGATGAACTCAGACTCATCGGTACGAGCGCAGGAGGAGGAGGAGGAGGAGGAGGAGGAGGAGGAGGAGGAGGAGGAGGAGGAGGAGGAGGAGGAGGAGGAGGAGGAGGGGGAGGAGAAGGAGAGGAGGAGGAGGAGGAGGAGGGGAGGAGGAGAGGAGGAGGAGGAGGAGGAGGAGGAGGAGGAGGAGGAGGTCGTCTCGGCGTCCTGCCTGTGCGCCTCCACCTGCGGGGGCCGCTCGCGAACTTCGCTCTCTCTGGAGAGCCTTGCCGCCCCTGCGGCTCCGCAGCCTCTGGCGGACCTCCTCCAGGCCTTGCTCCCCTGCTGCGTCACAGTCCCAGACTCGAAGAAGAGGAGGAGGAGGAGGAGGAGGAGGAGGAGGAGGAGGAGGAAGAGGAGGAGGAAGAGGAGGGAAAGGAGGGAGGAGGAGGAGGAGGAGGAGGAGGAGGAGGAGGAGGAGGAGGAGTGTGAAGGTCGTCGATGGGCCCCGAAGAACTCCTGGCCCCATACCACCGTGAACTGCTTCGCCTCGTCGCCTGCGGCCGCGCCGGCAGCGGCGGGCTTGGCGTCGGCCTGCGCCCCAGCGCACTCGGCGCGAGCAGGGGGCGAGCGCAGCTGCGCGCCGCGCCCGCGAAACCGCCGCCAATGCCTCGGCCGCCTCCTGCCCCTTGAGCTCGGCAGTCTCGATGGCCTTCTGCAGCCTTGCGAGGTTGGAGACCGCCTGGCTGCGCGCGTGATCAGCATCGCGATCTGCGCCGTCAGCGCGTTGAAGGAGCTCGACCTCGGAGGCCGCGACCTTGCCCTCGGTGTGGAGGGCCTCCTCTTCGAGCTTCCTCGCCTGCGCCCGCAGCGAGGTCCTCAGCTCCTCGTTGTCGGCCGCCTCCGCTGCACGCTGGAGAAGGGAGGCCATTGGCTCATGGCCCGTGTCCTTGTGCGGCGGGCCTCAACCGAATGACGCAACCCGTGATATAAACAGAAAAACTCGGCACCCGGCGCCCCCCCGCGGGCGGCCACGGCCCTATCGTCGCCTCCGAGACGAAGCCGCCTGCTGGGCCGCGCGCGTGGAGAGCAGCACCGGCGCATGCGTGGACGTCGGTCCAGCAGCAAGCAGCAGCGAAGGGGGAGGCCCCGAGGGGCACAAGGGCGAGCGACGGGCCTCTTCGGCCACTCCCGCGCTTGCCGCGCCCCTTCCCACCCGGGGCGGGAGACTGGCTGCGCGAGCGGAGCATCCCGCTCGGGCGCGCGAGCGGGCCGTCCTCCTCGATGTCTTCAGCGACAAAGTGAACTGCACAGCTGCGAGGTTTGAACAGCTTGATGCTTGCCTCGCATCCCATGCAGACGCACACCTGCTCGAGAAGCACCTCGCTGTACTCGCACTTACTGCGCGACCTTCAGCGCGTCCACGTGCGAGTGCCAATCATTGCTTCAGAAATCGGGAATCGCTTCTCCCCTGCACTGACTGGTCGGTGCCACACTGTTGCTCGGCGGGAAGTGCGGGCAAAATCCTTCAAGCGTTTCGGGGAAACTCAGGAGAATGAGCCCCGCCAAAATGGTTCGGGCCCAAGTGGCTTGAGTTGGGGCGTTAGGGGGGGGGGTCGAGCGGAACCGCGGGGGGGGAATCGACTGAGGCCGTTTCTGACGGCAACGGCGGGGCCGGTTGTGGGAGGACGGAAATGAGCGTGGGGGAAGTCGACGGCGACCCACTTTCGGGAATCCAGTCGGCTCGCGGGGGTGGCCCTGGGGCGGCGCTCAGCTGCCTGGACACACGCACGCACGCAGACGTGCGCCGAGCTGCCGTCGCAGCAAATGCATCACGGCCCACAGCCCCGCCGCGCCTCACGCTGGCGCAGGTGGCGAGGCAGGGCTGGACGCAGAAGCCGACCGCGACGCAGAGGGTGAGCCTGAGGGCGGGTCTGAGCGGCCGCCGCCAGAGCCGAACGCGTCGCCGTCGGGGCGAGCAACGCCTCCCCCCCTCTTCCCCTGCTGCTGCTGCTGCTGCTGCTGCTGCTGCTGCTGCTGCTGCTGCTGCTGCTGCTGCTGCTGCTGCTGCTGCTCGTGCCGATGCCGCCGACTCGAGTCTCCGTGCCGAGGTCGCTGAGGGTCGGGAGCACGAGCTCGTGGCCAGATTCCGGTTTGTCGTCTGCCGGCGTGGCGGAGCCTGTATGTTTCGCGGGGACAGGAGGCTCCCCCATCCCACCCGAGTGCACCCCGCCCACAGGGAAAGGCGGCGGAGGCGCAACCGTCTCTGGCTGCAAAGGTTATACCCGTCCACGGGTGCACACCTGAGCGCCAGCCTCGGCGGCCCCTAAGGACTGCCTGGGGCCTGCTGGCTTTGGCGTGGTGGGTGTCTCGGTGCCCTGGGGCGGCCGGAAGTCCTGGAATCCGGCGCTTGTGCGTACACCTGTGGCGGGCTTTGGTCGCGGGTGGTTCTGAGTGGGCTGGTTGCAGATGCGGGGGGAAGTGGCATTCGGCCGAGTATGGGCACCGTTGTTGTCGGGGGTCGACGTCTTCCCGACGTCGAGGGCGGATGCGTGCCGCGTCGGCCTTGGTGCGGTCGGAACGGCGGTCGAGGGGGGTACCGAGCCCTCAGGCGTGGAGCAGGGTGGCGAGGAAAAGGCTTCAGGACAGGTTGCCTGGGTCGGCGGACCCGCGTGGATGAGGTAGCCGTTCTGGGACTGACCGGTGACTCCTTCCCGTTGGAGTCCAGAAGGTTGGAGGGCCCTCACCGGATGATGTCGCGGTAGGGACTCGTGCTGGCCACGTGGAGCAGCCAGCTGGAGACCGGGGCTGGAGGAGGAGGAGGAGGAGGAGGAGGAGGAGGAGGAGGAGGAGGAGGAGGAGGAGGAGGAGGAGGAGGAGGAGGCGGAGGAGGAGGAGGAGGAGGAGGAGGAGGACGAGGAGGAGAACCGCCGAGTTGGTCGCGCAGGAAGCGGCGAGGGAGACCCGCGCGCGCTCGATCCTCGCGAACGGGGGTGCGGCTCTCCCGCGCTTTTCCCGTGCACGTGCTCGGTCTTCGGCTCGGCGGCGGTCTTCGTCGCTGCATCTCCAGACGACGGTGTGTCGTCGAGGAGGTAGACGGCGCCGAGTTCGGCATCACGAAGGATTGCAAAACGAAGGATTTTGCAATCCTTCGTTGCAATCCTTGGGTTTTTTTGTGCAATCCTTCGGCCACACACTCTTTTGCCCCAACGCGCCGCTGGGTGACAGACGGCGGTGAACCACCAGCATGCGGGCCGCGCTCTGCAGCGATGGTCCGCCTCTGTGGGCACGTGCATCTGATCGAAAACCTCGGCGAGAGCCAGGCATTGCTGGCCGCCGATGTACACACACATACACACACACACACACGCGGGCGGGCGGTTACGCGCCCAGCGTCGCGGTGGTCTCAAACATTGTGCAGCACGCGGGAAGCGGACAGGGGAATACACACACAGAGAGACACACACACGCACACACACACACACACACACACACACACACACACACACACACACACACACACACACACACACGCACGGCTTGTAGTCCATAGGGGATTTCATTTGCGGCCCCACGCGGGGGCGTCCGAATGCGGTCGCCCCGCCACACTTTTGGCACTTCGCACACGGATCGTGTCCGCATGTGGTTGCCCCGCTCGTTCCTTCGCGCGGCCCGTCCATTTGCTACACGCAGTTGCATCGAGCTGGTTTTTGCTGCCAGCTCACCATGCCACTCTTCGCGTCCGGGCGCCCCCCAACCGTCACCCAGTGGCGTCGGAGGCATCGCCCGGCCCGACTGGCCCAGACGGCGCGGCAACTGCGCAGCTACAGCGCACGCGCGTCAGACGCTGCGCGCCCGCGTTGAGGCCCACCCTCCAACCCTCCAATCCAGGACGCCCGAACTCCCATTCCCCCTCCCAGCCCCAGCCTGGGCCCCAGAGCTCCCAATCTCATCCACCTCGCCCTTCTGCGGAGGTGCACAACGCCAAGAGGGACGTGACCCTCACCGTGGAGAAGAGCGAGCTCAACGTGATCGAAGAACTGCGGAGCCTGAGGCGCACATGCGGCTCCTCGAGCGGACCGACGCGTGGCAGCTAATGCTCGGCGCAGGCCAGGCCTCCGCGCGCAGTAGTTACGGTAGGTTCGTGTCGTGTCGACCGGCGGCGACCCCGCCCGCCAGCGGCGTTCATCTTTGAACGCCGCGGGTGACCCAGAATCGCTCGATGTGGAACGATGTGGACGTTTCGGAACTGGCCGATCGTCCAAGGTTGAACGATCCCCGCGGTGCCAGAAACCAGCGCAGAAGTCGGCACGACACGAACCTGACGTACAGTCGGGGCCCTGAAGAAGGAACCCGTTTCGTTGGGGAGGGGCTCCGCGTTCCTTGAGTGTTTCACAGCTCGCCTCAGGCTTCCCTTATGGCTTCGGCAGGAAAATCGAAGGTTAACTTATGGAAAAAAGGGGCCTCGTTCCTTATTTAGGGTTCCTTAGGTCAACGCAGGTGTCGGCACGACACGAACCTGACGTATGCTCCAGGTGGCAGCCGCGCCGCGCGCCGTTGCGCGCAGCCGGGCGTCTGCTGTCACGCCGCTGGCGCTGCGAAGCGGGCGCACGGGCAGCGAGCTCCTCCCGCCGGGCCCGCAGGCCAGCCGACTGTCCTGTTGAGGGGGCAGGCGGCCCTTCTCGCGCGTGTCCCGCCACGAAGGACAGGCCAGCCACAACTGGGGGAGCTGTGGTCCTTACCCCCCTGGGGGAGCTGTGGTCCTTACCCCCCCGTCGATGCGATGGGTTCCCGCAGGGGGGTAAGGACCACAGCTCCCCCAGTTATGGCTGGTCGGAAGGAGGGGGAGTCCTGAGCCAGGCGATCGCAAACATGGATCAAGGGGTCGTGGATAAGCGACGGGCCCCGTTTCCATGGGAGATCGCGGAGTGTCGCCGCCAAGCGGGGCGGCACCGGCCGCATTTTGGGGAGGGCGCCTCCCCCGATCCATGGATTTGGCGACCGCGCGCCAAATCCACGGATCGCTAATCCATGTTTGCGCGCCCCCGGGGGGGTCCTGAGGGAAACGGGTCCTGGGGTCATACCGGCAGCCCACATAGCAAGCAGGAGCGACTTTCCAAGGTTACCCTTGCACCCTCCTTCTTCGGTCCATCCCTGGCCGCTTTCGCTGGCCGCGCCCCGCTCGCATGGTGTCGCCATGGCCTTCCAAGGCCCTCGCATCCCGATCGCGCGTCCTTATCGTACGGGCTGCCTTTCTGCCGCCTGTGTGAAGGGGCCCAGGGACACACAAATAAATACACACAACTAATTAACAGGATTCCCCATATTTTCCCATACTTTCTGGGTTCTTGTCTTCCCCCCCACTTCCCATATTCTCCCATATTTTCTGGGAGTCGACGATTCATTCTGTCTGTGCTTTTTTCCCCTCCTGACTGTGGCCTCTCGCTCCCCAGCCCCAGGGGCCGTCGAAAGGCTGGGTCAAAGGCCCGTCTCGGGGGCAGCCTCGAGGTCCAGGCTCTGGCTCCGTCACGGCACCTTCCCTCCACGCCAGACGCCGGGGTGAAAGCTCCTCGCCGTGGCTCGCCGCTCCCTGTCCATCCCAGTGCCCCTCTCTACCAATCACTCTTCCGTCCTCTCTCTCTCCTCGCGGTTGCTCCTCCGCTTCCTCCTCCTCGTCCCGGTGCCGCCCATGCTCAGAATTCGAAGCTCTCTCGCCACCCGTGCTCCTTTTGGATGCGGTCCCTGTGGCAACAAACAGAGGACGACGGCTTGCTACTGCGCCTCCTCCTGTTATCCTCCTACTCCTCCTCGCCAGCGAGCATGTATGCCCCTCCCCTCTCATCCTCCTCCTTCTCTCCCCCCTCCTCCTCCTCCTCCTCCTCCTCCTCCTCCTCCTCCTCCTCCTCCTCCTCCTTCTCCTCCTGCCTCTCCTACCTGTGGCAGTGGTGGTGGGAGATCGGCCCATCAACTCCTCCTCCTCCTCCTCCTCCACCACCTCCTCCTCCTCCTCCTCCTCCGCCTCCTCCTCCTCCTCCGCTCCTCCTCCTCCTCCTCCTCCTCCTCCTCCTCCTCCTCCTCCTCCTCCTCCTCCTCCTCCTCCCCCTCCCCCCCGATCCAAGAGGAGGGGGGAGGTCGGCGGCGGGCGAGGGGGGGGAAGTGAGAAGGAGATGGAAGGTCTTCTCAGAGGACGGCGGGACTCCGTGGCAGCCCTCGCGCCTTCTGCGAGATGGGTGTTTGTCTTCGGGGAGGGCTTCGAAAACTTCTCTGAAGGCCGGGGTACTTCCGAGCCTTCTGAGAAGTGCTTGGTCTTCGGGGAGGGCTTCGACAACTTCTCTGAAGGCCGGGGTGACTTCCGAGCTTTCTGAGAGGTGCTTTGTCTTCGGGGAGGGCTTCGAAAACTTCTCAGAAGGCTGGGGTACTTCCGAGCCTTCTGAGAAGTGCTTTGTCTTCGGGGAAGGCTTCGAAAACTTCTCTGAAGGCAGGGGTACTTTCGAGCCTTCTGAGAAGTGCTTTGTCTTCGGGGAGGGCTTCGAACACTTCTCACAAGGCCGGGGGACTTCCGAGCCTTCTGAGAAGGCCTTGTCCTTTTCCGTTCCCCCCCTCGCTCGCCGCCAAGATGGGGTCTGGGTGAGCGGTTGGGCCACTCGAATAGTGTTTATGATGCCTACAGCGCTAAGGTGAAGTGGGCGTAGCATCTTGTGTGTAGCGATGTGCTGCATGGTGGTACAAGTAGATCGAATGGCATCCCCGCTTAGGCCTCCCATCGCCAGCGCAGACGTCACATGCCTAGCCGCCGACGCAGAAGTGTGTAGCGATGTGCTGATGTGCCCTTGCCCGTAACGCTGTAGTTCGTGATCTTCTCCGGCTTCAGGCAATCTGGTCTCGCCTTCGTAAGTCGAGTGCATGCACCGTGCCGTTGCTAAGCGTTCAGGTGAAGGACGCCGCGTCCCCGACGCGAGCGTATTTCATATCGGTCTGATCGACCAAGGCATCATAATCAAAGTCACGCTGTGCCCACTCGTTATCTACGAAGCCGTAGCCGTAGCGGCGGTTGGCCCACTTGACGCGCCCTGTTAGCACTTCTGGTGGCCATGTTCGTACTTCTGGTGGACCTCGTAGCCCGTAGCTCTGCTTGCGGCCCTCGTAGCGCGGCATCAGCTGGTGGCTCTCGCAGTTCAGCCGGTGGACCTCGTAGCCCTGCGTGCAGCTCTTGTAGCCCGGTTTGTAGTCTTCGTTGCTCTGTTGGTAGCCCTCGTGGCTGAAGTGGAGGTTCTCGTAGTCAGCCTGCGGCTCTCGTAGCTGAGGAGGTGGCCCTGGTAGCTCCTCAGGTAGCTCTCGCAGCTCAGCTGGTGCCTCTGGTAGCCTCTGGTAGCTCAGCTGGTGGCCCTCGTAGCTCTGCTAGTGGTTCTCGTAGCTCAGCTGGTGGCCCGCGTCGTGCAGCTGGTGGTTCTCGCTGCACTTCTCGCGGCCCTTCTAGCTGATCTTGCGGCCTGCGTAGCTCAGCTGGTGGTCCTCGTAGCCCCGCGGTCCCCGTAGCTTTGCTGGTGGCTCTCGCAGCTGTGCCCGTGGTCCTCGTAGTTCAGCTGGTGGTCCTCGGAGGTCCGCTGGTGGCCCTGTGGCAGCTCTGCTTGTGGCTGCAGGAGCTCTGCCTGTTGCCCTCGAGTCGCAGTTTGTGGCCCTCGCAGCTTGTCAGGTGGGCCTCGTGGCGCTGTCTGTGGCTCTCGCAGCTCTGCTCGTGGCCCTCGCAGCTCAGCTGGTGGCCCTCGTGGCTGCTCAGCTGGTGGCCCTCGTGGCTGCTCAGCTGGTGGTCCTCGCAGCCCTGCCTGTGGCTCTCGTAGCTTAGCTCGCGGTCCTCGTAGCACAGCTTCTGGCTCTCGCAGCTCTGCTGGTAGCTCTCGTAGCTCAGCAGGTGGGCCTTGGAGTTCTTCTGGTGGATCTCGTAGCTGTGCTCGTGGCCCTCGTAGCTCAGCCTGTGGTCATCGAGGGCCCCCCGTAGATCTGCTGTTAGCCCGCGTCATTCAGGCTGTGGCCCTCGTAGCTCGGCTGGTGGGCCTCGCAGCTCGGCTCGTGGTCCTCGCAACTCCGCTCGTGGCCCTCGTGGCTCAGCTCGTGGCCCTCGTGGCCCAGCCGGCGGTCCTCGCAGCTCTGCCGGTGGCTCTCGTGGCTCAGCGGGGCAGGTGGCCCTCGTAGCTCCGTGTCGTCCTCTTCCCGTCCTCTGCCTTCAGGCGGTGCTCGTCGCATGGTGGTCCTTGTCGGCGGAAAGAGAGGGGGGGAATTGAGAAGGAGAAGGCCTTCTCAGAAGGCGGCGGGACTTCTCAGAAGCCCTCGCGCCTTCTGAGAAGCGTTTTCTGTCTTCGGGGAAGGCTTAGAAAACTTCTCAGAAGTCCAGGGGACTTCCGAGCCTTCTGAGAAGGTACGCCCCTTCTCACTTCCCCCCCTGGCTCGCCGCCTACCTTGTGAATCAAGAGGTGCTGACCGGAGATCCACAGGTGGCCCTCGTGGCTCAGCTGGTGGGTCTGCCTGTGGCCCTGCCGGTAGTTCCCGGAAGCTCTGCCGGCCCTCGTAGCTCCTGCAGCGGCCCTCGCAGCCCAGGTGGCGGTACTCGTCGCTCAGCTGGTGGCTCTCGTTGCCCTGCCGGCCTCTCGCAGACGGTCGTCGACCACGTAGTGGTGGTCGTACTGGTCGTACTGGTGGTCGTACTGGTGGTCGTACTGGTGGTCGTACTGGTGGTCGTACTGGTGGTCGTACTGGTGGTCGTACTGGTGGTCGTACTGGTCGTACTGGTCGTATTGGTCGCAGTCGTAGTCGGCGTAAGCGGCATTGCTGGGTCCAACGGCATCTCCACGATGATATTTGTGTGTCGTACTTGGTGTCGTGCTTTGTGTCGTACTCGCTGTCGCACCTGGACGCCATCGCGGGGGCGGCCGTGGCAATGACAATGATATCGTCGGATCGAGGTTTTATCCCCAGTCTGAGGTCTGTACCCCACTCGTCTTCGGGCCTTGTCTGTTCGCGCCCGTACTCCTCTATGCGTGCATGGTCTCGGTATGATTGCCAGTGGGTCTCCACCAGGGATGTTAGGTCGCGTAGCAGTTGTAGCCGCGGTTGATCACCGTTCCGTGGTACGCGCGCCGTCCGCCTTCGACGGCGCGGCGGTGCGCTGAGGCCGGCACCCCCGAGGGCGGCCGCGCGGGCGGGGCGCGATGCCGGGAGCGAGTGCGGGCGATAGAGTTCCCGCAAGCGGCCTTGTTCTTCCTCCTCCTCCTCCTCCTTCTCCTCCTCCTCCTCCTCCTCTTCCTCCTCTTCCTATTCATCCTCCTCTTCCTCCTCCTCTGCCTATTCATCCTCCTCTGTGCCTACCCTGCTCTTCGCATCCCCCCTACCCTGATATGCTTCTGTTGGTTTGACGAGCCAACAAGTGCACCATGTATCTCCAGGGGCACCGTCAGCGCTGTGTTCCGCGAAGCGCCCGGAGTGGTGATATCCAAGTTCACTATCCACCCCCACCTGCCCCTTTTGATAGCATATCGTTACTTGGTTGCTCGATGATATACCTTGGCTGTTCCTTCTTCATATCTTCTCCGCCTCCTCCTTCTCCTCCGCCTCTGCTTCTGTTTCCTCCTCCACCTGATCCTCTTCCTTCTTCGTCGTCGGCATCATCATACCCAACACCGACATGATCATCATCACCCGCATCATGTCATCCTCCTCCCGAAGGCATGCCCATAGTCCATGCGCGCTGCCGCTGCCGTGGCGGGCGGCCGCTGCCAAAACCGGGCTCCGCCGCCCAGCCGTGGGCTCGCGGCGGTCGGCACCCTGAGCATTTGTCGCCTCCCGAAGCCGCTGCGTTTCTCCTTCGTGGCTCGTTCAACTGCAACCCCTCCAGTTCCTCGTCTTCCTCCTCTTTTTCCCCCCCTCCTCCACCTCCTCCTCCTCCCTCCTCTCCCTCCTCCTCCTGTTTTGCCCTTCCTCCCTCCCTCTCTCCTGCTCCTCCTCCTCTTCCTCCTCCTCCGCCGCCTTCATTCTTTGTCCTTATTGATCTATGGTCGCCCCCCCCCCCCCCAGGCACCCAAGACGCGTCGACAGGGCGGGCGGAGCGTTTTGCTTGCAAAATGTGCAACAGCGCCACGGATGGAGGGCGGTGGTTTCCAAAACATGGCCATCGCCCCAGCACCGCGCACTTTCCCTCGCAAAAGCTTGCAAGAACGTCGCGGATGGAAGGCGCGTGGTTTTCAGCATGTCGTTTCCGCTTTCCCGCCGCGCACGTTCTTGTAAAAGTTTGCAGGAGCTCCACAGATGAGGGGCGGTACCTGATCGACATGTGGGTCTCGCCATAGCGCCGCTGTCAGGGCGCAACAGTTACGGTGATTCGCGGTGCTGAATTTCCAAGAATGGCGTTCTGGAGCGATCCAGGACCGACAGGACACAGCGGTAGCGTTGAGACGCGGCGTGGAAGTCCCAGGAATTCTGTTCTGGCACAATTCCAGATTCTCAGACGGGTGTTTTCCCACGGGGCGTTCCTCTCAGGGGAAATTGTCCTTTGTAGGGACCTATAAAGAGGGAGCTTTGGGGAGGGTTTATATTTCAACATCGTTGATGAGTCTTGGGTTTACACTGGTCCTCCTCCTCCTCCTCCCCCTCCTCCTCCTCCTCCTCCTCCTCCTCCTCCTCCTCCTCCTCCTCCTCCTCCTCCTCCTCCCCCTCCCCCTCAGCCTCAGCCTCAGCCTCATCCTCATCCTCGTCGTCATCCTCATCCTCATCCTCATCCTCATCCTCATCCCTCCCCGCCTCCTCACTCCTCCTCCCTCCCTCCTCCCTCCTCGCGCTGGCTGCAAGAGAGCCGCGCGCACGCCTCGCCCGCCGCGCCGCCCGCGGGCTCCCGGGTCCCGTCGCGCCGCGAGCGGGGGCTCCCGCATGTCCCTGCGGCCGCGACGGGGTCGCCCATGGACGTGAGGCGGCCCTCCTCCTCCCCCATCCTCCTATCCTCCTCCTCCTCCTCCTCCTCCTCCTCCTCCCCATCCTCCTCCTCCTCCTCCTCCTCCTCTCCTCCTCCTCCTCCTCCTCCTCCTCCTCCCTCCTCCTCCTCCTCCTCCTCCTCCTCCTCCTCCTCCTCCTCTCCTCCTCCTCACCTCCTCCTCCTCCTCCTCCTCCTCCTCCTCCTCCTCCTCCTCCTCCTCCTCTCCCCCTGCCGCGGCTGCCAGCAGCGCCGCCCGGCGCCGACGACGGCGACGCCGTGTCGTCTCGGAGGTCTCTGGGCGCGTCTGGGGTTCCTCCTCGCCGCGGCTGGACGTTGCGTCTCGGAGGTCCTCTTTGGGCGTTTCTGGAGGGTCTCGTCGCCACGGCTGGACGTGTCGTCTCGGAGGTCCTTTTTGGGCGTTTCTGGAGGTTCTCGTCGCCACGACTGGACGTGTTTCGTCTCGGAGGTAATTGGGGGCGTTTCTTGACGTTTTCGTCGCCGCGGCGGGGCACAGCTTGAAGAGCTGGCCAGGGTGGACCCTGGGAGGGGTCCCGGGATGGGTTTTGAACGAGTTTTGACAGACCGTCGTCGTCGTCGTCGTCGTCGTCGTCGTCGTCGTCGTCGTCGTCGTCGTCGTCGTCGTCGTCCTCGTCCTCGTCCTCGTCCTCGTCCTCGTCCTCGTCCTCGTCCTCGTCCTCGTCCTCGTCGTGGTCGTCGTCGTCGTCGTCGTCGTCGTCGTCGTCGTCGTCGTCGTCGTCGTCGTCGTCGGATCGGAGCTCTTGGGAGTGAGTGTCTGGTCACTGTCGGGCCTCCAGAGGCCTCCGCGGGAGCCTCCGGAGGCCTCCTCCCCTCCTCCACGAGGGCGGTCGGCAACAACGGCGACGCGAGCCCGCAGTCCAGGCACGAGCAGCAGCGCTTCGAGGAGCGCGGAGACGCGCGAGCGCTGCGAGCGGCGCGGAGCAACAGGTGATTCAGGGAGGGAGGAGCAGGGCTCGAGCCGCACGGTGTGTGGTCGATTTCGTGGGCCCTTCTCGTTTCGATCTCGCTTTGCAGCAGGAAGGTGGAACGAAGACAGAAAAAGGGCAAACGAACACAAACCGAAAACCATAATCACTGTTCAGCTCGAGCCCTGGGGAGGAGGCGGAGGAGGAGGAGGAGGAGGAGGAGGAGGAGGAGGAGGAGGAGGAGCATCAACTACCTAAGATGTGCTGGCCATGTTTTGCCCCCCCCCCCCCCCCCCCCCCGCGAGCGAGCCTGAGCAGACCCGAAGGTGCCCGCAGGGCCCCGGAGGCCAAGAGGGGGACTCGCGAGGGAGGGACGAGCCAAGAGGGGGACCCGCGAGGGAGGGACGGCAGGGCAGCAGGCACGTCGTCCCCTCCGCCCCCTCGCCTGTTGCTGAGCACCCTCTCCGCCCTCGCCCCCTCCAGCAGGGCGGGACCGCGCGACGACGCCGCGGCCGAGCCCGCGCGGCCCGGGCCGAGCCGATCGTGCGACCGGCAGGGGTGTGGCCATCGACGGGGCGGGACGGACGAAAGGGAGGAGAAGGAGGAGGAGGAGCCCGCGCGGCCCGGGCCGAGCCGATCGTGCGACCGGCAGGGGTGTGGCCATCGACGGGGCGGGACGGACGAAAGGGAGGAGAAGGAGGAGGAGGAGGGGAGGAGGGGAGGAGGAGGAGGAGGTGGGTGAGGAGGAGGAGGAGGAGGGAGGAGGTAGGAGGAGGAGGAGGAGGAGGAGGAGGAGGAGGAGGAGGAGGGAGGAGGAGGAGGAGGGAGGAGGAATATAGGAGAGAGGAGGAGGAGGAGGAGGAGCAGGAAGAGGAGGAGGAGGATGAGGAGCATAATGATGACGACGACGACGACGACGAGGAGGAGGAGGAGGAGGAGGAGGACGAGGAGGATCGAGCCCCGGAAGTCTGGACCCTGTCTCCGTGGCCGCCGTCTCCTCCCGAGAGTCCTTTCTGGAGGGCCCGCGGGGCGCGAAGGCGGCCGCCCGCACGTGGGGAACGGCGGGGGGAGGTATCGTGCCAGTGTTGGCCAAGACGCCGGGTTCGCACAAAGGGTTGCCGATATTGAGGCGAAGCCAACGTCGAAGAAGACAACACGCCATAAACCTAAACTTTTGGCGCTCCGCGCGGTCTTCTTGGATCCGCGCTAGGCCCCCCTTGGCGGCGCCTCCAGCGCCGCCCCTGGCGCGCTCCGCGCGCCAGGGAGGAGGGTCTGGCGCTAATCCAAGAAATCTGCGCGGAGCGCCACAAGTTTATGCTTATGGCGTTTTTGTTCGTCTCCTACCCCTACAACTATTCATGTGTGTTGCTTTGTGTTCTGACGATGTCGGCGGGAGGGCGCCACCGAAAGACAAGCATGTTCTTGGTTGCGAGGTGCCAGCGATATCGCCGGGGGGGGGCCGGGGGGGGGGTATTGCTTGCTTCCTGGGGTTAGCATGCTGGTGTTTGACGAGACGTTGGATGTCTGGGGGGGAGCGCCTTCCAGGAGGTCTTTGCACATTGAACTTGGTCCGTTCAACGATGCTCCCTGAACGCATGCACTTTTCCGTTCTACGCTTGCGGATCAGAAGATTTGCTAGCATTGTTGGGAGTCTTCGTTGCGATCAGACCACAGCACACCAGAGGATTTATCAACCAAGCATGGCCGCGAGGAGTGACCTCTGGTGCGTTTCCATTGGGGTCCCCCGACCGCTTAGCGCGCAGCGGAGGCAGCGGCTTTCGCGCCCAGGTTTGGCCACCCCGCGACCCCCGTTAAGCTGCACACCAAAGGCCACTTTCACCGATTCCCATGAGAACTATTGAGAAGATGCGTTCAGTTTCGTCGACCCCAGGTTCTGCTGAAGAAAATGAAGAATCTGAACTGGACCCTGGGCGTTTTCTTGGAGCTTCTTTTCTTCGTGGACTGTTCGTATATCTGGACCGGGACTACTGTCCAAGAAAACGCTTGGAGTAATGCCCATCTTCTTAGCGTAAGATGGGTATCCGTTGACCCCCCCCTTCCCTCCTCCCTTCTCTTCTCCCTCCCTCCCTCCCTCCTTTCCTCCTCCTCCTCCTCGTCCTCCTCCTCCTCCTCCTCCTCCGATTCCTCCCCCTCCTCCTAAGTTTCCTCCTCTGTCCTCCTCCTCAGCCTCGTTCTCTTCGTCGTCCTCCTCTTCTTCCCCCTCCTCCTCCTCCGGCCCCCCTGGGGTCTCCGTTGGAGGAGGAGGGCCTCCCAGGAGTGCGGGCTGTGCGCGCTGCGCAACGTGCTGAAGCCACACGGAGGCCCGAGACGCCGCTTCTCGCCTCTCCGCTCCTCGCTGTCCCCCCGCTCCTGCTCTGGTTTTCCTGATGCTGCTGCTGCTGCTGCTGCTGCTGCTGCTGCTGCTCCTCCTCCTCCTCCTCCTCCTCCTCCTCCTCCTCCTCCTCCTCCTCCTCCTCCTCCGCCCTCCTGCCCCGTGCCTCCTGCTCCTGCTCCGCCTCCTTCGTCGGCGGCAAGGGGAAATGAGAAGGAGAAGGCCTTCTCAGAAGGCGGAGGGACTTACGAAGCCCTCGCGCCTTCTGAGAGGTTTTCTGTGCCTTCTGGGAAGGCTTGGACAACTTGTCGGAAAGCCAGGGCACGTCCGAGCCCTCTGAGAAGGCCCGCCGATTCTAACGTCCCCTGGGCTCGCCGCCGATCCTCGTCATTCATGCATCCTCCCGCATACATCCATCCTCCATCCACCCCGCTCTCGTCCCTCTCTCCTGACGCTGACGCTGCAGGCGGGTGATCCACGATGGGAGCAGCTCTCGACCCCGTGGCGCACACATCCTTGAATGGTCCGGCGGTTGTGACGGAGCACCGTGTTGACACTGATTGTCGCCAGAGGGCCGAGGGAGCACAGACTCCGCCACGTCCGCAACGTGCCACCAAGTCCCAGAGGGCCATGCCAGCCTGGCAGCAACTCCTGAAGCTGGGAGTAGTGCTTCGAGGAGCGTGGCGCCTCTGCTCCACGGAGTGCCAACCTGACACGGGAGGCCGCAACACGTAGCAACGTGGCTAGCTTCCCCATGCCTTGGCGGGGGGGCAGCTCCCAGGCCCATCCCTCCCTCCCTCCCTCCCTCCCTCCCTCCCTCCCTCCCTCCCTACCTCCCCTCCCGCCGGCCAACGAGAGCCTCCAGGAATGGACCCGGAAACCCCACGAGTCCCGCCAGGCCTCGGGGCGGCGGAGCGGCCGGGGCCCACCGTGATATGCTTGCGCGTCACCACACTCAGGAGGGAAAAAACACACAGACACAATGAGTCGGCGATTCCCCAGAACATGTGGGAAAGATATGGGAAGTGGGTGGGGGGGAGACAAACACCCAGAAAACACGGGAAGATATGGGGCATTTTTTTTTTGTTTGTGTGTTTTTACTTGTGTGTGCTTGTGGGCCCCTTCGCGCGCCTCGTGTGTGGGGGGCGGCGGCTGCCAAGGACGGGACTCGGGGGCACGGGTCGAGGACGGCAGGCCCCAAGGAGGGGCAGGCCGCCCGAGAGCCTCCGAGGCAGAGGCGGCAGCGCGGCGGCGCCCGACGACGACGACGACGACGACGACGACGACGGCGACGACGACGACGACGACGGCGACGGCGACGACGACGACGACGACGACGACGGCGACGACGACGACGACGACGACGACCACGACGACGACGACGACGACGACGACGACGACGACGACGACGACGGCGACGGCGACGACGGCGACGGCGACGGCGACGGCGACGGCGACGGCGACGGCGACGGCGACGGCGACGGCGACTCGCTCGGAGGCGGGGAGCTGCCCACGTGGGCCCTGCTGCAGCAGGACGCCCGCGAGATCGAGGACCCGGCTGCGGGCGCGGCCTCCGTGGCGGCGGCGAAGAGTCTGCGATCTGCCCCCGCCCCCGGAAGGGGAAGGGGGGGGGGGCGAGGGGGGAGGGGGGGGGGGAGGGGGGGAGGGGGAGAGGGGAGGGGAGGGGTTGGGGGAGGGGGAGGGGGTGGGGGAGGGGGGGAGAGGGGGAGAATCGGGGGTGGACAGACCTCCCACCCTGACACGTCGATTAGTGCATTGTCCGTTTTCGATTCTCGAGAGGGCGCCGCGGCCGTCATTTTCCAATCTTGCGCCCGCCAGGTTTGGGCCCGAGGTCGTTTTCACTAAACCACGTTTTACTAAAGGGAGGTCGGTCCATCCCCGAGAGAATCGTAGCGAGCCTGAGGACAAGGAGGAGGGGAAGAGAAGGCTCGGAGGCGGAGGGAGGGCGAGGGAGGGGGGATGGGAGGGGCGGGCCCACCTCCTCTTCGGGGGTAGCAGGGGCACGGGGCAGGAGGGGAGTGCCGGAGTGGCGCATTCCCCGCATAAGTTTGCTGTCCATCCAGGAGGGTGAGGACGCCCTGCTGACCGAGGCGCGCGACCCCTGGACTTCCAGGGGCCCAGGGCAGACCCAAGAACAGACCTTGGGCCGAGTGCTGCTCCCGCTCCTGCATCCTCCTCCTTCCCTCGGCCCCTTATCCCTCCGCCCTCTCCCCTCCTCCCCCGTCCTCCGCCCATCCTCTCGACCCACTTCCATCATCCATCCGCCTTCCTCCCTCTGCCCGCCTCCCATCGCGTCCTGCTTCCATCATCCCTCCTGGTGTTTCCTTCGCTGCCGCCTCCTAATCCGTAGCGTCTTCATCCTGAGCGAGTCCTCCCCTCCTCTTCCTCCTCCTCATCCTCCTCCTCCTCCTCCTCCTCCTCCTCCTCCTCCTCCTCCTCTTTCTCCTTCTCCTCCTCCTCCTAGTTCTCATCCTCCGATTCCTCCTCGTCCTCCTTCTCGTCTTCCTCCTCATCATCCTCCTCATCCTCCTCATCCTCATTCTCATCCTCATCCTCCTCCGAGTCCCCCTTTTCCTCCTCCTCCTCCTCCTCCTCCTCTTCCTCCTCCTGGTACTCCTCGTCCTCCTCCTCCCGCCCTTCTCCTCCGCGGCCCCACCCCCACCCTCGCATCACTGCTCCTCACTCCTCCTCCACCGCATCCTCCTCTTCCGATGGCTCTGATGGTCGCATCCTCTGTGCTGCTGTCCTGCTACCTCCACCTCTTCGGGGTGCAGCCCGACGAGTGGAGGTCCAGGGGTCCTGGGGCGAGGTGGAGTGCTGCAGGCAAGTGTACAGGAGCCTCGGGGGGGAGAAACAAAAACATGCCCGCACATACTCGCACATCCCGGGGACGGGTGGGCAAGGAGGAGGGAGCGGCAGAGATGGAGAAGGGAGAGTGGGGGATCATAGGAGGAGGGGGAGGCGGAACAGGAGGAGGAGGAGGAGGAGGAGGAGGAGGAGGAGGAGGAGGAGGAGGAGGAGGAGGAGGAAGGGAGAGTGGGGATCATAGGAGGGAGGAGGTCCAGGAGGAGGAGGAGGAGGAGGAGAGGAGGAGGAGGAGGAGGAGGAGGAAGGGGGAGTGGGGGATCATAGGAGGAGGAGGAGGAGGAACAGGAGGAGGAGGAGGAGGAGGAGGAGGGGAGGAGAAGGAGGAGGAAGGAGAGAGTGGGGGAGGAGGAGGAGGAGGAGGAGGAGGAGGAGGAAGGAGGAGGAGGAGGAGAAGGAGGGGGAGAGGCAGTCGCGACATGCGGGGACCCCCCCCTGGCGCCTGCTTCGTGTCCAAACGCGGTCCGTCGTTATATGTTAACATATAACCTCCGCAAGTATGACATATAACTCGAGCAACCAGGGATATAAGCCCCGTGAGTGGGTGCAATTAAATGCAAGTCAACTCAATTGCGGTCATACTTGTAACTATCATGTATCCAGATGCGCCACATGTAACCGCACATGAAATCACATGCCAAATCAACTTAAGACCGCGCAAAAGATAGAACTGCATGCATTCATTCACAACTTGCGCTGTAACAAGTTGTGAGAAGTTATGTTGGCTTATGTAAACATAACAGCACTTACAACGCAACTATTTTAATGTATGTGATGCCCCCCCCCCATGCTCGACGTGCAACCCGCCTCCTCTCTCGCCCTCTCCCTCCTCTTCTTCATCTTCCATCCTCCTCCTCTCGGTAGCAACGTCAGACACGTCGTCGCCAACGCCGCCACCCCGACGTCAGAATCGTCGCTACCACGTCCGTTCCAGGGAAGGGGGCCTCGCTCTCTCTCTCTCTCTCTCTCTTTCTCTCTCGCTCCCTCTCTCTCTCTCTCTCTCACTCCCTTCTCCCGCTCCCACCATCAGCTGCGCCTGTTTCCGCATAGAGATAGGGAGAGAGAGAGAGAGAGAGAGAGAGAGAGAGAGAGAGAGAGAGAGAGAGAGAGAGAGAGAGAGAGAGAGTGAGAGAGAGAGAGGGAGCGGGAGCGGGAGAAGGAGAGGGAGAGGAAGAGGGAGGGGATCTGGAGGACCTCCGCGGGGCATGCTCAGGGCCTTGGGGGCCATGGTGGAGGAAAACACTGGATGGTGGCAGTTGGTTGGCGCCTTCAGGTATTAAGGTCCGAGTTGTGCACGTTGGCACCCACCCTGCGGCCGTCTTCGTTGGCCGAGGGGCCGTAGGGAGGGCCTCGCCCCCCCCCCCTGGTGCCAATTTGCGGCTGGCAGCATGCCTATTGGCGCCATAGGGCTCTCGAGGGGCTGGTTGGCTTGCTCTGCTTGGGCTCGACTTGGGGACGCCCTGGCTATATCGGAGGCCTCTGGGGCTGCATTGGGGCCCTCTCGGGCCGTCGTGGGGCCGCATTGGGGCCATCTTGGGCGCGCCTTGGCCCCCCATGGTGCTTCTGATGGGCCTCGGAGGCTCTCCAGGCAGCATCTGGGGCTTTGTTTGGAACGGTGCCCTCGCGCGCGCTGTGGCCAGAATTGTAGTGCAAATGACGTCGGGCTCCAGCTTCGCCCCCCGCGCCTCGCTGAGCACGGACAGCGCCCGCAGCTGAGCGCGAGCGACGTGGGATCGCGCCCATCCGACCCCGAATTACACTTGGAAGAGGGGGCGATGACGCCCGTCACACCGCGGCGGCGAGCGGCGACGTGGTAGATTGAAGGAGCATAGAGAAAGAGAGAGAGAGAGAGAGAGAGAGAGGGAGAGAGAGAGGGAGAGGGAGAGGGAGAGAGAGAGAGAGAGAGAGAGAGAGAAAGAAAGAGAGAGAGAGAGAGAGAGAGAGCGAGAGAGAGAGAGGGAGGGGGGAGAGATATAGACATACAGAGGAGAGAGAAGATACATATAGAGAGAGGGAGGGTGTGGGGAATATCTATATATATAGAGAGAGAGAGGTGTGTGTATATATAGAGAGAGAGAGGGAAAGAGAGAGAGAGAGAGAGGCAGGAGGAGGAGGAGGGGGAGGGAGGAGAGGAAGACGGAGACGAGAAGGATGGAGGGAGGATGAGGATGAGGAGGGAAGGGGAAGGGGTGGGCGAAGCAGGCAGGCGATGAGTTTTTCTCGCCATGTGTAGTTAGACGCGCGCCTGCCGCGCGACTATCGTCGATGGGAAATGGTGGGGGCAGAGCCGCCTGAGCTGCAATCTGATTGTGCGGGCACCCATTGCAATCGACAGTCCTCGGGTTAGGAAAACCTCGAATACCTAACAGAGAGGGGCCAACAGCTCGCCCTACATCACGCCATGCATCTGGGAGGAACCAAATCGAACGTATATATTGCAGGGAAATGTCACCGCAGCATCCCCGCCTCCTGTCATTCTGACTGGGCCATCACTTGCCGTCCTTCACATGCTGGACCAAGGCCCTCCACGATTTCCTGGCATCGATTTTCCAGCTGAAGGCGGAGTCGACCCTCTGGCCGTTGCGCAGAACACGCCACTTCATGGCTGGAACCGCCGCGTAGAACCGCATGGCCGTTGACACGGCCCACAGTGCCTGGACATCCGCGAGCTCTTACGAGGCATGGTCCGCGCGATGGGTGCGCCGACATTGGGGGCGGTGGCTAGAGATCCCTCCTGTGCCCTGCCACGTACTTTCCATGCGCCAAGTGCGCGTGCAGTATATACCTTACATTGTTATGTGTAAACAGGGCGTCGGGCACTGCCGAAGGCTGTGGTATTTTGTACCCGCCAAAAACGAGGGGCGCCACGGGCTTGGTCGGCACGCCAGGGAAGCGCAAGGCAGACGCCGAGGCTACGATCACGGGGGGTGGCTTCGATTTGTTCGCCTTCATTGGAGACGGGGTCGTTTTGATTATCACCTTTTTCGTCTTCATCGGGGTCTTCGTCTTCATAGCCTTCATAGGGGTCTTTTTGGTTGCTGCCGCCTTCATGGGGGGTTTGCCCTTGCCATTTCCGATCACGTCGCCGAAGTGCTCGAGCATCTCGTCCACGGATGCCACAGGCGCCCCCGCAGCCGCCGCCGCCCCCGCGCCTGAGGATTGGGCGACGAAATCTATACATATCCACTGCTCCCTGACCATGCCCATCTTGAACCCAGGAGCTGTGCATGCGCCCTCCTGGCCAAGCCAGGAGGGCGCGGCGCATGCACCGCTGCGGGGTTGAGGATGGGCCTGGCCAGGGAGCAGTGGATATGTATAGATTTTGTCGCCCTATGAGGAGGGCAAGGGGGTCATCCTCCCCCATCCTCACCGACATCCTCCCCCCCGTCCTCCTCCTCAGCCTCTCTCCCCACCCTCCTCGCCCTTCTCGCCCTCCTCATCCTCCCCCAACCCCCACCATCACCCCCCCCCCGTCTGCTTGAAAACGCGCCTCCGCCCGTCGGCGCGGCCGCCGTTGCTGGCGCAGAGGCGCCCGTCGGCGAGGCTGCCGCCGCTGGCGCAGAGGCGCCCGTCGGCGAAGCTGCCGCCGCTGGCGGCAAACCGTCTGGGCCCCCGCCGCCGACGCCGCCGCTCGGGCTCGTTGGCGGCGCGGGGAGCATGTGCTGCACCGCGGGCATCCACGACCCCATCGGCGTCGGCCTGGGATGCCCATAGATGCGCAGGCCTGGGATTGAACCCGCGTCGCCACGATCGAACGCGAACATCTGCTGCGCCGCGGCGTCGAGCTGCCTCGCCCCGCGCGGCTGCCTGACGACTGCAGGGGTGGAAACCAACGAACTGCTGCGCCTGCACGGCATCGCAACCCTCGCCGCGGTAATCTTCCCTTCGTGCATGGGGCACGGGCACGGCGGTGAGGTCACTGAGAATGCGGCATTGTACACGGCAGGGTGAGTGCTCTGCAAGTTGTCGGGGTCCGCGGGGTAGTCGGCGACCACGCCGTGGTGCGGGGCCCTCGGCACGCGCCTGCGATAGAGGGCAATTGCATCTTTGAGCTGGTTCTTGCGATGGAGGGCTTCCATCGGGTCTGGCTTGATCTGAGCACCCTCGGGGTGCTTCGCAACCATGAACACGGCCCATATGTGAACGAGCGTCAGCTCGCTCGGGTTCACGAGGCCAATGTCGCCCATGCGGTTCAGGATCATGGACTGGGCGTGGTCCCACGGCGTAACCTGATCTCTGAATGCGTCCCACATGGTGCGGGTCATGTAGCGGTGAAAAAACAAGCAAGATTGAGTGTTCTGCCTCGCCGCCGTGCGCGGGGCGTGCGAGAGCCCCGACACCTTCATGTTCACAATCGTACCGATCTGGACGCGCTCTGGGCCGCCGAATTGGCTCGTGTTCAGGACGTTCAAGATGGCAGTGGCATCAGCCATGGTGATTGCCTGGATCGGCGCAAGCCTCGAGGGCAAGAGGTTCTTGGCTTGCTGCGCGTCGACCTGGCCCGTTGACTGCATCGTCGCCGCCACGTGTTCGCATGTCTCGCGAACAGCAGCCAGCGCCATGGCGCTTCCTGGCGCGATATAAGGGCAATCAGAATGACAACGCGAGAGGTGCCGAGATACGCGGCAGAGCCGCTCGCAAATGTTCGAGCCAACACAACTATGCTCCCCCTTCTTTCCACCCAAGCCTTCTCTCATGTCAGGGCCCAGCGGTGCGACCGCTAAGGCAATCGCCAGATCCTCCTGAGAAACCTGGTTCCCAACCGTCGTTTGATATGTTGGAATCCCACCAGCCCTTTGGGCGTGAGTGGTTTAGAGAGCTCTCTCTGTCCTCAACCCCCCTTCTTCCCCTTCGGGGAAGGGTTTACCCCTCCCCCTACCCCCTCCCCCTGGACCTGGATCGGTAGTCCCGAGCGTGGTCAGGTGAGTTTTTTTTTCGACGCCTGGGAGGGCCAAACAACAACGACCCTCACGAAGATTCTGGCCCCGAGGGGGGGGGGGGGGGTGCCGTTTGGCGCCTCCGCTCGTTTTTGAAGCGAACAAACATTGATTTTACTATGGTGGTGGCCCCATTTTGGCCCTCTGAAGGGGCCGCGCTCATCGTCCTTCTTAGCAAAATCATTGATGTTACGAAGGTGTTGGCCTCATTTTGTCCTTCTCAGGGGTCAGCGCTTATTTGCGCTTCTGAGGAGGTCGCAAGAGGCCCCAAGATGGCCCCAAGAGGCCCCCAGGAGGCTCCCAAGAGGCCCCCAAGAGGCCCCCAAGAGGGCCCCCAAGGGGCCCCCAAGAGGCCCCCAAGAGGCCCCCAAGAGGCCCCAAGAGGCCCCCAAGAGCCCCCCAAGAGGCCCCCAAGAGGCCCCAAGAGCCCCCGAGGCCCCAAGAGAGGCCCCACGAGGAGCCCGAACGACTCACACCAGGACGAGGGGCCCGAACGACTCACACCACGAGAGCCCGAACGACTCACACCACAAGGAGGGGCCCGAACGACTCACACCAGGACGAGGCGCCCGAACGACTCACACCACGAGGAGCCCGAACGACTCACACCACGACGCGGGCCCCGAACGACTCACACCACGAGGAGCCCGAACGAGTCACACCACGAGGAGCCCGAACGAGTCACACCAGGAGGAGGGGCCCGACCGACTCACACCAGGATGAGGGGCCCGAACAACCCACACCACGAGAAGCCCAAACGACTCACACCAGGACGAAGAGCCCGAACGACTCACACCAGGAAGAATGGCCCGAACGACTCACACCAGGACGAGAATCCCCAACCGACTCACATCACGAGGAGCGCTTTCTCTCCCTCCTCCTCCGCTTCGTCCTTCTCCCGCCTCCTGGGGCCTCCTGAAACCTACTGGGGCTTCCTGGGGCCTCCAGGAGTCTCTTGGGACCTCCTGGGACCTCCTAGGAAGGTTTCGTGCCCCAGGGGAGGCGCAATCTATAGCAACATACGTACATAAAACATTACGGATTAGAGCCACAGGAGAAGGGCAATCTATAGGAACACGCGTAAAACACAAAGGACTCGTGCCCCAGGAGAGGCCCAACACATAGGAACATAAGTAAAACATTTAGGATTGTGTACACAGGAGAAGGACCATCTATAGAAACATGCGTAGAACATCAAAGAATCGTGCTCCAGGTGAGGCCCATTCGATAGGAGCATACGTAAAACACATGGGATTGGAGCCACTCCTGTTGCCTTCTGAGGCCTCCTGCTTCTGGGGCCTCTCGGGGCCTCCTGTTGCCTTCCGAGGCCTCCTGGCGCTTCCTGTTGTCTCCTGGGGTCTCCTGTGGTTTCCTGAAGCCTTATGGAGCTTCATGGGGCCTCCTGGCGCCTCTTGGGACATCCTGTGGCCTCTTGAACCTTTCTGTGGCCTCCTGATGCCTCCTGGGACCTCATGTGGTCTCCTGGAGCCTCCTGGAGCCTGTTGGAGCCTCCTGTGGCATACTGAGAAGAATCTGCGCCCACGAGCCTGGCCACCAAAACTAGCAAACCGATCGAGACAGCCTCAAAATCTGGCCCACCTGGGGGGGGGGAAATGAGCGCCTCGCTCGAGACATCCTCCAAATTTGCTCCGAAAGCGAAGGATGTTGGGCACAGAAACAGGCAAACCGCCTGAGACATCCCCACAAAATGGCCGCGAACGAGCCCGTGCAACCACCCCTGGCGGCTCACCTTAGGGGTGCTGAAATGAGCGCCTCGCTCGAGACATCCTCCAAATCTGCTCCGACAGCGAAGGATGATGCGCACAGAAACAGGCAAACCGCCTGATACATCCCCACAAAATGGCCGCGAACGAGCCCGTGCAACCACCCCTGGCGGCTCCCCTTAGGGGTGCTGGAATGAGCGCCTCGCTCGAGACATCCTCCATATCTGCTCCGAAAGCGAAGGATGTTGGGCACAGAAACAAGCACATCGCCCGAGACATCCCCGCAAAATGGCCGCGAACGAGCCCGTGCAACCACCCCTGGCGGCCCCCCTTAGGGGTGCTGAAATGAGCGCCTCGCTCGAGACATCCTCCAAATCTGCTCCGAAAGCGAAGGATGTTGGGCACAGAAACAGGTAAACCGCCTGAGACATCCCCACAAAATGGCCGCGAACGAGCCCGTGCAACCACCCGTGGCGGCCCCCCTTAGGGGTGCTGAAATGAGCGCCTCGCTCGAGACATCCTCCAAATCTGCTCCGAAAGCGAAGGATGTTGGGCGCAGAAACAGGTAAACCGCCTGAGACATCCCCACAAAATGGCCGCGAACGGGCCCGTGCAACCACCCCTGGCGGCTCCCCTTAGGGGTGCTGAGTATGAGTAAGTCTGTGTATGTGTAAGTCTGTGTATGTGTACGTCTCGGTATGACTAATACTGTGTATGAGTAAGTCTGTGTATGAGTAAGTCTGTATATGAGTATGTCTGAGTGTGAGTAAGTCTGAGTATGAGTAGGTCTGAGTATGAGTAAGTCTGAGTATGAGTAAGTCTGTGCATGAGCAAGTCTGAGTATGTCCGACAGGAGGGGACGAGAAAAGAGGAGGAGGAAGAAGGAGGAGGAGTAGGAGGCGTCCAAGTAATAACAAGAACCCCATCTTAGGATATGGGGAAAACAACCACATCGCCCAAGCGGACACACGCCTTCCCTCAATCCTCGCCCTCGCCATCTCCATCGCATTCGCCCATCTCGCGTCGCGGGGGCCTCCCCGCAGCGAGGCGAGGGGGCGAGGGGGGCGGGTGGTGGGGGCGGGGAGGGGGCCACGGCCCATATCCAGGGCCCATCTAGCATCGCGTGCTCTCGAGAACGCCCCCCCGCCCCCAGTGGTGCCTGCGGCCCGCCACTGGGGGGCGCGTCTGTTCGAGCGTGCTCCATGAGTCTCGAGGAAATTTCGATGCGAAGTCCAGCCGCGGCGACTGGCGACTGGCGGAAGGTATGCGCTGCATGATCCAAACACAATGCACCCGAGACCTGGCGCGCGCATGTGCACCGAAGGCACGCGCGTGATGCAGTGTGCAGGCGCGCTGAGTGTGCGCCCATGGCACGCAGTGTACAAACAAGGCCAGCAGGCCTTACGTTTTGAAGGTACGCTGAAGGTGCGCGTCTGATACCATCGCAATTCGTCGCATCGGGCTCTTCAGGCTCCCCAGAGAAATTCGCTACGCTTCGCGCATCCCCGCCAGCCCATCTCACAGCCAGCAACTCTTGCGAAGCATGCCAACAGGAGGGGGGAATAAGGAAAGAGAGGGGGTGGGATGGAGGGAGAAGGAGGGAGCGAAGGAGGGGTGGGACGGAGGATGAGGGGAGCGGGGGCGAGGGAGGGAGGGGTGGGGGAGGGTGTGCGAAGGCGGATGGCGCACGTCTTCAAACCAACCGCAGCAGCACGGGTCTTCGGTGCAGGGCGGCAGCTCGCACAGCGCGCGGGCCTGGCCTCCTGGAACAGCGGGAAGGACGGGCGCTCACAGGGGTGGCAGGATCTCCTGGCGGGCGACGCGGGCTGCGCCGCCCGTCTCACAGGCAAGTTTTCCCCCTTCCGCCCCGTTCCCTCGCTACCCCCCTGTCGCCATGATTGTCCATGTCAAACAATGCCGCGCTGCAAATCGCTCGCTGGCGCAAAACCGCGGCCCGCGCGCGGGAGGAGCGGATGGGGTGGAGACGGAGAGGGCGGGACGGGGGGGGGAGAGGCTGCGTCGGGGGCGAGAAAAAGAAAAGGATGACGACGAGGAGGAGGGCGCGAAAAGGAGTGATGGAAAGGGAGGAGGAGGAGAAGGAGGAGGAGGCGGAGGCGGAGGAGGAGGAGGGAGGGGAGAGGAGGGGGAGGGAGGAGGTATGAGGAGGACCATAGGGGGGGGGGGGGTGGGGGCGGGAGGAGGAGGGAGGTTTGAGGAGGAGGAAGATAGGACGAGGAGGAGGGGGGGGAGGAGGAAGGAGGTGGAGGAGGAGTTGGAGGAGGAGTAGGGGGAGGAGGAGGAGGAGGAGGCGGAGGAGGGAGGAGGAGGCGGAGGAGGAGGAAGAGTTGGAGGATAGAAGGAGGAGATGTGCTTGAGGGGGGCATGCAGAGTCTGAAGGAGGAGGGGGGGGGGGGGGGCAGGAGGAGGAGGAGGAGGAGGAGGAGAGGAGGAGGAGGAGGACGATTGTGGAGGGCGAGGCAGGTGGAAGAGGAGAAAGGAGGAGGGGGAGGAGGGGGAGAAAAGAGGAGGAAGAGGAGGATGAAGTGGATGAGGAGGAGGAGAGATTGATGAGGAAGGGGAGGCGGACGAGGGGGGGAGGAGGAGGAGGAGGCGAAGGAGGAGGAGGAGGAGGAGGAGGGCGGAGGAAGAGGAGGAGGAGGAGGAGGAGGAGGAAGAGGAGGAGGAGGAGGAGGCGGACGAGGAGGGGGAAGAGGAGGAGGAGGAGGAGGCGGAGGCGGAGGAGGAGGAGGCGGAGGAGGAGAAGGAGGATGATGATGATGATGACAAGCCCTGAGGCCAGGGTTCGGCCGCCTGGCCCGCCTCCTGAGATGAGGAGCAAGAACTGGTCGCAGGGGCTCACGTCCTCCGCGCCTGCCGCCCGCCGCCGAACTGCGCGACGAACTTCTTGAACTCGGCTGCCCTGGCCTCCGCGCCCGCCTTCGACTCCGCGGAGCCGGCGCTGGCGACGACGAAAACCGACCACGTTCGTTCGAAAGTGGTCGGTTTTCAAAAGTGGTCGGTTTTCGTTTTTCCCTCCGCCACCTGGCCCGCCTCCTCAGATGAGGAGCAAGAACTGGCCGCAGGGGCTCGCGTCCTCCGCGCCAACCGCCCGCCGCCGAACTGCGCGACAAGCTTCTTGAACTCGG
>CAUYUJ010020146.1:120053-145965 GCA_963575745.1 Prorocentrum cordatum
TGTGGGCCTCTTGGACTGTCTCAGAGCGCTCTGGGATCCACAGGCGCCTACGGAGGTCGTCTTGGAGGGCTCTGTGGGACGTTTTGGGGCGATCCTGGGAGCTTCTTGGACCGTCTTGGAGGCCTTGTTGGGATGTCTTGCGGCGCTCTTGGGGTTCTCTGAGGCCGTCGTGGACGCTATTAATACAAAGCGCATATGCCCAAAATAGACGCTTCCCAAGGAATTAGGGCGATGTGTGTTCCTTGCGGCCCTCATAAGTGTCCTCTTGAAGCCCTCTTCAAGCGCTTGGGGGGCCTCTCGGGCCGTCTTGAAGCCATCATGGGCGTCTTGACGAACTCTTGGACCGTCTCGGAAGCCTCCTGGACCGTCTGGGGAGCGCCTTCGGGCCCTCCGAAAGCCCTCCGAAGGACCCCGAGGGACACAGTGGGCACCGCGGGGGGAGGGGGGAGTTTGGGAAAAGTGGGCAGCCTCGGGCCCCAGGGGTCTGGTCGCGGGGTCCGCATGGTGATGGGCACCTATGATGAGCGCTTGCGCGCTGCAGTCAGATCCACCTTGAGCCAAAATGGCTACGGATGCTCGTGGGGCGTCTTTGGGGGCTCCTGTGGGGCCTCGTGGAGCCTCTAGGAGGCCTCTAGGGGGCCTCTTGGGCTCTCTTGGGGTCTCCTGGGGCCTCCTGGAGGCCTACTGGGGCGGAAGGCTCGAATTGTCGGTTCGTGTTCCCCCTCTTCAGCCCCTCTTGGGGCCCTCTTGAGGCGATCTTGGGCGCCTCTAGGGCCGCCTTGGGGCACTTTTTGGGCCATCTTGGGGGCTCTCTCTATTGCGCTGTCGTGGCGCCCTCTTTGGGTGCCTCTTGGGCCGTCTTGAGCTGGTTTCTGGGGCCTCATGGGCTGTCTTGAACCGTTGGAAGCACGAAACAGCGAGAACACGAACAAACTTCAAAAACCATTGAGGAAACCTACTTGCTTCGCCTCCTGAGTGCCTCGTGGGAGCACTTTTGAGGGCATCTTGGCCATCTTGAAGCTCTCTTGGGCTGTCTTCAAAGCCATGTTGGACCAATTTTGGAACGCTCTTGTGCGGTCTTGGGCTCTCTCGGACCGGTCGTGGGCCATCAAGGCGCCCTCTTGGACGTCTCTCGGCCCCTTTTGACGTTTTTTGGCGCCCCCCGCTGGGCCCGAAACGGTCAGACGAAAAATCAGTGCACTTCGGAGGGCCCGGGACCCCCTACCCAGTCTACATATATATATATATATATATATATACAAAAAATTTTTAATACATCTATATTTATATGTATGCATATACATAATTACACACGCATTTTTATATACATTTTTTATATTATGCAAACATAAGCCAACACAACACCTATCCATATGATTATATGTTTGTGTTTATGGATGTAACTATTTTATTTCTTTACATATATAGATATTCGTATATACATACATACATACATACATACATACATACATGCATGCATGCATGCATACATACATACATTCATACATATATACATACATGCACATACATACATACATTTTGGAGGGCTCTTGGGCTGTGTATTGGCCGTGTTGGGCCCATCTGGAGCCACGTTCGGGCCATCAGGGCCGCCTTGGGGCCTCCCGCTCCCGCTGTGGGGCCCAGCATGGGCCTGTCCTGGGGCTCTCTTGGGCCGTCTGAGGCTCGTCCCAGGCAATCCCACCAGCCCTTTGGGCGTGAGTGGTTTAGCGAGCTTTCTCTGTTCTCAACCCCCCTTCTTCCCCTTCGGGGAGGGGTTTACCCCTCCCCCTACCCCCTCCCCCTGGGCCTGGAGAGGGACCCCGGGGCGTCGCCAGGGGGGTCTTTTTCGACTCCTGGGAGGGTCAAAAAACGACGACCCTCACGAGGATTCTGGCCCCGACGGGGGGGCCGAGTTTGGCCCCTCTCCTCTTCTGTGAAGCCAAAAACATTGACTTTACTATGGTTTTGGCCCCATTTTGGCCTTCTGAGGAGGCAGCGCTCCTCGTCCTTCATAGCAAAATCATTGATGTTACGAAGGTTTTGGGCTCATTTTGTCCTTCTCAGGGGGCAGCGCTCATTTGCGCTTCTGAGGAGGTCGCAAGAGGCCAAGATGGCCCCAAGAGGCCCCCAGGAGGCTCCCAAGAGGCCTCCAAGAGGCCCCCAAGAGGCCCCCAAGAGGCCCCAAGCGGCCCCCAAGAGGCCCCCAAGAGGCCCCCAAGAGGCCCCAAGAGGCCCCAAGAGGCCCCCAAGAGGCCCCCAAGAGGCCCCCAAGAGGCCCCCAAGAGGCCCCAAGAGGCTACAAGAGGCCCCCAAGAGGCCCCACGAGGAGCCCGAACGACTCACACCAGGACGAGGGGCCCGAACGACTCACACCACGAAGAGCCCGAACGACTCACACCACAAGGAGGGGCCCGAACGACTCACACCAGGACGAGGCGCCCGAACGCCTCACACCACGAGGAGCCCGAACGACTCACACCACGACGCGGGCCCCGAACGACTCACACCACGAGGAGCCCGAACGAGTCACACCAGGAGGAGGGGCCCGAACGACTCACACCAGGATGAGGGGCCCGAACAACTCACACCACGAGAAGCCCGCACGACTCACACCAGGACGAAGAGCCCGAACGACTCACACCACGAAGAGCCCGAAAGACTCACATCAGGAAGAAGGGCCCGAACGACTCACACCAGGACGAGACACCCCGAACGACTCAAATCACGAGGAGCGCTTTCTCTCCCTCCTCCTCCGCCTCGTCCTTCTCCCGCTCCCCCCACAAGGAGGATGTACAAGGAGGCGGGAGGAAGGAGGAACAGGGGAGATATGCGGGGCCAAGCGGACACACGCCTGAAAAACACGACTGTCGGCATGCTTCGCGAGAGTTGCTGCTGTGAGATGGGCTGGTGGGGATACGCGAAGCGTAAAGAATTTTCGGGCTCCTTTGGGCAATCTTGGGGCTCTGTTGGAGGTCTTTTCGGCGGTTTGGGGGCGTCGTCGGCTGTCGTAGAGCGCCGGGAGGTCGAAAACGCGAGACACCGAAAAACATTTCAAAAACCAACGGAAATCAAGGATTTGAGCCTCTTCGGGCTCTCGGGATGCTTCTCGGAGCTCTCTTGAGGCCTCTTGGAGGCCTCTGGGGCTGTGCATTTGCGGTCTCGAACCCATCCTGGGCCACGTTAAGGCTATCTGGGCTGTCTTGGAAGGGCTTGTCGAAGTCCCCGAGGGCTTCTGGGAGCTCTCTGGGACAGTCTGGGAGCTCCAGGGCCGCTCCGGGGTGCTCTGGGAGCGGTCTGGGGAACCCTGGTCCTCCCATGCCCTGTCGTGGTCGCGGCCACGGTCGCCCGGGCCTCGTGCACGGGGATATCTACATCTCTCTCTCTCTCTCTCTCTCTCTCTCTCTCTCTCTCTCTCTCTCTTTCTATATATATATATATACACATCGACATATACATATACGTCTGCATATCCATATACAGCTCCATATGCATCTACATCTACATCTACATCTACATCTACATCTACATCTACATCTACATCTACATCTACATATGACATACATGCAAATATAGATGTACCTATTCATTTACATATACATCTACATATACGCATACATATACACATACATATGCATGTCCATGTGTAAATACATATACACATGCATATACATATACGCATACATATACGTATACAAACACATATGCATAAACATAAACATCTTCACATACGCATATCTAAACCTATACATATACATACACATATACATATACTTATGCATACGCATGTGCATGCATCTATGTTTGGAAATAAAATCATACCTATACAAATGCATATGCCTAAATACATATGAACATATACGCAGCATGGTTCATATATATGTATATATATATACATATAGACATATTCACGTGCATTACATGTACATGTACATGTATATATACATATACATATACAATACAGTTACATCAACATGTGCATACACATATACTTGTACATATACATGTACATATACATGTACATCTACATATTCATATATGTATATATACACAAACATACGTATGAATATGCATATGCACATATATCTATATATACATTTACATAAACATGTACATACGCATATACATATACATATCCATCCCCATCCGTATCCATCCATCCATCCATCCATCCATCCGTTCATCCACCCATCCATCCATACATACATACATACAGACATGCATACATAAATACATACATTGGAAGCCCCTTGGGGTCTGCTTGGGGGCCTCTTGGGGACAAGCTCGGTGCGAAGACGAAAAACACGAATGCGGTTGACATGTACGTTTTCCGAAGAGAACGGGGCCAATTTTGCCTCTCGGGGCCCTCTGGGCCTCTGGGAGGTCAAATTGCACGGGTTATGAGGCGTCTTGGAGGCCTCGTGTTGGCTGCTTGGGGCCTCGTGGGGGTCTCGGGCGCCCTCTTGGGGCGTGGGGCTGGCAATTCCAGTTGGATTGCCCTATCTTGTGCTCCTCTAGGAGCCCTCTGGGAAGCTGTTGGGGCCGTGTTGGGTGCCTCTGGGAACGGCCTGTGACCCTCTTGGGCCGTCTTGGCGCCCTCTGGGGGGCCTCTTGGGCCGTGTAGGGGCAATCTTAGGGACCCCTGAGGTCGTCAAGGATGGCGCGAAGACGAAAATCACGAGTACGGTAAACATATACGTTTTACGGAAGGAATGGATATATTTTTGCTTCTCGGGGCCCTCGTGGGGCAAATTGCACGGGTTACGAGGCGTCTTCAAAGCCTCTGGGGCCGATGGAGACGTCCTGCGATCCGATCCGTCAAAGCCGTCTTCAGGGTGGTGGGCGGCTGGCTGGGGCCGCCGTGACGCTCATCGAACCGCCCTCCGATGCGATTTTGGGCCCCTCAAGGTCTGGCCGGGCCCCCGGGCCACACATTTGTTGTAGAGGTCGTGGCCCCTGGGCCCCCGGGCCCCCGGGCCTGGTTGTGGCCCGGTCCGGTCTGCAACCGGACGACCCTCCTTTCCGTCTCCGATGCGCTCTTCGTGGCCAAGGCTGGCTTTGTCTTGAAATGATTGTCCAAACGCAACCCTGGGCATCGCAGTTTTTTGGTTGCATCTGGGGCTGTCTGGGAAACGCAGTTCCCCAATCAGAGCTTGCTTCTGTAGGGGTCCTAGCGGATATAAAGCTGAGGTGAAGCGAGCGGCCGATTTCGGTGGCCGGGGCCGGGTGCCCGGGGGTGCCTGGGTGGCCGATTTCGGTGGCCGGGGCCAGGGTGCCCGGGTGCCTGGGGGTGCCCGGGTGCCCGGGGGTGCCCGGGGGTGCCCAATAGCCCAATAGCCCAGTAGCCCTATACCTATAGCCCTATAGCCGTATAGCCTTATAGCCCTGTAACCCTGTAGCCTTATATCCCTATAGCCCTAATAGCCTTATATCCCTATAGCCCCATCGCCCATATAGCTCTATAGCCCCATAGCCCTATAGCCCTATGGCCCTATAGGTCACAGTCCTATAGCCCTATAGCCCGATAGCCCTACAGCCGTATAGCCCTATAGCCCTAACAAAAATCTGATCGGGGCTTTTTTCCGGTATCATTGTTTTGTTGCATCTGGGGCTGTCTGGGAAACCTTTTGCTTCGTGTCCAAACGCGGTCCGTCGTTATATGTTAACATATAACCTCCGCAAGTATGACATATAACTCGAGCAACCAGGGATATAAGCCCCGTGAGTGGGTGCAATTAAATGCAAGTCAACTCAATTGCGGTCATACTTGTAACTATCATGTATCCAGATGCGCCACATGTAACCGCACATGCAATCACATGCCAAATCAACTTAAGACCGCGCAAAAGATAGAACTGCATGCATTCATTCACAACTTGCGCTGTAACAAGTTGTGAGAAGTTATGTTGGCTTATGTAAACATAACAACACTTACAACGCAACTATTTTAATGTATGTGATGCCCCCCCATGCTCGACGTGCAACCCGCCTCCTCTCTCGCCCCCTCCCTCCTCTTCTTCATCTTCCATCCTCCTCCTCTCGGTAGCAACGTCAGACACGTCGTCGCCAACGCCGCCACCCCGACGTCAGAATCGTCGCTACCACGTCCGTTCCAGGGAAGGGGGCCTCGCTCTCTCTCTCTCTCTCTCTCTTTCTCTCTCGCTCCCTCTCTCTCTCTCTCTCTCACTCCCTTCTCCCGCTCCCACCATCAGCTGCGCCTGTTTCCGCATAGAGATAGGGAGAGAGAGAGAGAGAGAGAGAGAGAGAGAGAGAGAGAGAGAGAGAGAGAGAGAGAGAAAAAGAGAGAGAGAGAGAGTGAGAGAGAGAGAGAGAGGGAGCGGGAGCGGGAGAAGGAGAGGGAGAGGAAGAGGGAGGGGATCTGGAGGACCTCCGCGGGGCATGCTCAGGGCCTTGGGGGGCATGGTGGAGGAAAACACTGGATGGCGGCAGTTGGTTGGCGCCTTCAGGTATTAAGGTCCGAGTAGTGGAGGCACGTTGGCACCCACCCTGCGGCCGTCTTCGTTGGCCGAGGGACCGTTGGGAGGGCCTCGCCCCCCCCCCCCACCCGCCCCCCTGGTGCCAATTTGCGGCTGGCAGCATGCCTATTGGCGGCATAGGGCTCTCGAGGGGCTGCTGGTTGGCTTGCTCTGCTTGGGCTCGACTTGGGGACGTCCTGGCTATATCGGAGGCCCCTGGGGCTGCATTGGGGCCCTCTCGGGCCGTCGTGGGGCCGCATTGGGGCCATCTTGGGCGCGCCTTGGCCCCCCATGGTGCTTTTGATGGGCCTCGGAGGCTCTCCAGGCAGCATCTGGGGCTTTGTTTGGAACGGTGCCCTCGCGCGCGCTGTGGCCAGAATTGTAGTGCAAATGACGTCGGGCTCCAGCTTCGCCCCCGCGCCTCGCTGAGCACGGACAGCGCCCGCAGCTGAGCGCGAGCGAAGTGGGATCGCGCCCATCCGACCCCGAATTACACTTGGAAGAGGGGGCGATGACGCCCGTCACACCGCGGCGGCGAGCGGCGACGTGGTAGATTGAAGGAGCATAGAGAGAGAGAGAGTGAGAGAGAGAGAGAGAAGAGAGAAAGAGGGAGAGAGAGAGAGAGAGAGAGAGAGAGAGAGAGAGAGAGAGAGAGAGAGGAGGAAGAGAGAGGAGAGAGAGAGAGGAGAGAGAGAGAGGGAGGGAGAAGAGAGAGAGAGAGGAGATGAGAAGAGGAGAGAGAGAGAGAGAGGAGAGAGAGAGAGAGAGAGAGAGGAGTGGGGGAGGGGGAGGAGAGGAGAAAAAAAAAAGGAAAATAGAGAGAGATGAGAGAGAGAGAGAGAGAGAGGAGAGAGAGAGAGCGAAGGGAGAGAGAGAGAAGAGAGAGAGAGAGGGAGGGGGAGAGCTATAGAAATACAGAGGATGAGAGAATATCCAATAGAGGAGAGGAGGGTGGAGGAAGATATGATATATATAATAGAGAGAGAGGTGTGTATATATAGATAGAGAGAGGGAGGGTGTGGGGAATATCTATATATATAGAGAGAGAGAGGTGTGTGTATATATAGAGAGAGAGAGGGAAAGAGAGAGAGAGAGAGAGGCAGGAGGAGGAGGAGGGGGAGGGAGGAGAGGAAGACGGAGACGAGAAGGATGGAGGGAGGATGAGGATGAGGAGGGAAGGGGAAGGGGTGGGCGAAGCAGGCAGGCGATGAGTTTTTCTCGCCATGTGTAGTTAGACGCGCGCCTGCCGCGCGACTATCGTCGATGGGAAATGGTGGGGGCAGAGCCGCCTGAGCTGCAATCTGATTGTGCGGGCACCCATTGCAATCGACAGTCCTCGGGTTAGGAAAACCTCGAATACCTAACAGAGAGGGGCCAACAGCTCGCCCTACATCACGCCATGCATCTGGGAGGAACCAAATCGAACGTATATATTGCAGGGAAATGTCACCGCAGCATCCCCGCCTCCTGTCATTCTGACTGGGCCACCACTTGCCGTCCTTCACATGCTGGACCAGGGCCCTCCACGATTTCCTGGCATCGATTTTCCAGCTGAAGGCGGAGTCGACCCTCTGGCCGTTGCGCAGAACACGCCACTTCATGGCTGGAACCGCCGTGTAGAACCGCATGGCCGATGACACGGCCCACAGTGCCTGGACATCCGCGAGCCCTTACGAGGCATGATCCGCGCGATGGGTGCGCCGACATTGGGGGCGGTGGCTAGAGATCCCTCCTGTGCCCTGCCACGTACTTTCCATGCGCCAAGTGCGCGTGCAGTATATACCTTACATTGTTATGTGTAAACAGGGCGTCGGGCACTGCCGAAGGCTGTGGTATTTTGTACCCGCCAAAAACGAGGGGCGCCACGGGCTTGGTCGGCACGCCAGGGAAGCGCAAGGCAGACGCCGAGGCTACGATCACGGGGGATGGCTTCGATTTGTTCGCCTTCATTGGAGACGGGGTCGTTTTGCTTATCACCTTTTTCGTCTTCATCGGGGTCTTCGCCTTCATAGCCTTCATAGGGGTCTTTTTGGTTGCTGCCGCCTTCATGGGGGGTTTGCCCTTGCCATTTCCGATCACGTCGCCGAAGTGCTCGAGCATCTCGTCCACGGATGCCACAGGCGCCCCCGCAGCCGCCGCCGCCCCCGCGCCTGAGGATTGGGCGACGAAATCTATACATATCCACTGCTCCCTGACCATGCCCATCTTGAACCCAGGAGCTGTGCATGCGCCCTCCTGGCCAAGCCAGGAGGGCGCGGCGCATGCACCGCTGCGGGGTTGAGGATGGGCCTGGCCAGGGAGCAGTGGATATGTATAGATTTCGTCGCCCTATGAGGAGGGCAAGGGGGTCATCCTCTCCCATCCTCACCGACATCCTCCCCCCCGCCCTCCTCCTCAGCCTCTCTCCCCACCCTCCTCGCCCTTCTCGCCCTCCGCATCCTCCCAACCCCCACCATCACCCCCCCCGTCTGCTTGAAAGCGCGCCTCCGCCCGTCGGCGCGGCCGCCGTTGCTGGCGCAGAGGCGCCCGTCGGCGAGGCTGCCGCCGCTGGCGCAGAGGCGCCCGTCGGCGAAGCTGCCGCCGCTGGCGGCAAACCGTCTGGGCCCCCGCCGCCGACGCCGCCGCTCGGGCTCGTTGGCGGCGCGGGGAGCATGTGCTGCACCGCGGGCATCCACGACCCCATCGGCGTCGGCCTGGGATGCCCATAGATGTGCAGGCCTGGGATTGAACCCGCGTCGCCACGATCGAACGCGAACATCTGCTGCGCCGCGGCGTCGAGCTGCCTCGCCCCGCGCGGCTGCCTGACGACTGCAGGGGTGGAAACCAACGAACTGCTGCGCCTGCGCGGCATCGCAACCCTCGCCGCGGTAATCTTCCCTTCGTGCATGGGGCACGGGCACGGCGGTGAGGTCACTGAGAATGCGGCATTGTACACGGCAGGGTGAGTGCTCTGCAAGTTGTCGGGGTCCGCGGGGTAGTCGGCGACCACGCCGTGGTGCGGGGCCCTCGGCACGCGCCTGCGATAGAGGGCAATTGCATCTTTGAGCTGGTTCTTGCGATGGAGGGCTTCCATCGGGTCTGGCTTGATCTGAGCACCCCCGGGGTGCTTCGCAACCATGAACACGGCCCATATGTGAACGAGCGTCAGCTCGCTCGGGCTCACGAGGCCAATGTCGCCCATGCGGTTCAGGATCATGGACTGGGCGTGGTCCCACGGCGTAACCTGATCTCTGAATGCGCCCCACATGGTGCGGGTCATGTAGCGGTGAAAAAACAAGCAAGATTGAGTGTTCTGCCTCGCCGCCGTGCGCGGGGCGTGCGAGAGCCCCGACGCCTTCATGTTCACAATCGTACCGATCTGGACGCGCTCTGGGCCGCCGAATTGGCTCGTGTTCAAGACGTTCAAGATGGCAGTGGCATCAGCCATGGTGATTGCCTGGATCGGCGCAAGCCTCGAGAGCAAGAGGTTCTTGGCTTGCTGCGCGTCGACCTGGCCCGTTGACTGCATCGTCGCCGCCATGTGTTCGCATGTCTCGCGAACAGCAGCCAGCGCCATGGCGCTTCCTGGCGCGATATAAGGGCAATCAGAATGACAACGCGAGAGGTGCCGAGATACGCGGCATAGCCGCTCGCAAATGTTCGAGCCAACACAACTATGCTCCCCCTTCTTTCCACCCAAGCCTTCTCCCATGTCAGGGCCCAGCGGTGCGACCGCTAAGGCAATCACCAGATCCTCCTGAGAAACCTGGTTCCCAACCGTCGTTTGATATGTTGGAATCCCACCAGCCCTTTGGGCGTGAGTGGTTTAGAGAGCTCTCTCTGTCCTCAACCCCCCTTCTTCCCCTTCGGGGAAGGGTTTGCCCCTCCCCCTACCCCCTCCCCCTGGACCTGGATCGGTAGTCCCGAGCGTGGTCCGGTGAGTCTTTTTTTCGACGCCTGGGAGGGCCAAACAACAACGACCCTCACGAAGATTCTGGCCCCGAGGGGGGGGGGTGCCGTTTGGCGCCTCCGCTCGTTTTTGAAGCGAACAAACATTGATTTTACTATGGTGGTGGCCCCATTTTGGCCTTCTGAGGGGGCCGCGCTCATCGTCCTTCTTAGCAAAATCATTGATGTTACGAAGGTGTTGGCCTCATTTTGTCCTTCTCAGGGGTCAGCGCTTATTTGCGCTTCTGAGGAGGTCGCAAGAGGCCCCAAGATGGCCCCAAGAGGCCCCCAGGAGGCCCCCACGAGGCCCCAAGAGATTCCCAAGAGGCCCCCAAGAGGCCCCCAAGAGGCCCCCAAGGGGCCCCCAAGAGGCCCCAAGCGGCCCCAAGCGGCCCCCAAGAGGCCCCCAAGAGCCCCCCAAGAGGCCCCCGAGAGGCCCCAAGAGGCCCCACGAGGTCCCCAAGAGGCCCCACGAGGAGCCCGAACGACTCACACCAGGACGAGGGGCCCGAACGACTCACACCACGAAGAGCCCGAACGACTCACACCACAAGGAGGGGCCCGAACGACTCACACCAGGACGAGGCGCCCGAACGACTCACACCACGAGGAGCCCGAACGACTCACACCACGACGCGGGCCCCGAACGACTCACACCACGAGGAGCCCGAACGAGTCACACCACGAGGAGCCCGAACGAGTCACACCAGGAGGAGGGGCCCGAACGACTCACACCAGGATGAGGGGCCCGAACAACTCACACCACGAGAAGCCCAACGACTCACACCAGGACGAAGAGCCCGACTCACACCAGGACGAAGGCCCGAACGACTCACACCAGGACGAGGGCCCGAACGACTCACATCACCCCCAAACGACTCAAATCACGAGGAGCGCTTTCTCTCCCTCCTCCTCCGCCTCGTCCTTCCCCCCCCCCCCCTCCACAAGGAGGATGTGCAAGCAGGCGGGACGAAGGAGGAACAGGGGAGATATGCGGGCCCAAGCGGACACACGCCTGAAGAAAAAATATTCACTGCGTGGAGCTCCCCATATGTGCATCTACTCGCATGGACCTGTCCGCCGTGAATGTCTAGGCGCAAGAACTTTCGAATATTAACGGGCTTCAGTTGTGACGGTCTGGACATCAATCTAACTGCGAATGAACTGGAGTGTGAATGAGCCTCAGTAGTACGAGCGCGTCTCTGTGCATGAGCCTGGGGCCTCCTGGGGCCTCCTGAAACCTACTGGGGCTTCCTGGGGTCTCCAGGGGTCTCTTGGGACCTCCTGGGACCTCCTAGGAAGGTTTCGTGCCCCAGGGGAGGCGCAATCAATAGCAACAGACGTGCATAAAACATTACGGATTAGAGCCACACGAGAAGGGCAATCTATAGGAACACGCGTAAAACACAAAGGACTCGTGCCCCAGGAGAGGCCCAACACATAGGAACATGAGTAAAACATTTAGGATTGTGTACACAGGAGAAGGACCATCTATAGAAACATGCGTAGAACATCAAAGAATCGTGCTCCAGGTGAGGCCCAATCGATAGGAGCATACGTAAAACACATGGGATTGGAGCCACTCCTGTTGCCTTCTGAGGCCTCCTGCTTCTGGGGCCTCTCGGGGCCTCCTGTTGCCTTCCGAGGCCTCCTGGCGCTTCCTGTTGTCTCCTGGGGTCTCCTGTGGTTTCCTGAAGCCTTCTGGAGCTTCATGGGGCCTCCTGGCGCCTCTTGGGACATCCTGTGGCCTCTTGAATCTTTCTGTGGCCTCCTGATGCCTCCTGGGACCTCATGTGGTCTCCTGGAGCCTCCTGGAGCCTCCGGTGCTGAAATGAGCGCCTCGCTCGAGACATCCTCCAAATCTGCTCCGAAAGCGAAGGATGATGGGCACAGAAACAGGCAAACCGCCTGATACATCCCCACAAAATGGCCGCGAACGAGCCCGTGCAACCACCCCTGGCGGCTCCCCTTAGGGGTGCTGAAATGAGCGCCTCGCTCGAGACATCCTCCATATCTGCTCCGAAAGCGAAGGATGTTGGGCACAGAAACAAGCAAATCGCCTGAGACATCCCCACAAAATGGCCGCGAACGAGCCCGTGCAACCACCCCTGGCGGCCCCCCTTAGGGGTGCTGAAATGAGCGCCTCGCTCGAGACATCCTCCAAATCTGCTCCGAAAGCGAAGGATGTTGGGCACAGAAACAGGCAAACCGCCTGAGACATCCCCACAAAATGGCCGCGAACGAGCCCGTGCAACCACCCCTGGCGGCTCCCCTTAGGGGTGCTGAAATGAGCGCCTCGCTCGAGACATCCTCCAAATCTGCTCCGAAAGCGAAGGATGTTGGGCACAGAAACAGGCAAACCGCCTGAGACATCCCCACAAAATGGCCGCGAACGAGCCCGTGCAACCACCCCTGGCGGCTCCCCTTAGGGGTGCTGGGTATGAGTAAGTCTGTGTATGAGTAAGTCTGTGTATGTGTACGTCTGGGTATGACTAATACTGTGTATGAGTAAGTCTGTGTATGAGTAAGTCTGTATATGAGTATGTCTGAGTGTGAGTAAGTCTGAGTATGAGTAGGTCTGAGTATGAGTAAGTCTGAGTATGAGTAAGTCTGTGCATGAGCAAGTCTGAGTATGTCCGACAGGAGGGGACGAGAAAAGAGGAGGAGGAAGAAGGAGGAGGAGTAGGAGGCGTCCAAGTAATAACAAGAACCCCATCTTAGGATATGGGGAAAAAAACCACATCGCCCAAGCGGACACACGCCTTCCCTCAATCCTCGCCCTCGCCATCTCCATCGCATTCGCCCATCTCGCGTCGCGGGGGCCTCCCCGCAGCGAGGCGAGGGGGCGAGGGGGGCGGGGGGTGGGGGCGGGGAGGGGGCCACGGCCCATATCCAGAGCCCATCTAGCATCGCGTGCTCTCGAGAACGCCCCCCCGCCCCCAGTGGTGCCTGCGGCCCGCCACTGCGGGGCGCGTCTGTTCGAGCGTGCTCCATGACGTGTCTCGAGGAAATTTCGATGCGAAGTCCAGCCGCGGCGACTGGCGACTGGCGGAAGGTATGCGCTGCATGATCCAAACACAATGCACCCGAGACCTGGCGCGCGCATGCGAACCGAAGGCACGCGCGCGATGCAGTGTGCAGGCGCGCTGAGTGTACGCCCATGGCACGCAGTGCACAAACAAAGCCAGTAGGCCTTACGTTTTGAAGGTACGCTGAAGGTGCGCGTCTGATACCATCGCAATTAGTCGCATCGGGCTCTTCAGGCTCCCCAGAGAAATTCGCTACGCTTCGCGTATCCCCGCCAGCCCATCTCACAGCCAGCAACTCTTGCGAAGCATGCCAACAGGAGGGGGGGGATAAGGAAAGAGAGGGGGTGGGCTGGAGGGAGAAGGAGGGAGCGAAGGAGGGGTGGGACGGAGGATGAGGGGAGCGGGGGCGAGGGAGGGAGGGGTGGGGGAGGGTGTGCGAAGGCGGATGGCGCACGTCTTCAAACCAACCGCAGCAGCACGGGTCTTCGGTGCAGGGCGGCAGCTCGCACAGCGCGCGGGCCTGGCCTCCTGGAACAGCGAGAAGGACGGGCGCTCACAGGGGTGGCAGGATCTCCTGGCGGGCGATGCGGGCTGCGCCGCCCGTCTCACAGGCAAGTGTTCCCCCTTCCGCCCCGTTCCCTCGCTACCCCCCTGCCGCCATGATTGTCCATGTCAAACAATGCCGCGCTGCAAATCGCTTGCTGGCGCAAAACCGCGGCCCGCGTGCGGGAGGAGCGGATGGGGTGGAGACGGAGAGGGCGGGACGGGGGGGGGGGAGAGGCTGCGTCGGGGGCGAGAAAAAGAAAAGGATGACGACGAGGAGGAGGGCGCGAAGGAGTGATGGAAAGAGGAGGAGGAGGAGAAGGAGAGGAGGCGGAGGCGGAGATGAGGAGGGGTAGGAGGAGGATGGGGGAGGAGGAGGATGAGGAGGAAACATAGGGGGGGGGGGGGGAGGAGGAGGATTGAGGGGGCGGAGGCGGAAGAATAGGAAGAGGAGGAGGGGGAGGAGGAGGAGGACGAGGAGGGGGAGTGGAGGAGGCGGAGGAGGAGGAGGAGGAGGAGGAGGAGGCGGGAGGAGGAGGAGGAGGGAGGAGGAGGAAGAGAGGAGGAGAGGAGAGATGATTGCTGAGGGCGGGCAGTGGAGCTGAAGGAGGAGGGGGGGGGGAGGAAGGAGGCGGAGGAGGAGGAGGAGGAGGAGGAGAGGGAGGAGGGCGATGAGGAGGAGGACGAGGAGGTGGAAGAGGAGAAGGAGGAGGAGGAGAGGAGGAAAAAGGAGAGGTGGAGAGGAGGATGAAGAGGATGAGGAGGAGGAGGATGAGGAAGAGGAGGAGGCGGACGAGGGAGGGAGGGGGAGGAGGAGAGGAGGAGGCGAAGGAGGAGGAGGATGAGGCAAGAGGAGGGGAGGCGGAGGAAGAGGAGGAGGAGGAGGAGGAGGAGGAGGGAAGGAGGAGGAGGAGGAGGAGGAAGAGGAGGAGGAGGAGGAGGCGGACGAGGAGGGGGAAGAGGAGGAGGAGGAGGAGGCGGAGGCGGAGGAGGAGGAGGCGGAGGAGGAGAAGGAGGATGATGATGATGATGACAAGCCCTGAGGCCAGGGTTCGGCCGCCTGGCCCGCCTCCTGAGATGAGGAGCAAGAACTGGTCGCAGGGGCTCACGTCCTCCGCGCCTGCCGCCCGCCGCCGAACTGCGCGACGAACTTCTTGAACTCGGCTGCCCTGGCCTCCGCGCCCGCCTTCGACTCCGCGGAGCCGGCGCTGGCGACGACGAAAACCGACCACGTTCGTTCGAAAGTGGTCGGTTTTCAAAAGTGGTCGGTTTTCGTTTTTCCCTCCGCCACCTGGCCCGCCTCCTCAGATGAGGAGCAAGAACTGGCCGCAGGGGCTCGCGTCCTCCGCGCCAACCGCCCGCCGCCGAACTGCGCGACAAGCTTCTTGAACTCGGCTGCCCAGGCCTCCGCGCCCGCCTGCGACTCCACGGAGTCGCCGCTGGCTCGAGCCGCCCGCGGCGATGCACCAGCAGCAGCAGCCTCGGCGTCGTGCTCGAGGTCGAGGAGGAGGAGGAGGAGGAGGAGGAGGAAGAGGATGAGGAGGAGGAGGAGGAGGAGGAGGAGGAAGAGGAGGATGAGGAGGATGATGGGGGGAGGGGGGAGGCGGACGAATGGGGGAGCGCGGATGAGGAGGCGGAGGAGGAGGAGGAGGAGGAGGGGGGGGAGGAGGAGGAGGAGGAGGAGGAGGGAGGAGGGAGGAGGGAGGAGGGAGGCGTATACATCTGACTCCAAATCCTTATTCTGCAAAGCCCTTTGTGTCCTCCTGTTGCCTCCCTGAGCCTTTCGCCTCCCATGGGCCCCCTGGGTCCTCCTGGGACCTCCTGGGGGCATAGTGTGGGCGACCTGATGGGCGGCCTCCCTCCGCTTCAGCCTCATCGTCGTCGTCGTCGTCGTGGTCGTCGTCGTCGTGGTCGTCGTCGTCGTCGCCCTCCTCCATCCTCCCTCCCCCCTCCTCCCTCGACGTCGTCGTCGTCGTCGTCCTCCTCCTCCTCCTCCTGTTCCTCATCCTCCCTCCCCCCACCTCCTCCCTCCTCCCTCCTCCCTGCCTCATCCGCCTCCTCCGCCTCCTCCTGCCTCCTCCGCCTCCTCCTCCTCATCCTCAGTTCCTTGCCTCTTACAGAAGCTAAGAAATGAGCGTCCTAGCATATTTTTAAACCCACTCTATTTCAATAAACAGGGGGGGTCTAAACTTGGGCCCGAATAGTATTTTTTTAAACACACTATATGCCCCCTCCCCCCCTCTTTTCAGACCCCACCAGGAGACCAAAAATCCACCTCATGGGTTTTGGTCCCCGTCCCTGCCCCCGAAACGATTTTTGGGATCTACTGGGGGCCCTCTGGGGGCCTCTTGCGCGGTTCCTGGAGACCACGCACACACACACACACACACGCACGCGCACCCACTCACAAACGCGAGAAACCTCTGCCCTCGATCTTCGAAGGTCGGTCGCGAGCCGCGCGGCGGGATCCTGCGACTTCGTTGATCGCGTCGACGGCGACAGGAAGTGCGCCTGCGGACGGCGGGCGGCAATGCAGGGCGTCGCCGTCGTCGTCGTCGGCGTCGTCGTCGTCGTCGGCGTCGTCGGCGTCGTCGTCGTCGTCGGCGTCGTCGTCGTCGCCCTGCTGCTGATGCTGCCGCTGCTCCTCCTCACCCCTCCTCCTCCTCTCCCGCCCCTGCTCCTCCGCCCTCTCCTTTCGGGACAAGCTCTGCTCCTCCTCCTGGGCACCAGCTAGCGGCCGACAGAGTCTGTCAACCGCCATCGCAGTGAAGCGCGCGGCCATCGGCGCACTTTGCAACCGCCTATGGCCGCGCGAATCGGACAACAGGGGCGAGGCCTGGAATTCGCTACCTTTGCTGCTCCTCCTCCTGCTCCTCATGCTGGAATGTAACATCGGCTCCTATGGAATTTCCCCTCCTAACAGTGGCATCCCACGCAAAACACCAAAATGCTTGAAATCCCGGGTTCGCAACCAAATTCCCGGGAAATCGGCTGCGAACCCGGGATTCGGCACATTTCCCGGGAATTCGGTAGATGTCCTTAGCATTTCCAGTATCCGGTACGTTGCCTGCATGCGTGCTGCCCTATGCCCTATCGCATCCCAGAATAATCGTTCCACGGAATAATATCGGGTTCCTTTCCCCTACCCCCTCCCCTGGAATTTAACATCGGCTCTGCTCCTCCTCCTGATCCTGCTCCTGTTCTTCCTCCTCCTCCTACCCTTGCTGCTCCTCCTCCTGCTCCTCATGCTCCTCCTCCTCCTGATACGATACCCGCGCACTTGCAGCGTGCCTGCAGCGTACCTGCAAGCGCGCGATCAATCAAAACACACAGTACCTGCAGCGTACCTGCAGCGTACCTGCAGCGCGTTGTACACACGTACCTGCAGCGTACCTGCAGCGTACCTGCAGCGCGTGATACACGCGTACCTGCAGCGTACCTGCAGCGTACCTGCAGCGCGTGCTACACACGTACCTGCAGCGTACCTGCAGCGTACCTTCAGCGCGTGATACACGCGTACCTGCAGCGTACCTGCAGCGTACCTGCAGCGCGTGCTACACGCGTACCTGCAGCGTACCTGCAGCGTACCTGCAGCGTACCTGCATATAGGTTATCAATTAAATTAAGAAGAAGGTAGCGTACCTGCAGCGTACCTGCAGCGTACCTGCAGCGTACCGCGTCTGCACGTACCTGCAGCGTACCTGCAGCGTACCTGCAGATATGATATCAATCGCAATGCAGCGTACCTGCAGCGTACCTGCAGCGTACCTGCAGACGCGTACCTGCAACGTACCTGCAGCGTACCTGCAGATACGATATCAATCGCAATGCAGCGTACCTGCAGCGTACCTGCAGCGTATCTGCAGCTCGTGATACACGCGTACCTGCAGCGTACCTGCAGAGTGCCTGCAGCGCGTGGTACACAAGTACCTGCAGCGTACCTGCAGCGTACCTGCGTACCCCCCGCGGCTTGTAGGGAGGATTATTTGCGCAAAAACAACTACCTTCTGGTGGGGCGGGGGTTGGGGCGGGGACGGGGAGAAGAGGGGGGGGGGCGGGGGGGGCGGGAAGGGGGGCGGAGGAGGAAGCGGAGGGGACGGAAAACGAGGGGAGGAACCTCCTTTCCTGATATCCTCCTTTCGTGTGTTCGGCCTCCCCCCCCTCCCCCGTCGTATCCACCCCGCGGCTGAGGTGCCTGCAAGGCGCTGGCTCAGACGCGAGAGCACCACGCCGCCCTCCCCGTCGGCCAGGCGCCTCGCGCGGGCGGAGGAGGAGGCCCGCGCGGAGGCGGAGGGGGGATGCAAATATAAAAGACAAAAAGGCAGGGCGGGATTGTCGAGGAGGAGTGGGGTGGGAAGGCCGAGCGAAGGGAGGAACAGGTAGAGGGGCGGGGCCCTCCTCCTTCTCCTAGAGGGTGTCTCGCCTCCTTTTCCTTCCCCCACCTTTTGCTATCCCCATGAGCCCCCGCTGCGCAGTCGAGAGTTCCCGCATTTTGAAGACTGGCTGGACGGGGAGGGTTCGAGAGATCCTTCCTCCTCCCCCTCCTCATCCCCCCTACGGATTGCCCCTCCTCCCTCGCCCTCTTCCGCCCGCGCCCCCCTATCGGCGTCGTCGTCGTTGCCGCCGCCGCCATGTCCTCTAGATCTGGTGGGGGATTGTGTGTATGGAGACGGCACGGGATACATCTGCAGTTGCACGATTGCATTGCGTCGATGCAATCGTGCAACTGCAGTTGCACGATTGCAACGCCCATTCCTGTCCCAAAAGAATGATGGCCTCGACGGCGTCGCGCGCTGGTAGTTTTTACAACTGAATGCTGACGGAGACGGGGAACCGGACGAAACCTTCTAAAGTACAGTCGTCTGGGAGCAACGCAGAAACCGACCATTTTCAACTGAAAATGGTCGGTTTTTCTGCCAGCGAGAACACTACAGACGTCATTGGCTTGCATACGGAACCATTGTTGTTGTTGCTCTTTGTTTCCCCAATGGGCGCGGTGCAGAGCATCCGTCAATCATATCATTGCGTGTCGCCTGGAGCGCATGGGGACGCAGCGCCTGCCTGCGGGTCCACTCGGAGGTCCCTGGAGCGAAGAGAGCATGCAGTCGGAGGTCCCTGCGCTACACTGCGCGGAGCGTCGGAGCATGCACGGGCACGATGGGACAGCAGCGCGGAGCATCTGCATCCAGAACAAAATACGTCAGGCATACGCATAAAACATTTGAGGAACATGCCAGGAGGAGCGTGCGCGGGTGCGGGGGTCGCGGCGTTCTCGCCGCCCTCATCCTCCTCGTCCTCGTCCTTCTCCTCTCCTCCTCCTCCTCGCCCCCCTCCGCCGACCTCTGCGGCGGCACGGCCCCTGCTGTGCTGCAAAACGACTGGCGGGCATCTCAGTCGATATTCTGCACCGCCGAGGGGCGCTTCATCCTGGCGCGGCGGCCAGGCTTCTGGGCAGAATCAGCACTGGTAGCCGCAGGAGACGCCGCCGCTTCAGCCTCAGCACCAGCATCCTCCCACTCCGCGGGGCTGCGACCGCCGCCCAGCTGCTCGCGAACCTGGGACGCGGTCGCCGCGGCGAGTGCCTCACGCTCTGCGCTGGGCATGTCGTCCAGCAGACCTCGGGGAAGGGCCCGCCAAGAATGCACCCGAAAACTTGCCATCTTGGGGCTCTCTTGGGGCCGTCTTGGGGCCGTTTCGGGATCCTCTGATGGCCTTTGGAAGGGGCCAAGAGGTCTTTGAAACAATCAGTTTTCAAAACACGATTCGTTTTTTCCAAAGGGCCCCAAGACGGCCCCAAGAGGGCCCCAAGGCTCTGAGAGGGCCCCAAGAGGGGCCCAAGAAGACTCCACGAGAGCCCCGAGATACCCCCCGAAAACTGGATGGGCCCAAGGCAGATTCAAAACGAGCTTTCGGGCGATAGCCCTGCGACCTATGCAAAATGCCTCAGCAAGTACGTTTTTTTGTGTTGTTTTGTTTTTGGTTTTGTCCAAAGGGCCCCTCCAAGAGGGCCCCAATAAAGTCCCCAGACGCCTGAAAGATTCGCCCTCCTTCATCCCCCCTATCCTTCCTATTCCCATGTATTTCTTCTCCCGTGGACTCTCGATTTTGTCATAGAGGCTGCTCTCCTCCTTCAGCGCCCCCTTCGACTCCTTGATGATCTCCGCCGTGGCGCCCTTCGTCTGCTCGCCGCCGTCTTGCTGGATGAGCTGCAGCGCGGCCAGGCACGTCTGCAACTCCTGCTGCACGCGGATCGACTTCGACAGCACGACCTCGGGGACGTAGAACTTCGCCTGCTCGGCTGAGGCCGTGATCACCAGCGTGCTGAAGTCATGGGCGCGCTCACGCAGGGTAGTAATCGTTTTCTCTGCGTTCTTCTTCGGCGCCGCGCTCAGGGGGAGCATCTGCGGCGCGCCATCCGCAGGCGGCGGGGTGGCGGGGCGCCTCGAAGGCGCCTTCGCCTTGGCCTTGGGCTTCGAGGACCTGATGTTCCCCTCGCCGCGCATGGCGCTCTCGGCGGTATGGGTCGCTCGCAGGCCCTGGGTCCTCTGGAACGTGTACTCTGGGACGTAGATCCTCTTAATACCTGAAAGGGGGCATGTATGCTCTTGGGTATTCTGACACAGCCTCTGGAACGCTTCTGGATCGTTCTTGTACTCTGGAAGCTCAGCTGCATCGGACACTAACATGAAGCGCCCATTATCGTGGAAGTTCGCGTCCATGGAACGAGCGACCGTCCTCTTGACCAACGCGGTCATCGACCCGTGCAGCTGGATGCCGTAGGCGTCGGCGTTGTCCCTCATGAACTGGACGCGCTCCTCCCTGGGGGGGCTGCCCCAGCCCTCGAACTGCGCATCACCGCCAGCCTTGAGGCGCTTCACGCGGCCGTGGAGCCTGTGACACGGGAGGCGCTCATACCTCGGCTGGCGGTCAGTGCCAGCTACGTTGGTGGCATTGCCCTTCGGGACATCTTCATCGCAGAGACTGCACGTGATCATGTCAATGGCAGGCGCCTCTTCAGGCTCCACGGGAGCGACTCCCTCGCTCGACATCGCTGCAACGGCTGCCTCCTCGCTCATATCGCTGGCCGCGAACGCCGAGGGAGACCTGCTGATAATCGGTTCTGGCGCTCGGACCTGGCGCAACCTCCGCAATGAATTCGAGCCGGAACAGCGGCGGGCGACAAGCAAGCACGACTTCGCGCCGAAATCTTGAAAAGCGCGTTCCGGACTTTGGCCCAGGGGCCCAAAGGGGGGCCCAGTTCCAAGGGGTTCCAGGGAGGCCCAGTAGGGTCTGGAAATGGAGGGCCCAGGAGGCCCTGGATATTTGGACGTTGCCAGGACACGGCTAGACGACGGCGACGACGGCGCCGCCTCGTGAGGGGCCCCACGAGGGGCCCATGAGGCTCAAAAAAATGTAAATCTCAGCGAAAAGCATATGATTCAATGTTTTTTCCCCATATCCTAAGATGGGGTTCTTGTTATTACTTGGGCGCCTCCTACTCCTCCTCCTTCTTCCTCCTCCTCTTTTCTCCTCCCCTCCTGTCGGACATACTCAGACTTGCTCATACACAGACTTACTCATACTCAGACTTACTCATACTCAGACCTACTCATACTCAGACTTACGCACACTCAGACATACTCATATACAGACTTACTCATACACAGACTTACTCATACACAGTATTAGTCATACCCAGACGTACACATACACAGACTTACTCATACACAGACTTACTCATACTCAGCACCCCTAAGGGGAGCCGCCAGGGGTGGTTGCACGGGCTCGTTCGCGGCCATTTTGTGGGGATGTCTCAGGCGGTTTGCCTGTTTCTGTGCCCAACATCCTTCGCTTTCGGAGCAGATTTGGAGGATGTCTCGAGCGAGGCGCTCATTTCAGCACCCCTAAGGGGAGCCGCCAGGGGTGGTTGCACGGGCTCGTTCGCGGCCATTTTGTGGGGATGTCTCAGGCGGTTTGCTTGTTTCTGTGCCCAACATCCTTCGCTTTCGGAGCAGATTTGGAGGATGTCTCGAGCGAGGCGCTCATTTCAGCACCCCTAAGGGGAGCCGCCAGGGGTGGTTGCACGGGCTCGTTCGCGGCCATTTTGTGGGGATGTCTCAGGCGGTTTGCTTGTTTCTGTGCCCAACATCCTTCGTTCTCGGAGCAGATTTGGAGGATGTCTCGAGCGAGGCGCTCATTTCAGCACCCCTAAGGGGGGCCGCCAGGGGTGGTTGCACGGGCTCGTTCGCGGCCATTTTGTGGGGATGTCTCAGGCGGTTTGCCTGTTTCTGTGCCCAACATCCTTCGCTTTCGGAGCAGATTTGGAGGGCGTCTCGAGCGAGGCGCTCATTTCAGCGCCCCTAAAGGGAGCCGCCAGGGGTGGTTGCACGGGCTCGTTCGCGGCCATTTTGTGGGGATGTCTCAGGCGGTTTGCCTGTTTCCGTGCCCAACATCCTTCGCTTTCGGAACAGATTTGGAGGATGTCTCGAGCGAGGCGCTCATTTTCACCCCCCAGGTGGGCCAGATTTTGAGGATGTCTCGATCGGTTTGCTAGTTTTGGTGGCCAGGCTCGTGGGCGCAGATTCTTCTCAGGATGCCACAGGAGGCTCCAACGGGCTCCAGGAGGCTCCAGGAGACCACATGAGGTCCCAGGAGGCATCAGGAGGCCACAGAAAGACTCAAGAGGCCACAGGATGTCCCAAGAGGCTCCAGGAGGCCCCAGGAAGCTCCAGAAGGCTTCAGGAAACCACAGGAGACCCCAGGAGACAACAGGAAGCGCCAAGAGGCCTCGGAAGGCAACAGGAGGCCCCGAGAGGCCCCAGGAGCAGGAGGCCTCAGAAGGCAACAGGAGTGGCTCCAATCCCATGTGTTTTACGCATGCTCCTATCGATTGGGCCTCACCTGGAGCACAATTCTTTGATGTTCTACGTATGTTTCTATAGATGGTCCTTCTCCTGTGTACACAATCCTAAATGGTTTACTCATGTTCCTATGTATTGGGCCTCTCCTGGGGCACGAGTCCTTGGTGTTTTACGCGAGTTCCTATAGATTGCCCTTCTCCTGTGGCTCTAATCCGCAATGTTTTATGCACGTCTGTTGCTATAGATTGCGCCTCCCCTGGGGCACGAAACCTTCCTCCGAGGTCCCAGGAGGTCCCAAGAGGCCCCTGGAGACCCCAGGAAACCCCAGTAGGTTTCAGGATGCCCCAGGAGGCGCCAGGCTCATGCACAGAGACGCGCTCGTACTACTGAGGCTCATTCACACTCCAATTCTTTCGCAATTAGATTGATGTCCAGACCGTTACAACTGCAGCACGTTAATATTCGAAAGCTCTTGCGCCTAGACATTCACGGCAGACAGGTCCATGCGAGTAGCTGCACATATGTGGAGCTCCACGCAGTGAATAATCCTGCGTCTCCTTCCCAGTGGGAGACCCTAGAAAGCGAAAACTGTAAAGAAACCTACTGGGGGGGAAGCCCTTTCCCCTCTCTCCCCTCCCCCCTCAATCCAAAATATATTGCCCTCCTCCTCCTCCTCCCCCTCCCGCCCTGCTCCTGCTCTGTTCCTACTTATCCTCCTGCCCTGGTCCTCCTCCTCCTCCTCCCCATCCTGCCCTGTTCCTGCCATGCTCTTACTCCCCCCTCCCTGCCGCGGGCGCGGAGGCGCGTGCTGCCTGTGGCGCCCGCGACGCCGTTGGCGGCAGCCGACGAGCTCGAGGCCGCCGATCCCGCCTCGCGCGCGACGGGCGGATGGAGATGGACATGGCGATGGGGGAAGTTGGCCAGGGGAAAAAGAAAGGCGGGCGGAGAGGAGGAGGGCGAGGGAGGGGGAGAGGGAAGTTATCAATTCCCCCCTCGTCCTGTCCTCCTCTTCGGAACAGGAAGGCAGCCGCGCCGCTGTCGCCGCCGTTGCATCCAGAATCATCCTCGCCCTGCCCCCCGCGACAGGCGGGCGGCGCCTGCGTGCCACCGACGGCCTCCACGCGCCAGCCCGCGGCGACGCCCTCGGACCGCCCTGCGGGCAGCGACGCGCGAGAGGTCGGCGAGGCAGAGATCGCAGACAATTAATCGACATGGTTCACAATGAGTTTGCTATGAGGGGAGATGAGCTCGGTCCCCTCAGAAGGCCAACATGGGGCCACAACCATCGTAAAATCAATGATTTCTGCTTCAAAGACGAGCAGAGGGGCCAAACTCCACCCCCCCCGTCGGGGCCAGAATCCTCATGAGGGTAGTCGTTTTTTTGGCCCTCCCAGGAGCCGAAATGGACCCCCCTGAGAACGCTCGGCCCGCCCTCTCCAGGTCCAGGGGAGGGGGTAGGGGAAACCCCTCCCCGAGGGGGAAGAAGGGGGGTTGAGAGCAGAGAGAGCCCCCCAAACCACTCACGCCCAAAGGGCTGGTGGGATTACGGTGTGTGTGTGTGTGTGTGTGTGTGTGTGTGTGTGTGTGTGTGTGTGTGTGTGTGTGTGTGTGTGTGTGGGTGCGTGTGTGTGTCGGGGTGGGGTGGTACGGTTGGTGGGGTGGTGGGGAGGGGGGTGGGGGGGGGGGGGACAGCCCCAAGTCAAGGACGTGCGGGGCAAGGGAAAGTGAGCATGGATCAGGGGAAAAGACGATTTGGCATTGCGATGCCTCGACATGTCGTTTTTTTTTCCGTCAACGCATTGCTGCAGGATCCGACATTCCCCGATCCAACTGGACCCGATACGATCTTTTTACGAAGGTTGTGCGCTCAGCTTGTCCTTCTCAGGGGGCAGCTCTCATTTGCGCTTCTGAGGAGGTCGCAAGAGGCCTCAGGATGGCCCCAAGAGGCCACCAGGAGGCTCCCAAGAGGCCTCCAAGAGGCCCCCCAGAGGCCCCCAAGCTGCCCCAAGAGGCCCCCAAGAGGCCCAAGAGGCCCCCAAGAGGCCCCCAAGAGGCCCCAAGAGGCCCCCAAGAGGCCCCCAAGAGGCCCCCAAGAGGCCCCCACGAGGCCACAAGAGGCCCCCAAGACGCCCCCAAGAGGCCCCCCAAGAGGCCCCCAAGAGGCCCCAAGAGGCTCCAAGAGGCCCCCAAGAGCCCCCACGAGGAGCCCGAACGACTCACACCAGGACGAGGGGCCCGAACGACTCACACCACGAAGAGCCCGAACGACTCACACCACAAGGAGGGGCCCGAACGACTCACACCAGGACGAGGCGCCCGAACGACTCACACCACGAGGACCCCGAACGACTCACACCACGACGAGGGCCCCGAACGACTCACACCACGAGGAGCCCGAACGAGTCACACCAGGAGGAGGGGCCCGAACGACTCACACCAGGACGAGGGGCCCGAACAACTCACACCACGAGAAGCCCGAACGACTCACACCAGGACGAAGAGCCCGAACGACTCTCACCACGAAGAGCCCGAACGACTCACACCAGGAAGAAGGGCCCGAACGACTCACACCAGGACGAGAAACCCCAAACGACTCAAATCACGAGGAGCGCTTTCTCTCCCTCCTCCTCCGCCTCGTCCTTCTCCCGCTCCCCTCGCAAGGAGGATGTATAAGGAGGCGGGGGGAAGGAGGAACAGGGGAGATATGCGGGGCCAAGCGGACACACGCCTGAAAAACACGACTGTCGGCATGCTTCGCGAGAGTTGCTGCTGTGAGATGGGCTGGTGGGGATACGCGAAGCGTAGAGAATTGTCCAACATGTGCAGACTCCCCCCCCCCCGCGACGGGGCGGAGCCTCGGCCGCGCTCCTCGGTCTCGGCATGCGCCTCGCGCACGAAGGGGAAGTTCGCGTCGTCCCCGAACGCGGCGCCGGGCCCGCAAGGCGCCCATTGGGGGGGCAGAAAAATCCAGCAGGGCACGGGCGCCGCCGCCATCAGGAACGCTGCATTTGACATAGCTAACCGCGCCGACATCTCGGCGACCCGTGCTCTCTCTTCCAATCGACGTAGACTAGTGTGA
>CAUYUJ010020146.1:146065-161065 GCA_963575745.1 Prorocentrum cordatum
CTCTCCCGAAGCGTTGCGACTGGCCCATCTGAAGTCGGACCGAAATACATGCTCGTCATGCCGAAGACTACTGAACGCTGATCCGATCCCATACGGCGGCGGCCAGGCAGTCAATGAGGGCAGAGGGGGGGGCATGGGGGCGGGGAAGCAAGAGGAGGAGGAAGAGGGGGGAAACGAGGATCGCAACGCATAAAAACATGACGTTTCAGAGCATGTGTATGCTTTCCCCCCCAATGTGCAATGGGCCCTCGCGACCACGGCTGGACCTGCCTCGAAACCAACGCTAGCTGCCGCGGAGCCCTTTGCCCCCGTTGTGACCCCCTGCTCTCTCGATCCCGACTCCTGCAACCCAGCTCCTCCTCGACTTGCCTGATCCAATGCGCGCCCCCCACCCCGCCCGCGCCGACAGGTGAGAGCTCGCGCGGGCGGCGGCCGACCCCCGCGCAGGGCCGACGGCGGAGGAGGGAGGAGACGGGATGGAGAGGATGGAAATGAGGAAGGGGCATGGGACTTGAACGTGTATTGCAATATCAGTCATGCGTCTGCGGGCGTGCGGGTGTGCGGGTGTGCGGGTGTGCGGGCGTGCGGGTGTGCGCGTGCGCGTGCGCGTGTGCGTGTGCGCGTGCTCCTCCTCTCTGCCCTCCCTCCTCGGCGTCGTCGCCCTCCCCCTCCCCCCCCCTGGGCAGCGGGGGTAGGGCGAAGGCAAAGGTGCTCTTTATCGGGAGCGCTTTAACAAGAATATTTGAACAGTACTCGAAATCCACGCCTGCTTTTGTAATGTATATGGTTGTTAATAACGCAAGCCATCTCCGCAACGGCAAAGCTGTCTGTAGGACAGTACTCGACAGCGTGCGCGTCGGCGGGCGCCGCGCCATTGTGCACCTCGGCGCACGCAACGCCAATAACGAAACAGCGTGGAATCGTCGGGGCTCGATCGAAACGCGCATCGGCACAGCGCGTGACCCTGATCACGCCGACCATGCCGTCGGCAACGCGAACAGACAACACGTCACCCACCGAAATCTTACCACGGGGCCAACGCATGCTCCGAGACAGATGCACGCGGGATGGCCTCGCCAGCGGGGAAAAGTGAACTGCCATCCATGACGCGTCCACGACGGGCTCTTTCAAACAAAACGGATGCCCCCCCTCGCCAGACCGCATCATGTCTAAAAATCATGAAGAAGCCTAACGAGAACTTGGCGGGATGCGTTCTGGACATTCGGATTGGCAACTGCTTTCAGCTTCCGATTGCGCCTCTCGTTCGAGAAACAACTTCCGCCTGCCCCTTCCCGAGCGAGGGGCCCAAGTTCTAGAACCCGTCGACCCGACCTTATCCGCGCGAACCCGACGGGGGGCGGGGGGGCGGGTGGGTGGGAGGGCGGAAGGCTATTATCTAGATTTGCTTTAGTGCGGGCGATGCACCTGGGCACATGGTGCTGCAAGTGCGCCTTGATCTTGCACGACGCCTCCCCGTAAGTATTTAGCATGAGGGAGTGGTGCTGCCAGAGCAAGGTCGCGAGCTGGGTTGTCTTCGGCACCGCGTCGTAACCAGCTGTTGAAAGATCGCAGAGGTCACTCAGGACTTGTATGCACCGTCTATGCGGGCACTCCACGTCCAGGGAGCCACGGGCAAACGTAGCTAGGACCGTTACCACCGTCAAGCACTCCCCAGCGAATAACTTCATGTGGTGACCGTGCGCGTTCACGACGCGGTCTTGGAACAGCCGCAGCGGCAATTTTCTTACGATTTTCTGATCGGCCAAAAGCTGTCTCTGAAACGCATCCAACGCCTCCAGCGTCACGCCTTTTTGCAATAATGTTAAACACAGTTCATTGCAATTGATATGAGCAGTACCGCCGCTTGCACATATGATGCGCATCCAATCCCAATATGTGTGGCTTTGTGGTTTGAAAACGCCTCGCAATGCTTTGTCGAACAGCAAAGCCCCTGGTTCCAAGCGCAGACCAGCCTTCTGCTCTAAAACCTTAAAATCTTTTTTGCTCAGCAAAGGCTTTTGCTCCTCAAGCTTATCGCACAGCTCCCAGAACGATTCATCTGTGTGGAGGTCGAACTCACAAGGCGGCGTGACAGCGTAGTGCCGTATATATGTATGTCCCTGCACTTTTGAAGCGTCACCATTGTATATATTCTTACAAGAAGAACAGCACACAGATCCGCTCGCCCCCTTGGTGGATTTCATTTCTTTGTGAGCTTTCTCATCTTGCAGCACGGCACACAATTCTCCAGAAAATAAAAACATGCCTCCGCGTCCGTCTCTCAAACGGATGCCCACGCTGAACGAAAACATGTGCTGGGTAAACATATGGTGCAGTGCAGATCGGATGACGCCGCTGTACTGGCAACGAACTGCTTTTAGATCGTCATACTTGAGAACGCCGAGAGGTATCCACCCTGGGTCCGAGGATCGGAAATATGACGGTAGGTTTACCACCGTCCAATACACGGATAGCCATTTGTTTGCTGCGTCAGGCCGCAGCTGGTTCCCCGACGATGTCTCGTCTCCCCACACCACCAGGCTGGCTTTACCACTGCCGACGGAGTCGTGGAGAAGCCTCGCAAACCATGAACACTCCTCGCACATTACAGACAACACTGCGAACGGGTTAATGATATCCCACGACATCTCGCCACCGTCTTCGCGGGGCAACGCTATGTTGGTTATCATTCGGCCATAATCCGTGCTGCGGTTGCCGATCTCATTGACCTGGTCCTGTAATTGCCGATGCCCCTGGATTGCACTGCCTTCGTGGTCACTGCCGTCGTCCTCTTGCAAGGCATTCACCATGCGGCAGAGGGCGCGGCATGGAACGTGCAAGCCGCCTGCCTGCAATGCTGCGACGATTCTGGCTGAACGGGCCTCCGTCATAGCGCATCTGAGCCAAAATGGCTACTGAAACTTGAGCCAAAATGGCTACTGAAACTTATGTAATCTTATGTTAACTTATGTTAACTTATGTTACCTTATGAAAATATGCGGTGAACTTGCTTCTGGATAGCAACTACTACGCAAGTTGTCCTAAGAAACTTGTAAACAGTTGCGCTAAGTCTCGCTAAGTCCACTGTAACTCAAGATATAACGGAAGAGAGGCCAGGGACACAAAGTGGGGAGGTGCCCTGCGGCCGCGACCGTGCGCGGTGCCCGGGCTCGCGCCACGGCGCCCCATCGGATGCGGGGCGGCCACGCGCAGCGCCCCGAGGCCCGCGACACTGAGAGCCAGGCCTGCGGCAGCGCCGACACCGGCTGCGAGCACTCTGCGGGCCCAGCTGCCGAAGAAGAAGGAGAAGAAACGGCATAAGCACGCGCAGCGCCCGGAGGCCCGCGACACTGAGAGCCAGGCCAGCGGCAGCGCCGACACCGGCTGCGAGCACTCTGCGGGCCCGGCTGCCGAAGAAGAAGAAGAAGAAGAAGAAACGGCATAAGCATAAACTTTTGGCGCTCCGCGCGGGTTTCTTGGATCCGCGCTGGGCCTCCAACGGCGGCGCCTCCGGCGCCGCCCCTGGCGCGCTGCGCGCGCCAGGGAGGGGGGATCCGGCGCGGATCCAAGAACTCCGCGCGGAGCGCCAAAAGTTTATGTGTACGCCGTTGTTTCGTCTTCTAAGCTGGGCCTAGGCCTTAATGGAGCGAGGGTCATCGGCGCACGGAGTCATGCCGGAGGCTCGCCTATGCCGGCCGTCTTGGAGGCCTGATAAGCCCATCTCTGCCATCTTGGAGCCACTCTGATACTTCAGACACCCACTCGAAGTGAAAAGAGGAGATCGCAAAACACGGTTGGTTTTTCTCGGTCTGCTGGCCTTTTGGAGACATCCTCGGGATGCTCCGTAGCCGCTCGGGGCGCACATTCAGACAGCACGGATTGGGAAGCACTTCGGCCCCCCACATCCTTGACAGCAGCAAAAACTACCCAATGGTGGCCGGCTGGCCATCACAGTGTACGCGTCGTGTGCGCCCGTAATTACTTTGAATTGGCGGTTGGCAAGGATTGTGTGCCGGCACGCACCAGAATATGGGGGCATCTCACCATCCGTATCAAAACAACCACTGGAGGTGATGGCGGCGCGCCCGCGCATGGTCCAAGATATTGCCGCAGAGTGTATCGCAACTGGCTTTTGACAGCTATGATGGGGGAGGGATGCCAGCACGGTTCCTGATTTGTCTCCAGTCGGGTAGGGGAGGGGGTGCGTATAGGGTTGGAAGAGGAAGCGCGCTAAACCACCTCCGCCCAGAGGGCTGAGGGGATGCCAAGCTTCACGAACTAAAGCGATGAGCAAATCTCAGGCAGCCCGCCCTAAGGACACGTCTGGTGGTGCGACAGGTAGGATCACTTGTACGGAAGTGGGTTGAAGGAGGAGGGGAAGGAGGAAGGAGGAAGAGCGAGGAAGGAGGAGACAGGAGCTGGTCAGGAGCATATACGACATGTGCGCCCCTCTTGGCAGCGCCTTGTTCGGTTCCTCCAGCTACGCCTGCTGCTTCGACGCCGAGCCAGATTCTCGGAGGCCTTCGGGAGAAAACCACTAGCAGGAGGACTCATTTTACACTTCCCTGTTCCTCGTCCATCCTCCGCATCCATCCTCATCGTCGTTCTCTGAATGCGTGGGCAGCGCCTTCACGATCTTTTCGCTGTGGCACTGTCTCGTGAGGCTGTGCGCTCTGGTGGTGGATGGAGATAAGAATCCTCATCCTCGTCCTCCCTCACCCCATTCTTCCTCATTCATGCCCCCGCATCCTGAGGGAGTAGGGAGGACAACGAGGATGAGGAGGCAGGGGGTAAGGGGTGGGAGAGAGGAGGAAGAGAGGAAAAGTAGCAGGAACGAGGAGGACGAGGAGGATGACGACGACGGGAAGGACGAGGAGGATACACATCTTGACCTGCGGAGGCGCTGCGACAGCGGGGGGAACTTCGGCGTGGAGGTGCTCATGCGAGCCGCGGCGCGGCGGCAGGTGAACGGGAACTCTCTGTTGCTGGAGTACTGGGGTGGGCGCCACCGCGAGGATTCCTCCTGGGCTCTTCCGCCCTCTCGCTCCCCCGAGATCCGGGCGTCGCAGCATTCTCGGACTGGGCGTTCTCGCCCAGTTCTTCGGGCCCCCGGGGCCGTCAACGTTCAACCTGGCGCAAGAAATGCCGCAGAAATTGGGGGTGGGGTCTATAGGGCTCCGTTCAGGACTTTTCATGATGCCGTTTTTGCTCACGACGTCGGATCTCAGGGTCATCGCCCCTTTTCCTCCTCCCCAGCAGTGGGCAGCACAGGTACCAGCGGTGCCGGGCGGGAAAGGCGGCAAAGGACGGGGAACTAAGAAGGGGCTTGAAGGGGCGGGTGGTGCTGGAATGGGGGAGGGGACAGGGAAGCATTCGTGGCCGAATCGCTGGCCCTGGAATCACGCTGGTAGCGGCGCTGCAACCTAGTCGCGGTTGCCTGCGCAAGACCATCGGAAGACACGCGGGCGTTGGCGAAAACGTCGACCGTTTGTTGTGGCATTTCTGATGCTAGGGTCGGAGTCGGGGGGAAGCCCTCGCGTTCCCCATTGTCGGTTTTCCGGGTCCTTCATTCAAAGATAAGCCGTGATGTCCTCCCTTTGAACCACAAGCGGAAACTACATGTTAGCCAGCGCGGATCCCAAACAGTATGTATTAGCATATTTTGCGGTGCAATATTTAAGGTACCAGTAATTTTGAAACATTTGGAGTTGTCAACTCCACTGCTCTCTCATTCGTCCCATCCGCCCGAAACCCATGCGGCAACGATTTCGATGAGTGCTTAGTGCTGGCCTGGCTGGTGCCTCCTTACGGCCGCGCTAGCCCGCGCACGTTCGACCGCAGAGCGGCCGGCTAGTTTGGCGTGACCGACGCAGCCGCGGTGGCTCTGACCGCTAGGCACTTCCCAGCGCGTCTCGCAGGCCGCGCTGACGCGCGGGCAGTTCAGTGCGAGTCGGTGATTTGGGCGGGCGCGATATTATGGCGACGTCGACAACGGTAGACACGATGATGCTAGTAGCCGTGATGTTGACGACGACGACGACGGTAACAACGGCAATGCCAATGACGGCGCTGGTGTTGATTACGCCGATAATGTTTATGGTGTCTTCGCGTCGATGACGAGGTTTTTGGAAGGATTTCGACACGCGCGCGCAGACGACGCGCGCGAGTGGCCCACGCGCGCAAAAGCGCTCGAATGATTCCGACACGTGCGCGCGAGAGGCCTGTTTGGTCGAATGTGGTGAACATGTTGTAAACTTTTTCGCGCGCGCAGAATTTTCCGACAGTTGATGTTGTAAAGCCGTTTGTATTTATGTGTTTTCGGGCCGCTCGATTATGAAACACGGGCAACACCCAAGGTTTTTCCCCACACGTTTCGTGGGAGGCCGGTTTTCTTCCCAGCCGCGTCGCATCCCGCGTCGCACTCACACCCGCCCTCCCCTCCTCCTCCTCCTCCTCCTCCTCCTCTTCCTCCTCCTCCTCCTCCTCCTCCTCCTCCTCCTCCTCCTCCTCCTCCTCCTCCCCCTCCTCCTCCAGCGCCAGCAAGGGTCGAGCTTGCACATGTTCCGAGCCCGCTCCGCGGGAGCCTTTCCGCGCCTTCCCCCCCTCGCCGCGGGCCGTCCTCCCTCCCCTCGCCTCCGTGCGCGCGATGTGGGAGGCGTCCGACGGCGGGCGCCGGCGCCGCACCAACGGGTCCGCGGCCGGGCGCCGGGAACACGGCGGGCCACCGGCCGCCGGAGGAGAAACATTTGGTCCGGCCGCGGCCCAGCCACATGAGGATTTCGAGACACCAGCGGGACACCAGCGGGACACCGCGGGCCGACGGCCGCCGGAGGAGAAACATTTTTTGTCCGGCCGCGGCCCAGCCACAGGAGGATGTCCTCTCGCCAGCCCACGCAGCTTCGCCTCGCCCGCACGCGCGCACGGCACGCACGACACGAACCCGAAACCGAAATCGATTGCCCGGTACGGGGGGTCTCCGTTTCACGTCGGACTCACCCCCAACCTCCGATATTCATCTACGCGTATAATAGTTGTTTTAATGTAGCGCGGGGCGCTCGACGTTGACACCCTTGCGAAACCTCAGGTGCGCGAAGGATTTCGGCGCGCGCGCGCGATGGCGCGCGCGCGCACGCACGGCGCCGTCGACGCGGCCGCGGCGGCGTTTACCCGCGGCCGCGCCCCAACGCGCGTCAAAGGTCGCGCTGGCGCGCGGACGCCTCGACGCGGGTCGGCGGTTCGGGCGGGCGCGCTATCGCGAGGACGCAACAACAGCGGCGACGATGATGGTAGGTGCTGTGGTGGTGGCGATGCTGACGATGACGATAGCAAGGCCATCGGAGGCGCCGATCTTGGTCACGCCGGCGGCAGTGATGATGTCCATGCGTCGTTGATGAGTTGCAGAGGATTTCGACGTGTGCGCGCGGTCGAAGCGCGCGAGTTCTCCCCACGGTATTAGTTGACAGGGGTGGTGCCCCCCCCCGCCCCTCTCCTCGCGCAAGCATGCAAGGGCGTTCGAATGATTTTGGCACGCGCGTGCGAAAGGCCCGCGCGGTTGAGGCAAAGGTGCCAAACCACATACGTTGTTTGTACAATGTGTTGCATACACGTACGTATGTTCACATACGCACACAAAGACATGTGCATATACGTATACATACGAATCTAATCACGGAAACCACTACACATGCATGGCCATATACATATACATATTCCTATCCATATACATACACGCAAATACACATATACGTACATATGTATGTTCTGACACGTATACATTCACATAAGCATTCACATGCACATGCATAACTATATATATATGTATATGTATACATATTGACAGGTAAACATATACACACAAATATACACACATACGATTATGCACGTATGCTAATTCAGATACGCGTGTGTATATACATTTACACATGCATATACATATGCAATCGCATATTGTTATGTTCGTACACACATAACCATCAACATAACAGTTGCATCTACATGTTCACACATACATACACACATACACATGCAATCGCATGTATATAAACGTACACGTATACATACATGTATACGCATGCGTGTATGTATACATGTATATACACATACATCTGTGTAACTATGAATATGCATGAACAGATGCATGTATATGTATACATATACATGGGTATACACCTTTACATGTCATATACGTACACATGCACATACACAGACACAGAAGCGTACCCATGATCATATACAACACATACAGTTATATACACACATATATATAACAATTATACATAAACATATACATACGATTATACATATACATTTATGTGTACAAGCAAGCACAATCACAAATGTAAGCAGTTGTATTCACATCTACATATACATGTACACAGGCACATCCACATACACATACAACTACACGTACATACACAGATATACATATTTATATGTACATCTATATACACGCGAACGTATACATTTGCAAATGCATATGCACATGAATATACGTGTATACATATATATATATATATATACAACGCCTACATGGGCATACACAAATGCATAGACGTGCACCTATACGTATAGCATGACTATACATATGGTCGAACACCATGGTTTGATATGTGTCTGAAAATATCGTCCTTCCGTTCTTAACGAAACACAGGTGTTGAGCATATCCCGGCACGCGCGCATTGAATTATTTGACACGGGTGGGGGATGGACGATAATGAGAACCCTGGTGAGTTCATATGCAAAATTAGCGATGGAAATTTGCGGTGTCCCAGACGGATTCTGCTTGCTGGGGAAGATTAGGTTGCAATGCGAAGGGGCGTGGGTGCAACGGGACGTTGGCGGCGGGCGGCGACGAAACGGCGACTGGCGGCGACGGCGAGCGCGGCGACCGACACCCAGGCGCAACGGAACGGCGACGGACGGCGGCGACGGGCGGCGACGACACTAAGCGCAGCTGCCGAGACCCAGGCCCGGAAGCAGCGGCGACGGACGGTGGTGACGAGCGGCGACGGCGACAACAAGCCGGCCAGATCGACGCCCAGGTCCAGTTCTTCTCAGACGAAGTAAGAACTTTTCAGTGGAAGCCGTATTCGGGGAATCGCATGGGAAAACACGGACAACCAGAAACAGCAAAACAGGCACACGATGACCAAAACGACAGACATTGACAAACAGAGAAGCAACACACACACACACAACAAAAACAAACAACGCAACAAACACGTAAACAAAGAACAAACAAAGACGCCAGGACTCCCACGGCCGCGAGCTCGGCTTCATCTTGGGCTCCGGCAAGCACTGGTGGTGCGTGCGCCGGTGCAGCAAGGGTTCCAGGCGCGGAGGTTGGGAGAAGTCCGTGCAGCGAGGGAGGTTGGAGAGAAGGGAGGAGGGAGAATGGACGGGGAAGGGGGAGCGGGAAAGGGAGGAGGTAGATGAGGGGGGGAGTGGAAGGAGAGAGAGAAGAGAAATGAGAGAGGATAGGAGGGCGATAGGGGTGGGAGGAGGGGGAACCGAGATGAGAAAGGGAAGAGAGAAGGGAGAGGAGGATCAGGAGCGAAAGAAGGACGTACACGTACATGAATCCACGCTGGTTTCGAGAGTTCGCATTGCGCGTATGTTCGTATCACGCGGCCGGTCTCGCGGGTCAAGGGGCCGCGTTCATGTACATAGCTGGGCGCGTACGTCCTCTGTGGGCTCCCTAGAGGAGGGACGCGGGACGAGGGAGAGTGGAGGAGGATGAAGTGCCTCAAACCTCTTTCCCCCAACCTTCGCCCGCTTTCAGAGAGGGGAGGTGCGGGTTAAGTCTCCCAGATCCGTCTCCTCCTCCTCCTCCTCCTCCTCCTCCTCCTCCTCCTCTTCGGGCTTCGAGCTGCGGGTCCGTGGTTCCCACAAGACACTGCGGCCTTCGACAAGACGTTCGACGCGCTGAAATCAACCAGGGACAGCTCTGTGCTCGGGATGGGGCTCGGGCTTCTGGCCCGCTCCCTAGATTTCAGTCGGGCCTGCCCCTTCTACAGGGGGAATATTCAAAAATAGTCACAAAATAGTCTGGGGACTAACTTTCGAGTATCTTTGAGTATCTTTCTTGAGCATCTTATCTTTTGAGTATGTTTTGAATATTTTTGGAGTATTGTTTGAGTATCTTTCGGCATCTTTTGAGTAGTGTTTGAATCTTTTTGAGTATCTTTCGGCATTTTTTTGAAAAAATATCCGTGGGCATCTTTTGAGCATGGTTTGAATCTTTCTTATTTTGGTGCGCCCAAAATCCCCCTGCAGGGGGACACGCCCGACTCAAAAATAGTCACAAAATACTATGGGGACTATTCTTTGAGTTTCTGTGGGCATCTTTTGAGTCTTCTTTTGAATCTTCTCTATTATTATTCGCCCAGAGTCCCCCTGCAGGGGGACACGCCCGACTCCAGTTGAATGCAGTTTTCGGCGCTCGATGTCGAGGCGTATCGGCCTGGGCAGTCGATAAGAACGTCTTCTGCCAGCGCTGCAGATACACTTGGTCCTGAGTTTCTCTTTCTCTTTTTTCCCAGGGGTAGGGCTCGGAGGCGGAGGCGGAGGAGGAGGTGGAGGAGGAGGAGGAGGAAGAGGACGAGGAGGAGGACGAGGAGGAGGAGGAGGCGGAGGGGAGGCGGAGGAGGATGAGGAGGAGAGTCTGAGGTGGGCCCTGGTTTTTTATTTGGCAATCAGAGGGTGGGGGGGGGGAGTCCTGCAGAGCAGAGCCGGCCCGTGGCCGAGGCCGCCGTGGGCCTGCAGAGCCCGAGGCCCCCTCTGCTCCGGTGCCTCGCACCGGCCCGGCGGCGGGCCTCCGCGCAACCGGCACGGGCCTCGCGCGCCGCGCGCCTCCTCCTTCTCCTCTCCTCCTTCCTCCTCCTCCTCCTCCTCTCCTCCTCCCCCTCCTCCTCTTCCTCCGCCTCCTCCTCTCCTCCTCCTCCTCCTCCCTCCTCCTCCTCCGCCTCCTCTTCCTCCTCCCCTCCTCCTCCCCCCTCCTCCTCCTCCTCCTCCTCCGCCCTCCTCCTCCGCCTCCTCCTCCTCTCTTCCTCCTCCTCTTCCTCCTCCTCCCCCTCCTCCTCTTCCTCCGCCTCCTCCTCCTCACGCCGCCTCCGCGCCTCTCCTCCTCCTCCTCCTCCTCCTCCTCCTCCTCCTCCTCCTCCTCCTCCCGCGCGGCCTCCGCCGGGCCTCAGAAAAGTCGGGCCTGGCTCGGCTATAGGCGCAGGAGTGGAAAAAACACACAGACACGATTAATCGTCCACTCCCAGGAAAATATGGGACCATATGGGAAGTGGGGGGGAAGACGAAAACCCAGAAAATATGGGGAATCCTTTTGTTTGTGTGTATTTATTTGTGTGTCCCAGGGCCGCTTCAAAAAAGTCGGGCCTGTCTCGGCTATAGGCGCAGGAGTGGCCTTTCGCCGGAGTGACCTCTGGTGCGGGCGCAGGTGGGCCCCCAGAGGGCCGAAAGAGAAGCCGTCGCAGCGGCTGGCGCGCTCGCTTCTGACCCACCCGCGGTGCCCAAAAGCCGCGCACCGAAGGTCGCTCTTACCCAGGGTCACTCTTGCGTGTAGCCGACTGTCCCTCTGCAGGGGGAAGGTTCACAAGTAGGCCAAAAAGTTGTCTGGGGACGATGCTTTTGACCATTGTTGACAATTTGGCAGCATTTTTGTCCAGGAATCTTACGTGTCTCGCCCGGAATCCGCCTGCAGGGGACAGGCCCGACCGAAGCCTGGCCTTGGGCAGGGTCCGCGCAGTCAGGCACGACGTCACCGATGGTCTGAACACGGGCTTCCCGGCGTGAAGGACGGTGGTCCTCGGAGCCCGGCGCGCGTGTGCGGCTGGTGCGGACGTCGGCCTGAAACTTAAGTCGCAAGAGCGGGCCGGCCGAGACCGCAGAGACGTGGCCCGTCGTGTTGTGGATGTCATCCCCACGAGTTGTACATCAGGAACAACTGAACGGAAGTTAGAACCTGGAGGAACGTGAACATGGAGAGGATGAGGAAGAACAAATAGCCACAAGAGAACATCGGGACAAAGTCGCTCGAAGATTCTAGGCCTGGTTCAAAACCTCGCGGCCCTCGAGGTCATCGAGGTTGATGAGTTTGCTGTGGAGGGCCGGGGACACGGGGCCACGCTCGAGCAGGACACGCGTTCTGCCGGCGCCAGTCCCGGAGGCTGGTGGGCCAGCATCGCGGCCGCGAGGCGCAGCAGATTGCCAAACAGATCTGCGAGGAAGAGACGGCGATCCATTGGCAGATTCCTGAGGCGACGAAATAGTATGGAGAGTCAGGTGCGGCTGTTCAGCACTGGCCGTCTAAAGCCACAAATGCCGATGGTCCCTCCTCCTCCTCCTCCTCATTATCATCATACCTCCTCCCATTCCCCCTCGTCTTTCTCATCGTATCCATCGTAATCCTCCTCGCCCTCGCCTTTCCCCCTGATCTCCCCCTCCTCCTCCCCCTGAGGAGGGCGAGCACTGAAGGAGGGGGGTCGATCGCCGCATGCCCGACGTTGGCTTGGGCCTCTCATTCTCGTGAGGTGGGAGGAGGTGGACTCCCTCGAGCACGACGCCAGCAGCAAATGGGGCACGGACGAGGAGCCGGGGGGCTTACCTGCTGTTGCTTGTGATCCTTCTCCTCCTCCTCCTTCTCCTCCTCCTCTTTCCTCCTTTACACTTTCATTTTCTGTGTAATCGTTGACGTCGTCGTGATTATCATCCTCCTCGTCCCCATTCGCATCATCATCATCATCATCATCATCATCATCATCATCATCATCATCATCAGCATCAGCATCAGCATCAGCATCAGCATCATCATCATCATCATCATCATCATCATCATCATCATATCATCATCATCATCATCACCATCACCATCATCACCATCACCATCACCAGCATCATCACCATCGTCATAATAATGATCATCATCATCACCATCATCAGCATCATCATCATCGTCAGCGTCGTTATCATCAGCATCATCATCGTTATCGTCATCATAATCATCATCATCATCATCATCATCATCATCATCATCATCATCATCATCATCATCATCATCGTCAGCGTCGTTATCATCAGCATCATCATCGTCATCGTAATCATCATCATCACCACCACCACCATCATCATCAGCATCGTCATCACCATCATCATCATCATCATCATGCTCATCAGCATCATCATCATCATCATCGTCATCATCCTCAGCATCATCATCAACATCATCGTCATCATCATCGCCATCGCCATCACCATCACCATCATCTTCACCATCATCATTATAATCATCAACATATTCATCAGCATCAGCAGAATCCTTGTGTTCATCCTCCACATCATCAGCATCAGCATCAGCATCAGCATAGACATCGTCATCACCATCATCGTCATCATCATCATCATCGTCGTCATCATCATTATCATCAGCAGCAGCATAATCAATAACATCATCAGCAGCTTCAGCATCAGCACCAGTATCATAATCGTCGTCGTTATCCTCGTCATCCTCATCCTCATCCTCAGCATCATCACCATGATCATCACAAGCAGCATCATCATCACCCATCATCATCAGCAGCATCATCATCACCACTCATCATCATAATTAGCCTCATCATCATTCATCATCATCATCATCATCATCATCATCATCATCATCATCATCATCATCATCATCATCATCAGCATCATCATCCTGATCTTCGTCGTCGGTCTGCGCCTCCTCTTCCTCCCTTAAGGCCCCGTTCTTCGTCCTCCTCCCCATCATCATCCCTGTCCTTCCCCCTCCGCCGTCGAAAGGAGGAGGCGGATAATGATAAGATGGAAAAGAAGAAACATAATAAGAAGAAGAAGAAGAAGACCAGCAGGTGGAGGAGGAGGACGATACATAAATATATATATATATATATATATCAGAAGGAGGTGAAGGACGAGGAGGAGGAGGAGGAACCTCGGCCCTCGTTGCCCACGACCCTCGGCCTTTGATGCCCCCCAGCTCCACCCCCTCTCCACCCCTTCGAGGAACTGAGGGCCCACCTCGCGGATTCTGGGGACACGGTGCTCGTCCTCTACCCCGCCGCCGCGCCTCCGGCGCGGTAGCCCGCGCGCGCGACCGCGTCACGCGGGAGGGCGAGCCGCGCCCCTCCCCCGAGGAGGGCGCCGTGGCCCGTGAGTCCGCGCGGCCCGAGCTGGGGGTGAGCGCCTGTGCAAAGTCCGGGGCGTCGCCAGGGGCGGAAAGAAAAAGAGGAGGGAGGGGAGAAGGAGAAGGAAGGGAGGAGGGAGGGAGTTGGCGAAGGAGAGGGGGGAGGGGAGGGAGGAGGAGGTAAGGGAGGGGACGAGTGGGGAGGGATGAGAGGAGGGGAGGGAGGATGGGGAGGGAGGAGGAGGGAGAGAGGAGAGAGGAGGGAGGGATGGAGAAGGGAGAGAGAAGGCGAAGGAGAAGGAAATGGGAAGAAGGAGGGAGGAGGAAAAGGATAAGGGAGTGAGGAGGCGTGTGGTCACCGTCCTTCGGGGAATCCGTTGTAAAGCGCTACTGAGGCTCTGAGCTTCATATTGGAAAGCAATCACCCTCACCCGCAGGCGCCCCCAGGCACTCCTCCTCCTCCTCCTCCTCCTCCTCCTCCTCCTCCTCCTCCTCCGCCTCCTCCTCCTCCTCCTTCTCCTCCCCCTCCTCCTCCTCCCCCTTCTCCTCTCCTCCTCCTCCTCCTCCGTCCTCCTCCTTCCTCCTCCTCCTCCTCCTCCTCCTCCTCTCCCCGCCTCCTCCTCCCTTCGCTCCTCCTCCTCTCTCCTCCCCCCCTCCCACCCTTCTCACTCCTCCCCCTCCTCCCCTCGGGGTTCGGCTTCATTCCATCCTCCTCCTCCTCCTCCTCCTCCCTCCTCCTCCATCCTTTTCGCCTCCTCCTCCTCCTCCTCCTCCTCCTCCTCCCCCAGTGCCCTTCGGCGGCCGCGGGCCTCGCGAGGCAGAGCGGCGCGCTATCCGTTTGCAGGGCACCG
>CAUYUJ010020147.1:0-7500 GCA_963575745.1 Prorocentrum cordatum
GGCCCCCGTGGGGGTGTTCGCATGCGGTTCCCCCACCCCGGGCAGCGTTTCGTTGCCCCATAGGGAGCTCCACCGAAGGCCCCAGTGGGGGTGTTCGCATGCGGTTCCCCCACCCAGGGCAGCGTTTCGTAGCCCCATAGGGAGCTCCACCGAAGGCCCCAGTGGGGGTGTCCACATGCGGTTCCCCCACCCAGGGCAGCGTTTCGTAGCCCCATAGGGAACTCCACCGAAGGCCCCAGTGGGGGTGTCCACATGCGGTTCCCCCACCCAGCGCAGCGTTTCGTAGCCCCATAGGGAGCTCCACCGAAGGCCCCAGTGGGGGTGTTCGCATGCGGTTCCCCCACCCAGGGCAGCGTTTCGTGGCCCCATAGGGAGCTCCACCGGAGGCCCCAGCGGGGGTGTTCGCATGCGGTTCCCCCACCCAGGGCAGCGCTTCGTGGCCCCATAGGGAGCTCCACCGAAGGCCCCAGTGGGGGTGTTCGCATGCGGTTCCCCCACCCAGGGCAGCGTTTCGTGGCCCCATAGGGAGCTCCACCGAAGGCCCCAGTGGGGGTGTTCGCATGAGGTACCCCCACCCAGGGCAGCGTTTCGTAGCCCCATAGGGAGCTCCACCGAAGGCCCCAGTGGGGGTGTTCGCATGCGGTTCCCCCACCCAGGGCAGCGTTTCGTGGCCCCATAGGGAGCTCCACCGAAGGCCCCATTGGGGGTGTTCGCATGCGGTTCCCCCACCCAGGGCAGCGTTTCGTAGCCCCATAGGGAGCTCCACCGAAGGCCCCAGTGGGGGTGTTCGCATGCGGTTCCCCCACCCAGGGCAGCGCTTCGTAGCCCCATAGGGAGCTCCACCGAAGGCCCCAGTTGGGGTGTTCGCATGCGGTTCCCCCACCCAGGGCAGCGTTTCGTGGCCCCATAGGGAGCTCCACCGAAGGCCCCAGTGGTGGTGTTCGCATGCGGTTCCCCCACCCAGGGCAGCGTTTCGTAGCCCCATAGGGAGCTCCACCGAAGGCCCCAGTGGGGGTGTTCGCATGCGGTTCCCCAACCCAGGGCAGCGCTTCGTGGCCCCATAGGGAGCTCCACCGAAGGCCCCAGTGGGGGTGTTCGCATGCGGTTCCCCCACCCAGGGCAGCGCTTCGTGGCCCCATGGGGAGCTCCACCGAAAGCCCCCGTGGCGCAGTTCGCATGCGCTTCCCCCACCCAGGGCAGCGTTTCGTGGCACCATAGGGAGCTCCACCGAAGGCCCCAGTGGCGCAGTTCGCATGCGGTTCCCCCACCCAGGGCAGCGTTACGTAGCCCCATAGGGAGCTCCACCGAAGGCCCCAGTGGGGGTGTTCGCATGCGGTTCCCCCACCCAGGGCAGCGTTTCGTGGCCCCATAGGGAGCTCCACGAAAGCGCACCCACAACGCGTTACCAACCATTCGCGTTACCACACATCCGCCAGACCCAACCAGAAGCAAATAAGCAATTGTTGGTACGCGTTGTGGGTGCCGCTTTCGGTGGGGCTCCATATGGGGCCACGAAAAGCGCTGCCTTGGATGGGGGAAAACCGCATGCGGACTGCGCCACCGGGCTGGCCTTCGGGGAGCTCCCTATGGGGCTACGAAACGCGCCTGGTGGGGGAACCGCATGCGAACTGCGCCACTGGGGCCTTCGGTGGAGCTCCCTATGGTGCCACGAAGCGCTGCCCTGGGTGGGAAAAGCGCATGCGAACTGCGCCACGGGGGCTTTCGTGGAGCTCCCCATGGGGCCACGAAGCGCTGCCCTGGGTGGGGGAACCGCATGCGAGAGCAGCCACTGGGGCCTCCGGTGGAGCTCCCTATGGGGCCACGAAACGCTGCCCTGGGTGGGGGAACCGCATGCGAGAGCAGCCTCTGGGGCCTTCGGTGGAGCTCCCTATGGGGCCACGAAGCGCTGCCCTGGGTGGGGGAACCGCATGCGACCACCCCCACTGGGGCCTTCGGTGGAGCTCCCTATGGGGCCACGAAACGCTGCCCTGAGTGGGGGAACCGCATGCGAACACCCCCACTGGGGCCTTCAGTGGAGCTTCCTATGGGGCTACGAAACGCTGCCCTGGGTGGGGGAACCGCATGCGAACACCCCCACTGGGGCCTTCGGTGGAGCTCCCTATGGGGCCACGAAGCGCTGCCCTGGGTGGGGAACCGCATGCGAAAACCCCCACTGGGGCCTTCGGTGGAGCTCCCTATGGGGCTACGAAACGCTGCCCTGGGTGGGGGAACCGCATGCGAACACCCCCACTGGGGCCTTCGGTGGAGCTCCCTATGGGGCCAAGAAACGCTGCCCTGGGTGGGGGAACCGCATGCGAACACCCCCACTGGGGCCTTCGGTGGAGCTCCCTATGGGGCTACGAAACGCTGCCCTGGGTGGGGGAACCGCATGCAAACACCCCCACTGGGGCCTTCGGTGGAGCTCCCTATGGGGCCACGAAACGCTGCCCTGGGTGGGGGAACCGCATGCGAACACCCCCACTGGGGCCTTCGGTGGAGCTCCCTATGGGGCTACGAAACGCTGCCCTGGGTAGGGGAACCGCATGCGAACACCCCCACTGGGGCCTTCGGTGGAGCTCCCTATGGGGCCACGAAGCGCTGCCCTGGGTGGGGGAACCGCATGCGAACACCTCCACTGGGGCCTTCGGTGGAGCTCCCTATGGGGCTACGAAACGCTGCCCTGGGTGGGGGAACCGCATGCGAACACCCCCACTGGGGCCTTCGGTGGAGCTCCCTATGGGGCCACGAAACGCTGCCCTGGGTGGGGGAACCGCATGCGAACACCCCCACTGGGCCCTTCGGTGGAGCTCCCTATGGGGCCACGAAGCGCTGCCCTGGGTGGGGGAACCGCATGCGAACACCCCCACTGGGGCCTTCGGTGGAGCTCCCTATGGGGCCACGAAACGCTGCCCTGGGTGGAGGAACCGCATGCGAACACCCCCACTGGGGCCTTCGGTGGAGCTCCCTATGGGGCTACGAAACGCTGCCCTGGGTGGGGGAACCGCATGCGAACACCCCCACTGGGGCCTTCGGTGGAGCTCCCTATGGGGCCACGAAACGCTGCCTTGGGTGGGGGAACTGGGCTACGAAACGCTGCCCTGGGTGGGGGAACCGCATGCGAACACCCCCACTGGGGCCTTCGGTGGAGCTCCCTATGGGGCCACGAAACGCTGCCCTGGGTGGGGGAACCGCATGCGAACACCCCCACTGGGGCCTTCGGTGGAGCTCCCTATGGGGCTACGAAACGCTGCCCTGGGTGGGGGAACCGCATGCGAACACCCCCACTGGGGCCTTCGGTGGAGCTCCCTATGGGGCTACGAAACGCTGCCCTGGGTGGGGGAACCGCATGCGAACACCCCCACTGGGGCCTTCGGTGGAGCTCCCTATGGGGCCACGAAACGCTGCCCTGGGTGGGGAACCGCATGCGAACACCCCCACTGGGGCCTTCGGTGGAGCTCCCTATGGGGCTACGAAACGCGTGAGAGGTGTGCCGAGAGCAGAGGCAAGGAGGGGGAGGAGGGAGGAGGAGAGGAAGGAGAGGAACGCGGGGCACCGTCTCTTCAAAACGAGGACCCAACACCACAGGATGGTTGGGAAAAAACCTCCGTCATGAGTTCTTCATGGCTTGCCTGGGTTCGGCGGCGCGCCGGAGGAGGAAGTGAGGAGGAGAAGGCCTTCTCAGGAGGCGGCGGGGCGTCTTGGAAGCCCTCCGGCGTTCTGAGAAGTTTTCCTGTGTCTGCGGGGGAGGCTCCTAAAATTCGTCGAACGGCCTCAGGACTTTGAGCCTTCCAAAGAGGCCCGCCCCATCTCACTTTCCCCCAGGCTCGGGGCGACTACGAGCGGTATGGTTACGCCAGGGTGCGGTTTGCGATCGGCACCGCTGGGGCCTGGAGAGCACGACACTGTCCTCGTCGGGCCTCCTCGCGGCGCGGCGGAGAGCTCTGTCGAGGTCCCCGTCCGCCCCCCCGGGTTGCTGGTTGCAAGCCCCACCCTCTGCGAGCCACCACCTTCGAAGTCGCCGGCACGGGGGTCTGGGCTTAGTGGGCCCCAGAAACGGCAGGGCCGTTTTTTCCCCGTGTCCGAAAAAGTGCCTTTTGATGATGGAAGCGGTCAGAAAACTGAAACCGGAAACGTCAACACAACTTGTTCCGGGATAGGAGCCCCCGAATATCGTCGACGGAATTGACCAAAAAGGCGACGGAACCGGCACAGAAACGGCACATCGGAACCGATTAAAAATACGACGCTGTCGTTCTCAGGGCCCACTCATCGGCGTCACCCCAACATACTTACACTATATGTGCGTCGCCTTCCCCAGGGGCGACGCGCGCACCGAGAAATCTTATAGTATATGCGTCGTGGCGGGCGCTTTCTGGCTACACCGCTCGGGAAACGATATACTACAAGATGGGTATACTATATGTTCGGGTCGGACGCGCGCCACCAAGGAGGAAATATAGTATTAGTATGTCTATGTGCGTCCCAACTCAGGGTCTGAGTACCTCGAGCTGAGATGCAATTCCTGGGAGGTTGAATTTTGAATCGGCCCTGGTGCCCTCGCGGTCGGTAACTGATTTCATCTGGGCTGATGCAGCTCAATCCCGCTTCGTCCGGGCTGATACAGCTCAATCCCGCTTCATCCCGCTTCATCCTGCTTAAACCCAGGCTGAATCTGGCCTGCTCCGGAGGAGTGGCCTTCTTATCGGGCTTCATCTCTTTCGGTCGCTCTAATCCAAGAATCCGCCGATATGATTTTTCCGTCCGCGGCCCCAAAAAGGTCCCAGTCCCTTCCCCAGGCGTGGTTTCCGTCCCGGCTCCCTTTCTGATGCTCCCCGGGCCCGATCGAGAGCCCCTGGCCCGCGCACATGCGGCCGCGCCGCCGCCTCTTGGACGGCCCCACTCGTGGCCGCTCCCGAGCTTAATCCCGCGTAAACCCAGGCTTCGTCTGGCCTGCTCCGGTGAAGTGGCCCCCTAATCGGGTTTCATCGCCCTTGGTCGTTCCAGCGACGACCTCCCAGGAGTTGCCTCCTAACTCTGAGTCGGGCATGCCCCTCTACAGGAGGAATCTCCAAGGATAGTGAAAAGATGGCCTGGTGACGATTTCCCGTGCTATTCGACCACCTTCGATGTTGACTATGTTTAGTTTTTCTCTCAAAGCCAGCTTGTAGGAGGGCATGCCCGACCCAATCCTGACTCGATCAGCCACGCGCACAGGGGGGGGGCGGGTGGAGGGTGGAGGGCTTCTTAGAAGCACCCGTGCTCCTTAGAAGGCGCGGGCCTCCTCCATAGATGTGCCTTCTACGAAGCAGCCTCCTTCTACGAAGCCCTCTACGAAGCAGCCTCCTTCTACGAAGCAGCCTCCTTCTACGAAGCCCTCCTTCTACGAAGCAGCCTCCTTCTACGAAGCAGCTTCCTTGTAGGGCCGGTGCCTTCTACGAAGCAGCCGCCTTCTACGAAGCCCTCCCCCCTCCCACCACCCCCGTGGGCGCGCCGCCACCTCGAGCGCCCCTCCCTCCAGCAGTGGCGGAGCGTCCTGGCTCGCCTATAGCCCTACCAAACAATGCTCTAAGATCCTTTTCTGTGGTTCCCACAAGAGGTTCCTAGAACATTTCCGGCTGGGAGCGTCTCGTTTCAACACACCGGGGCTTATGCTCTAGGAACCTTTGTCTGCTTCGTAGAACACGTTAAAAGGGGTTCTGAGGACATCTCGCGGTAGGACTACCTGGGAATGCCCGGGGCGGTCGGCCCCCGCTCCCCCTCCGCAGGCGCGCCGTGGAGCGTGGCGTGGAGGCCCCCGCGCTCGACGCGCTGCGGGCGCTGGGCGGCGCGGGCGCTGGGCGGCGCGCCCGCGGCGGCCTCCGCGGCGGGCCCGCGGCGCTCCCGGCGGGCCGCGCTGCCTGCGCGGCTGGGCGCTGGCGCGCGGCGCGGGGGGCGCTGGGCAGCGCGCGCCCCGGCCCGCCGCGCCCGGGGCCCCGAGCGGCAACGCCTCCTCCCGCTCCGCCTCCTGCTCCGCCTCCTCCGCCGCCTCCTCCTCCTGCTCCTCCGCCTCCTCCTGCTCCTGCTCCTGCTCCCCTGCCTCCTCCTCCTCTCCTCCTCCTCCTCCGCTCCTCCCCTGCCTCCTCCTCCTCCTCCGCCTCCTCCTCCGCCTCCTCCCTTGCCTCCTCCACCGCCTCCTCCTCCACCTCCTCCTGCTCCTCCGCCTCCTCCTCCTCCTTCTCCTCCTCCTCCTCCTTCTCCATTCCTTTTTCCTGATAAATACATTCTCCCTGTCGCACCCCGAGGCCAGTTTTTAGGGCGGGCTGGGCATTTCGACGGAAACTTCATCAACACTTGTGACTCTGAAGTGTTTTAATTGGCAACAGCTTCACAGATGGAGGGCGGGTGCTTTTCAAAGTGTGGCTCTCGCCTTGGCGCCGCGCACATTCGTTGCAACAAACTGCAAGGGCTTCGCGGATTGACGATGAACCGTTTTGAAAATGTGGCTCTCGCCTTAGCGCCGCGTGCATTCGTTTTAAGCATTTGCAAGGGTTCCCCGGATTGAGGATATCCCGTTTTCAACATGTGGTTCTCGCCTTAGCGCCGCGCACAATTCGTTCTAAACATTTGCAAACTTTCACGGGTTGAGGGTGGTTCTTTTTCAACATGTGGTTCTCGCCTTGGCGCCGCGCACATTCGTTCATACAAAGTTGCAAGTGTCTTACGGGTTCTCACGATCAACGTATCAGAAAATGCGTTTTGGAAGGATTCTGGATTTTGCAGGTGTAGCAGTTACTCTGCTTCGCGGTGCTGAGATCCCAAGAATGGCTTTCTGGCACGATCCAGGATCGTCAGTACGCAACAGTCAGGCTGATCCGTGGCGTTGGAATTCCGAGAACGATGTTTTGGCCTGTTGCCGGGTCTTCAAACGGTTGTCTTCCAACGAGGCAGACCCCCCAACGGTAATGAACCGTTGTAGGTGCTTATGAAGATGGAGCTTGAAGATGGAGCTTGGAGGGAGGGTGTATTCCAACAGCGTCGATGGCTGCTGGGTTTCGCGGAGCGGAGAGAAACACGCCGTCCGCTCGCAGGGCACAGGCCGCCCGGGCCGCCGCTGCGGCGCGCGGAGCAAATGTCAGACCGACCGCAGATCACGGGGCTGCGAAACCCGATTCGAGCAACTCGATGGGCGGGGGGGGGAGGGTTCAGAATTCGTCGAGCCCGTGGCGAGAAGCCGAACCGTATCCCGCCTCCCATCGCTGCAGGAGAATCGATCGCTGGTGGGGGTCAGGGTGCGCCTGTCGCCACCTAGAAATCGTTGGGCCATCACTGGTAGTAAGCCTCCGGGCTGCGTGAAGACAGCTCCCCCCAGGCAGTCCCAGCTGGTCTTCACGGGCATCTCGAGAAGTGTTCGAGCGGCCAGCAGGCCACCCGAGCCCGAGTAGTCCAGGGCGGTCTCAATACCCTGGCGCCGTCTCGGGCGGCGCTCTGGGGGAGCGCTCGGGGGCCCCAGGGTTGGGGTGT
>CAUYUJ010020147.1:12500-102500 GCA_963575745.1 Prorocentrum cordatum
AGCCATGGAAAAATCACAGCGGGAGGTCTTTCGCTATTTTCGGCCTCTGGACGCCCATTACCGGCCCCGTCGGGCCCGTCAAAACACGACTCAGGACGAAAACCGGTCCCGGGAAAGGGGTCCAGACCTATGGGGGTCGACGGTATGAGAAAATCATGACGTCGGGGGTTTGGGAGTGCATCCCAGCCAGGGCTCCAAGGCGAGCCTCGTCGTGGGGCGAGGGCCTCCGAAAGCTGTCGAGATCCACGGAGCGCCTCACAAGCACCCCACCCCTTTGACCTCATGATCTCTCGCATCTGTGGCCCAGGGGCGTCCGAAAGCATCGGTTTCTTGTCCCAGACCCTTGTGCGACGGGGCCCAGAGAGGGCCTCTCCAGGCTCCCAGGCTGAGGCAAAGCTGGCCCCCCCGCAGGTCCCTCCTCGGCTTTGGGCCGGAGATGTCCACAGGGACACATCTCTGGGGGTCGAGGAGGCTCGAGAAGGCTCGATCATCGAACCATTGCCCCCTGGACCTGTGCAGGGGTGCCTTCTGCACCCGCGTCTGGCTTGAAGAGGCGGGTGCAGCCGTGCAGAAGGGACCCAGGGAAGGTCAAAGAGGTCGACAAGCCTCCAAGACCTCGAACCCTTGGCTTGGGAGGAGAAGCGTCGGGGGGGGAATCGGGTGAACCTGTCCCTCGGGGCGTCCCAGGAAAGGGCCTCTCGCCCGCTCGGCGCACCCTCCTCCTCGGCGGAGGGCAGCGGGAGTATAGATCGGCGGCGGTGATGCCCCTCGTCCTCCTCAGTGCTGCTCCCCTGCGAGGCACAGAGCCACATATGACGACCCTCTCCACGCAGAATTTCATCCCCCTTCCCGGGGCGGCGCCAGCAGCGCGCGCGTGCTCGGCGCCGACCCGCCCGGCCCGACAGCTCGCGCGCGCGCGCCCTCGCCCGCGGCACGACACGGCCGCGCCCGCCCGAGAGAGCAGCGGAAGCCCAGAGCGTCCGACGACGCCAAGCGGAGTGTGAGTTCCTTTGGGCGGCCAAAGAGGTCTTGGGCCCCAATGTCCCTGTCCTATGGGGGTCCCGTTTCGTCCAGGGGGTGCTTTAGGAGGGACCGAGGGTGACGAAGCATGCCGGGAGAGCGACACCATCGATTCGCAGGTACGTCCGGGAATGATGCCGATCATCCGAGGCGGGGAGTCAACCAGAACCACCGCCTGGGGCATTCGGGGGCTTCGGCAGGCCCGGTGGGGGGGGGGGGGGGGCGAAACATTAATACCCTAGGCGGTGGTTGACCCCGAAGCCCCTATAAGGCGGACGCTCCAGATCAGTGCCTTGGCACTGTTTTGATCGCGACGCGTTGTTCAAAGCCGTTCTCAGCAGTTCCTGGGCACTGCTTGGAGCGATGCGGAAAAACTGATGAGAGTGGGACCAGTCGACAAAATGGTCGCCTTTGGCGTGCCCTTCAGTCGTCGTCGCCGTCGCCGCCGTCGCTCACTTTGCATTTTCTTGTACTCCGATGTGGGTTGGACGCAGGTTCGATGTGACCTCTTCGTGTATTTCGAAGCGGATTCGACACGGACTCGTCGCGTCCGAATTGAATTCGACATGGATGCGGCACGGATGGCTGGCGCATGGCTGGCACGATGGGACTGACGAGGCCCCCCCCCACACACACAGATGCAGCATGACGTTAGCCACGCACATCGCCGCCGCCGCCGCTCGTCGCCGCCGCCGCCCGTCGCCGCCGCCGCCGCCGCTGCCGTCCGCCGTCGTCGTCGCCGTCGTCGCCGCCGTCGCCGTCGCACGTCGTCCGCCCGCAAGATCGCCTCGACTCGCCTCGCAGAGCCTCTGCCTGCGGCGCCAGGCGACGCCGACGACGGGGGCTCCGTCACCGCGCGCGTGCCGCGGCACCCGGCGCCGGCGCGGGTCCTCCGGCGGGCAGCGGGGCCCGCTTGCTTAAGCCGGCATCGGGGGCTGCTCGGGGATGTGGAGGGCCAGGAGACCCAGACCGCCCCGCGGATCATGAACAACTCATGGCGGGCAGTTGTTTGGTTATTTTCGGCTTCTGGACGCCCTCACCGGCCCTCGGGCCCATCAAAAAGCGAGTCAGGACGAGAAACCGGTCCCGGGGAATGGGTTCAGATCGCTGGGGGTCGACTTCATGAACATAACCATGACGTCGGGTCTGGGGGGTGTGGAGGTGGAGCTCATCGCCGAGGTTACGACATCTCCCAGGTGTCGTGGGCCCTCGCGGGTGCCTGGTGGCTTACTGTGATCGGCGGCGTCCGAGAGAGGGGGTTGGAGAACCAGGAGATGGTGAAGCTCAACGCCGCGGCCACGATATCTCGCAGGTGTCGTGGGCCCTCGCGCGAGTCCTCCCACGGACAGCGGGGCTTGGTGGTTTGCCAGGATCTGGGGCGTCCCAAGGGGGGCGGGGGGAGGGGGTTGGAGGACCAGGACAGGGTGGAGGTCATTCCCGCGGCCACGACATCTCCCATGTGTCGTGGGCCCTCGCGCGGGTCCTCCCGCGGGCAGTGGGGCCTAGTGGCTTGCTCGGATCGGGGGCGTCCCGTGAGGAAGGGGCGCCAGGAGAGGGTGAAGTTTATTGCCGCGGCCATGAAATCTCCCAGGTGTCGGTGGCCCTTCTCGTTCTGATTCTTTCAATGTGTCCCCTGGCCACCCCTCGTCCGCGCACATGCCTCGGGCCATGATGAAGCGCGAACCCCCCAAGTTCCTGCCCCACCCCTTCGGCGTACACTATAAGAGTCGAGTAACAACAGTCGGCATGAACCTACCCTTCTGGAAGTCAGCGCCGCACCCTCCTGGTGGCGCTTCTGGCGCCGCCGCTGGCGCTGTCCTCGTGCCAGGGAGGGGGTTCGGCGACGATCCTGGCAATCCGCTCGGACCTCCGAAAGATTATGCTTGCGCCGACCCGCGTGATTATATACCCAGATCCCCGACGTCATGATTTGTTTTATGACGTGGACCCCCAGCTGTCTGGACCCATTCCCAGGGTACGGCTTTCCATGCCGCGTCGATGTTCGACTGTCCCGAGGGCTGGTGAGGGCCCCCACAGACAGGGGAAGGTTACGCTTTCGATTTTTTCGGTGCGTTTTGTTTGAGATACTGACCGTTTACAAAAGTTTCGCGAAAAATGCAAGCATGAGTATTCGCGTCGAGAGTGAGTGGGCCATGGCAGATTGACGTATCTCCGTTAGGCGTATGGGGCCCCGTACAATGTCATTGCACACACCAGTAGTGTAGGTGGGCGGAGCCATAGGGGGGGTCGGCGGAACCACCGGAGGGGCACATTTTCAGGTTCCCTCAGGTCCCTTATATTATCATAATCGCCAAACGGTGTAGGAACCTGAAAATGCCACCGGGGTGCATTATTTGATACATGTGGAGCACCTCGGCATTTTCAGGTCGACCTGAAAATTTCAGGTTGGACCTGAAAATTTCCTCCGGGGACGCTTCATCCATTGTTTTTTCACACGGATGGTACGTTCAGGTCGACCTGACAATTTTCAGGTCTACATGGTACCTCGCGGTGTAGAAACCAGAAAACGTCACCACGTTGTATTATTTCATGCACGCGGGGCACCTGGGCGTTTTCAGGTCGACCTGAAAGTTGTCAGGTCGGACCTGCAAATCATGCCGAGGCGGCCCCAGGAGGCAAACATTGTCACATTCCCTAAGGACAACGTGCTTTCTTTGCATACTCACCTGTTTCGTTATGACAGCGTCAAGGACGGCCCAAGAGGCTCCCCAAATCGTCCCAACACGGCTGAGAGGGGCCCTACCAGCGCCACGGTGTCAGCGGCAAGGACAGGCGCCGGGCTCCCCAGTGGCTGGAGGTCCATATAGGGGTTGGTGCGGGCCCACGGCGGTCCCCACCCGGGAGGGAGTCGGAGTGACTCAGTGCGGAGGGCCAAAAGAATCGAAAGCGTGATCCTTTCCTTGTCTGCAGAGGTAGATTTGCTCATGACCTGAAGGGTCTGGGTAAGGAGGTCATCCCGAAATTACCCTCATCTTTCATTCGTCTCAGGAGGGGGAGTGTGGGAAAGGGTGGGTGAGACCATCCTGGGAAATCAGGAGAAGATGGGCAGAAGAGTGACCGCCAGGATCCGGATGGAATCCCGTCCCGAGGTTGAAGAGATCCAGGCGCTTGGCTTTTGTTCACTGGTGAGGAGGAAGAGGAGGAGGAGGAGGAGGAGGAGGAGGAGGAGGAGGAGGAGGAGGAGGAGGAGGAAAAGCACCTGGGAGCGGGCCTGCGCCATCAAGCAGCACGTCAGTTCCTGGCGCTCGGAACTCGATGGGGGCCCAAGGGAGCTCCTCCTCTCCTGCCTCGCGGCACGCTTGCGGGCATCCCTCTCGTGCCGCCTCCCGCCCTCGACCCTCGATCCTCCTCCTGCCCGTCCGCGGTGCCCGCAGCACTGCCCCCCCCCCGCCTATCCGCAGCACGCGGACAGGGCGAACCAGGCCCAGAAACCTCGACTTTTGAACTTCCTCCTCCCCCTCCTCCTCCTCCTCCTCCTCCTCCTCTTCCTCCTCCTCGACTTCCCCCTCCTAGCCCTTCTGCGCCAAGTTGCGTTGCAGGGACGTTCTTCAGAAGGGCGCGCGCTCCTGCGAGCCAAGTGATTTGACAAGATACCTTCCTCCCAGTGCTTCTTCCCGCCATGGCGCCGCCAGGGCCCGCCCAGCGCTCTGCCCCCGCGAGGGCTGCCAGCTGGCCATGGAGGGCGGCGCGATCTCTCGAGAACGATTGGGGACACTGGGAGTACTCGACAGGATCCACTTGGACGTGCGTTTCATGTGGATGTAAGAAGAACAAACAAGGGTGGCATCAGTGCAAGAACTGCTAGGCCTGGCGTTCGACCCCGAGGATGGACCAGCCTTGGCCGCAGCCTCAAGGGGTGTGGGGAGCTGCGTCGGGAGGTTCCGCGCCTCATGGTACGTGGGCACCCGCTGGGAGTCATCATGCTGATGGCCTTCCTCGTCGCCCTGGCCCTCAGTTCATGGCTGGTGGGGGTGGCACCCCGCCTGCGGGGACCCAGCTTTCCGACATCGAACAGCTGCGAGGGCTCGTCGACGGGCTGCGTCGCATGGGCGACCCTGAGGCCGCTGAGAAGTGGCAGAAGGAGCTCGACATGCGTATTCAACGCCAGAACGACGAGGCCAAGACCATGGTCCCTTTGGAGCACCAGGTCAACCGTGCCTTCAACGAGATGCGTACGCTCGAGGCCAAGCTGGGGAAGAGCCTCACCACCTTCGAGCGTCTCGAGGGCGAGCTGGACCAGCAACGTGACCGTGTTCGTACCCTCAGGGCCGAGCTGCAGGTGGCCGAGGAGAAACACAAGTCGCTCGTCAGCCAATTGCAGTCTGCCGCGGGGTGCGGACAGGAACCCAAGCCTGGCCCGCAGCTCAGTATCGACGACCTCCTCAGCGGGAAGACCCTGCCCATCTGCCTGGACAGCCTACTCGCGGCCGAGGAGGAGTACGAGTTTTCGGAGGAAGATAAGCGTGAGGCCACCAAGAGGTTGGAACAACTCCAAGAAGGTATCCAGGCTGCGGTGCAACAACTTTTCGGCGATGCTGCTGCGAAGTCTAAGGCGTTCAAGGATGCTCAGGCAGAACAGCTCAAGCGTCTACAGGCAAAGCGTCGCAGAATGGGTGAACAAGATGACGCTCACGCTGCGGGATGTGCTACCCCTGGTGGTGCGCCCAGTGGTGCAAGTGGCAGTTCTCCAGCCGCACGGGCTGCGCCCCCTGGCCAAGGAGGTGAGGGTGCTGCTGCGCCCGAGGCGGCGCCTCCTGGAGACGGACCACCAGACCCTGCAGCTGCGCCAGGTGACGTTCGGGCTCGTGCGGACCGTGTGTTACATGCAGCCCCCCCCGCAGGTCCTGAGGCCTGAGGGGGGGGGAGAAAGGGCGATTCCCGCTTCCAGAGGGAGGCGTGCATGATGTACCTGTTCTGAGTCATGAGTCTTCGGCAGATTGCGTTTCTGCCAACTTTTTGGGATCGACAGATGGTCGACCTTTCTCCTCCTCCCCACCATTTGCCAAGGGTTTGTTCGAGAATCTGGGTTTGAACGCAGGAGCAGTCGGTGGGACTCTCTCCAATCTGTTTTCGGCTCGCCGTGCTTTGTGTGTGCAGGCTGACGCCTTTGCCGGCGGTTCTCGACCTGCCCGCCCTCCTCTTTTGGAAGCTGTTCGTCGCACGCTGGCTTGGGCCAAGTCGGCCCTCATGCGTAGCGACCCTAACCCTCCTCGTAAGTTGTTGGAGCTTCGTGGGCCTCTCATGCCTAGTGCGTCACCTAGGCCTCAGGAGCAGTTGCTGCGGCCTCTGGAGGCCGGCGCTTTCCCGCTGGACCAGCTCGCACCAGTCATCGAGACCTGTGATGTTTCTGGTTGGGGATCTGGACAGCTTTGGTTGCAGAAGACGGCCGCCGACGTGGTGGTCATGCAGGAGCATAAGCAGTTGCAGCACCAGCTGGCATCTGCATCATCGTGGGCTATTCGCCATGGGTGGAAGAGCCTGTGGGTGGCGGCAGTGACGGCTAGTGGAGGCGGAGCCTCTGCTGGAGTGGCGTTGTTCGTGCGTGAGGCGTTGGGCTTGTCCGCGCCGCATTCTGGCCATCAAATTGCTGCTGGGCGAGCGCTAGTGGGCATCGTGGACATCCCTGGGCAAACGCAGCTGGCCATAATGTCCGCCTATTTCTACGATTGTCAGGACCTTTCGGACGAAAATATAGATTTGCTTTGCTCGTGTTTGTCCGTGGGGCAGGCCCTGGGGTACCCTTTCTTCCTGGGAGCGGATTTCAACATGGAGCCGTCCACGCTGCTCTCGGGCGGTCTCGGGGGCAGGCCAGGTGAAATCCAGTTTTTGATCCCCGACGGGCATACCTGCAAGTCTACGGCGGGTCTTAAGCAGTTCGATTTTTTTTATCGCCTCGTCGGACGTCGCTAAGGCTGTTAGCCAAGTTCGGGTGATCCGCGAGTGTAGCCTCACCCCCCACTCGCCCGTGCAGGTGAAGTTGCATCCCAGGCTGGGCCGACTCCAGGCCCTGGCCTTTCGGCGCCCGCCGCCGCTCCCGACTTGCCCCCTGGCCCCTGCTTTGCTTTTTTGATGCGGTTCCCGCGCCTACGATGGTCCACGAGGTGCTGGAGTCGGCTAGGGCTGCGGTGGGGCATGGGGGCTGGGACAGGGCCCAAGAGGCCCTCGATCGTGCTTATAAGCGTTGGGCGAATGCTGCGGAGCGCGAGGTGTCCGCGGCCACTGGCAAGGTCTTGCCCGTGTGGGGCTCGAGAGGGAAGCCCCCCTCAAATGGTTTGGAGGCCCAGCTTGAAGAAAAAAGACCAGGCGTCCCAGGGGGCCTCTAGCGTGTCTCATGAGTTGTTCGCTTGCAGGTGGCTGGCCAACATGCTTTGTAACTTCGAAGGCTTCTGGTCAGCGGGCAGCCAGTCGGGCATCCTCTCGGTGCTCCAGGCCTTGGAGTCGCCGCCTCAGTTTTCGCAGTACTTAGGGCCAGCGGCCAGCTATCTGCCAGCGCTGCTCGAGTTCATTCGTGAGTTGCCGATGTACGGGGCCAAGGACGGGCCCGTCTTCGACAGTTTTACCCACCTGGTGGGCACCTTCCAAGTGGTTCTGTCGGAGGTGGAGGCGGGATCCAGGAAGAAAGCTAATCAGGAGTGGAGGGAGTGGCTCCTTTTCAAAGCGCATCGCGGGGCCCGACGTGTTCACCTGGTCTCCAAGGGGGCCACTCCTTGGACCCCCACCGCCACCTTGTCCCTGGACGGGGTGGTGGTTGCGGACCCTTTGTCTTTATTCAAAGCTGAAGCTTCCAAGTTGTCTCAGCTTTGGGGAGACGGGGGGACGGGGAGTTGGTTCGAGATCGGAGGGGTGGCCCCGCCTCTGCCGCCAGTGCCTGTGGAAGCCATACGGATTTTTTCTAGGAGGTGCAACGACAATGCCTCTGTCAGTGTGGATGGCTTCCACATGAAGCACCTCTCTTTGATGAGTGACGCGACGCTGCTTGCGGTCGTGGACCTGCTTGCTGTTATGGAGCACGCGGCCCTGATCCCTGTCCAGATTTCCGTCGCCCTTCTTTCCCTTATCCCTAAAGCGAGTGGGGGGTTCTGTCCCATCGGGTTTTTCCATGCCCTTCACCGTGCGTATGGGAAGGTTAGGCGGCCGCTGGCCCAGCAGTGGGAATTCACCCACGCTCGTGATTATTTTGCGGCGGGCCCCTTTGAGGGGGCTCTGGACGTTGTCTGGAGGCAGGCGGTCCGTGCGGAGACGTCTACCTTGTCTAAAGACGAAGCGGCTACGGTGCTGCTCGACCTTTACAAGTACTATGAAACCAGTAACCTGAAAATGTTGCTGTGGCGTGTCAGGCAGATGCATTTCCCGATGGCCATCGCTCGGTTGGCGATTGCCATGTACCTCCAGGCTCGGTTTTTCGTCCTTAACGGGTTCGTGGATGGGCCCTATTGGGCGCAGGGGGGCATTATTGTGGGATGCACGTTTGCCACTGCCTTTATTCGGGTTTATGCCATTCAGGACCTGGACAAGCTTGAGATCCCCCCCAAGTGCACTTTAAGTTGTGCATTGACGATTCGGGGGTGAGCGCCACGGGTACTAAGGGATACATCGTGGCCAGCTTGCCGCCTGTTGCTCGTCAGTTGCATTCGGTCTTAGAGGACGGGGTGGGGGCTAAGGTCAGCCAAGATGAAGGGAAGCGGTCGCTCATTTGTTCGTCTAAGGCGCTGGGGCGAGAGCTGGCCGCCGTGCTTGGAGGGCTGGCTGGACCGCTTGCCTCGTCCGCGCCGAACCTCGGAGTTGATGATTGTGCTGGTCGGCCCCGTCGAGTCCAGAGACGGAGCGCCAAGCATAAAAACAACGAGAAAGAAAAACGTTGGGGTTCGTTGCTCGGCTGGCCCGTTTGCGGCCCACGATTTGGGGCCGCGTTGCCCGTGACGTTTTTGCTTCTGGGGCCTTGGCGTCTGAGTTGTTCGGGTCCGAGGTCCATGGGGCGTCCGACTTCGAGCTCTTGACTTATCGGCGGCAGGCGGGATCTGTTCTGCAGCCGTCGGCCAAGGGCCGATCGTTGACCGCTTTGTTGCTTGCGCGCGGTGAGCCGTGTTGGTATGCGAGTGTTGCTCCCATTATCCGCTGGTCTAAGGAGGTCTGGTGGGCCGACCATCGGTTGTATCGGCACACCTTGTCTCTGCCTGAGCTTCGCGCTGCTTGGCAGGCTGGGTTCGAGGGAGAATCCCCGCTGTGGCGAAGTGTCTCGGGGCCTGCCACGGCTCTTCGGAAGTCTCTGGAGCGCATTTCCTGGACGATGCCTGCCTTCGGGATCCTGGTCACTGATTTGTGGGAGGAGCTCAAGATTACCGAGTTTTCCCCCCAAATGATTCGCACGCTTTTGCGTAAAGCTGTCTTGAGGGGCCTCGAGTGGGACCTGGGGGCCAGGCTCAATATGAAGGGTAGAGCGTGTGTTGATCCCGTCCTCAGCTACCTCCACAGCTCCAAATATACCCCCTTTCAGAAAGGCTGTTTGAGGGCTCTTTTTTTGCCAGGCTATTTACACCCGCCAACGGGCGGCCAGCCTGGGTTACGTGCTGTCCTCCACCGAGTGCCCTCTCTGCGGTGATGGCCTTGACACGCTTAGACACCGCCTCTGGGAATGCATGTTCCCCGAGGCTGTCGCTTTGCGTGATCATTTAGTTCGTCCGGACATTCAGGAATGGGCTACTAAGGCGGATGACAACTTGGCCTGCTATGGCGTCTTCCCCCACCCCTCCAACTTCCCGCAGCCCCTCGTGGAAGGGGGCATCAAGGTGGACTGGGTGGAGGAGGGGGGCGACATTGCCAGGAGTTTCGAGGGGGACATGCTTGTGGACGGCTCCTGTACCCGTTACAAAGTTGGTGATCTGAACCGCGCTGGTTGGTCGATTGTTGTTGTGTCCAAAGATACGGGGAATGCGATTGTGCGAGTGAAAGGTCCAGTGTGGGCGCCGTGCCCACAGACGCCGCAGGCTGCAGAGTATCACGCCATGTCAGTTGCTGTGCAGTGGGCGACGGGCCCATCCACGATTCTTTGTGATTGCCAGGGCTGCGTGGGTTTTGCACAGCTGTCGTGGCACGAGATGTGCTCGGGCAAGCGCATGTATAGTGGCATGGCCCAGCATTTGAAGGACCACTGGTCCAATGTGCAGCTGGAAAAGGTCAAGGCCCATTTAGACGTCAGTGATGCCACCGATGATCGGGATCGGTATTTGCGGCAAGGCAACGATTGGGCTGACAAGACGGCCAAGGAGGCGGTGCTCTTGCATCCTATGCCGTCGGCTGCCGAGCTCGGGGGCCTTGATCGTGAGGTTGCCATTGCCAGGGCCGCCGGACGACTAGGGGCCAAGTTGCTGTCTCTCTGGCCCCGTCTGGAGTTGGGCCCCAATGTCCAGCGCGTTCCTCCCCCCCCTGTGGAGCGTCAGCAGGGTGAGAAAAAGAGTGCCCACCAGTGGAGCTGGGTGGGTACCTATTGGCAGTGTGCTGAGTGTCTGCGAGGCAAGCGTGGCACGCCCTCGGCCCAGCCTCCTGCAGAAAAGTGCGACGCGGTACTCACAATTTCACCCGCCAGGCTCCGTGCGCTCGGACACGTGTGTGTGCTGCTCGATTGCTCGGACGGGTCTTTCATTTGTATTTGTCACAAGTGTGGGCACATGACGTCGGGGGGCCAATTGAGGAACCTTGACAAAAAGTGTGAGCCAGACAAAGTGGCCTCACACAGCAACCCGTGGAATAAGTTGATGAAGGGGCTCCATCCAAAAAAGTGTGGGGTCTCTGTCGATTTAAGCACGGTTTGCCATCTTTAATATTGTGTTCGTACCTTTCTTCTTGCACGGCCCGATGCGTCTGGCCCTTTTGGCAGGCATCCGTGCTATACCCCACATCTGGGGCGAGATCACCAGCCGTCCTGGCGCTTGCTGCACCAGGGGCTGGAGGCCTCGTCGTCCTTGTGTGGGTGGTCGATATGTTTGTTGTCTCTCTGTCATTTTATTTTGCATTGCTCGGCTGTACATCTGGGGCGAGGATTTGTCGTCCAGGCGCATCAGCACCTGGGGCAGCCTCGTCGTCCTTGTGTTAGCCCTTCTTCGATAGGTTCGTACGTATCGCACGTGTGTCAGGCACCCCACCTTTGGGGGAAGTGTGCGCTGTGGTGATGGTTTTCTTGAGGGGAGCACGGGGGTACATCTATCCCGACTGTCGCTCCCACGGCGATTGCTGAGGCCTGGTGAGTTGTCCCTGGCCCCATCGCCTGGCCCTACACTCGGTTCGTGTGCGTGCACGCGTGCGTTTCGTGCAGTGGGGCCCACTCTTTTGTTTCGGGGGCTATCGCCCCGTGGTCATGGTTGGAGGTGTTGCTGCGGACAGGAGCTTGGCTCCCAGCCCCGACACGCTCGCAGCCTTGGCCTGTGTGTTTTCCGCATGTCCTCTGGTACAGTCGAGGGCCTGCGGGCTCCGAGGCACATTCCACGGGCAGGATCCTGCTAGTGGCATTGCTGCCCGCCTTACTCTGGTGGGTTCTTTGTCGCGCGTCCTCCTGTGTCGAGGGCCTCTTTTTCTTGTTCCTCGTGTGGAGGACTGTGGCACTGTGCCCTGGCGTGCCTCTGCTTGGCCCTCGTCCAGGTGTAGCAGGGTCCCCTTGGTCCCTGTGTGCCTGTGAGGGGCCACACAGAGGTGGGTCTCTGTTGTCTGGTCTCGGTTAGCGCCCAGGCACACCCACCTCTCTGTCGCAGACGATTCCGTACCGACTGCTCAGTGCGGTCGGGTACGGCTGTGGCTGATTTCCCTCAGGGCCTCGCCCACCCTGAGTGGTGCATGTGGGCTGCAGCATGGTCCCATGCAAAATAAATCGACTTCCCCCTCCTCCTCCTCCTCCTTTCCCTCCTCCTCCTCCTCTTCCTCCTCCTCCTCCTCCTCCCCTCCTCCTCCCCTCCTCCTCCTCCTCCCGTCCTCTTGCCTGTCTGTCTGTTTGTCCGCAGCATCCGCTGCGCTGTTCCACCCTCCCTTGTCACCTGCTGCGCACCCCTCGGTCGTACTCGTGGGCCTCGCCTACGTGCTGCTGTCGCAGCTGGCGATGACGTCCGTGTCCGCGTGGGCATTCACGCGCCCCGCCCGCCCCTGCGACGGGCCACGGGAGCAGGTCTCGACCCGAACCATAATCTACATACTGTAGGCTCGCTCGAAGAGGCGCCGGTCGTTCAAGGTTGAACGATCCCCGCGGTGTCAGAAACCAAGGTCAGGGTCGACACGACACGAGCTTGCCGTAAGCGCATGTGTTCGGAGGTCCGCGCGGATTTCTCGGAGGGTGGCTGGACCCATCCCCCTTCCTGGTGGCGCCTCCTTGCGCTGCGCCCCTGAGGGGCTTCGCTCGCCAGCGGTGGGGGTGGGGAGGGTCAGAGCCGACCCGAGACATCCGCGCGGCCCTTTGGCACGTTTTGTGTGTGTAGGTGTGTAGGTGTGTAGGTGTGTAGGTGTGTAGGTGTGTGTGTAGGTGTGTGTGTAGGTGTGTGTGTGTAGGTGTGTGTGTGTGTGTGTGTGTGTGTGTGTGTGTGTGTGTGTGTGTGTGTGTGTGTGTGTGTGTGTGTGTGTGTGTGTGTGGGGGGGGGGGGTCGCTTTGTTATGCTTACGACGGGCCACAGTCCTCCGACGGCTGTTTTTCTGCAATCCCGACGGGTTGTCTTGATTTCGAAATCCCGGGTCACCGGGCTTCTGGGCGAACCGTTACCCCCGGGAAGTGGTTGGGAGCGTTTGGGCCACGGATCTGCTTGGGCACGAGGGATCGAGGATCGAGGTAGTTGGGCGAGTCTGGCAAGTCCTGGGAATTCAGACTTGTCTTCGTGGCAACGTGTGGGTGTTGCTCACTTCTCGCACGGTCAGACCTCTGGCTATCATTTACGTTTTGTCCATCTCTCTCCCGGCTTCCGCGCACAGTCCACACCGACACAGGATGCCAGCATGGGCCCCCCCCGCTGCGCCGTGCACTTTGCCAAGCGGCCGCTTGCTGTTGCATTTACTACGCCTGTGCTTTTTCTTCTCTGACTCTGCAGTCAAACATCCAGGCTAGAGTTTGTTTTCACTAGTTGAACCCAACCCGTAACGTCCGTTATGGGGAGGTCGCCGTCCCGCCCCCCTTTATGACGGTAGCGAGCATGCGGGGCAGGGGAGGGGGCGCCCCCCCTACAAGTATGATGCCGTGCTCACTTTCAGGGCGTGGTGCTGACAGGCATCAGAGGGCCTCCAGAGACCTCCAGAGCCCTCCAGAGACCTTTGGAGACCGCTGGAGACCTTCAGAGGCGGCCGTCGTCATCGTCGCTGTCGTCGTGGTCGTGGCCGTGGTCGTGGTCGTGGTCGTGGTCGTGGTCGTGGTCGTGGTCGTGGTCGTTGTTGTCGTCGTTGTCCTCCTCGTCGTGTTCGTCCTCGTCGTCGTCGTCGTCGTCGCACTCGTGCTCGTCGTCTCGAGTCGTCATCGTCGTCGTCGTCGTCGTGATCGTCGACGTCGTCGTCGGCGTCGTCGTCGCCGTCTTCGTCGTCGTCGTCGTTATGCTCGTCGTCGTCCTCGTCGGCGTCGTCGTCTCCGAAGGCCTCGGAGGGTCTCCAGACACCTCCAAAAGCTTCCGGAGACTTCAGACGCCTCCAGAGACCTCCGGAGACACCTGGAAACCCTCCCAGGCGGCCGTCGTCGTCCTCGTCGTCGTCATGTTCCTTGTCTTGGTCCTCGTCTTCGTCGTCGTTGTCGTCGTCGTTGTCGTCGTCGTCGTCGTCCGGCGCCCAGGGCTGGGTACCCCCCCGTGGGGCCCGACCACATTACCGTACCCCCCCCCATGGGGGCCCGACCAACTCCCCTCGTAGTAGACATTACCAGGGAGGGAGTAAACAAGCAATGTTTTGTTTTCAGGGAGTATGTTTGCACACAATATTTCATCCAGACAAAAAATCGTGCCTTATCGTATTCGTTACCTCCTCTTCATCCTCCTGCTGCTCCTAGCCTTCCTTATCATCCCCGTCTCCTCTACTTCCTCCTTCCGCTCCTCCCCCTCTTTCTCCCCCCCCTCCATCTTCCCCTTCCTCTTGCCCTCGTCGTCGTCCTCCTCGTCGCCGCCTTCGCCCGCGCCGAGTCCTCGCTACGGGGTGATTTGTGCGGTCGCCAATTGGCGGGTGAATTCACAGTTAGCCCAAGAGCACGCGAGGATGCGTTGGCTGATCTGCGTCCTGAGCCCCAGCACGGCTTCGTCGTCCTTCTCGTCGCCGCTGTCGCCCTTCTCTTCGCCTCTGTCCGGACGCCCTGGTCGTCGTCCTTATAGTCCGTGTATCCTGCTTCCGTTCGGCGTCGCAGCCGCGCGTCCTTTACTGCGAAAGTCGGGTCACGTGCACGTGTTTGTAGATTCTGCGTCCCCGGTCGCCAGTCGATCCAGGAAGTGTCGATCTTCGGTTACCAAAGCGCCCTTTCTATGAAAAATTTGCCTCGTTGCTTGTTTGGGGTTCCTTCTGGTAGCGTTTCGAGTGCCATCTTGGAGGGGGATGACAAGGAGGAGCCGCTCTGCTGCTCCCTTTGCCACACACACCTCCTTATCCTTGCTCTTGGCATCGCCTGGACGTGTGAATGTTTCTTGGGGAGGACCATCGAGGAGCCTTTTGGGCCATTCTTGTAAAAAAGAAATGCACACGGAACCGAAACATGCACGGGAATGTACGTCCGAGGGATGGCGAGTGTTTCCACGGTGTGAGGGAGAGGTGTTGCCACGGCTGCTTCCGCGCTGTTTTCTTTCCCCTTCTCTTCCTCCTCCTTCTCCTCATCCTCCCCCCGTCCTGCCTGTCGGAGAACAGAGAAGCGACATCACCAACAGGGGGGCCATCTCCAGCGAGGAGGTCCACGATGCCTCCTGGAGCTGGCGATCGGAGATGTCTTGTGCGAGAGAGGGACCAGACCACCCGGAGGACCACCCCCGACTTCCCGCGCTCGTGGTGGTGCTGCCGCCCTCCCTTGTTGACCCACGGTCGGCAGGCTCGTGCTGTGTGTCGACGCCGCTGCGCCCCCCCGCGCGGGCGCTCGAGGTGGAACGCCTCCCGTGGCCCAGAAGAGGCCATGATGAGACGATCTGCCGATCGAAAGGCCGCCGATCCACGCGGCGGCAGAGTCCAGCGCCGGGGTCGCCACGACACGAGCTTGTAGGTGAAGTCTTGGGAAGGCCTTACGGCCGGTGCCGCCGACCCTGAAGGGGGACGACGACCACAACGGCGGAGTCGGCGACGACGACGACGCTGCCGTGGGGCGTCCTCAGTGATTCTTCGTGGGGCATCTTCGGAGCGCGCTCGTAGGCCTTTGGGGGCAGTTTTGGGGCCTCCAAGAGGCGTCTTGGGGGCCTCTTGGGAGCCTCTTGGGGGTCCCCGTGGGTGACCTGCTTACCCAGACATCCGACGATCTGATTTTTTCAATCCGCGGCCCCAGAGGTCCCGACCTCTTCACTGGAGTTGTTTTTTCGTCCCGGATCCAGTTTTGATCGTCCCCAGGCCCACTAGCGGGCCTTGGAGCCCGAAGTCATGGAACAACCGCCGGATGGAAAAGATCCTCCTCCGGATCTCTGGACAGTTGTCCCTGTCTGCCCAGGACGGGCGGCGACCGCGAGAGCCGCCGACGCCCCGATCCGGCCGAGCCCGAGGAGGGCGACGATGACGAGGACGAGGACGTGGACGACGACGACGACGACGACGACGACGACGACGACGACGCCGACGACGACGACGCCGAGCCTCCCCGCGCCCGCTGGCGCCCCAGGTACGGGGTGGAGTCCATGGGCCTGCCCGAGGAGGCGGCCCCCGCCCGCGGCACGCCCGCTCTCCCTCGGGCGAGGACGTCTGCGCGCAGCCGCTGCTCCCAGCCTGGGCCCAGGAGCTGTGCATCGGAGGAGGAGGAGGAGGAGGAGGAGAAGGAGAAGAAGGAGCGCTGTAAACATAAGCTCTTGGCGCTCCGCGCGGACCGTCGGACGTTTGTGTGTATATGCCGTTGTTTCTTCCTCTACTCCTGGCCGAGCCAGGTGGAGGTGGCGTAGTTGCTGGGTTCTGGATGGGCCTGGCCAGGGAGCAGTGGCCGTGTATAGATTTCGTCGCCCTGCTCCAGCCCCTCGGTCGGGGCCGGATGACAGAGGCCTGGAGGCTGGCACCACCACCAATATCGGCGGTGAGCCTCACCGGGGGAAGGTGATCCCGACCTCGGTGATGGCGGTGATGTCCAGGATTTCCAGGTGGCCGGGAGATTACCACTAAGACCGAAGGAATCTAGGGTCGTCTTGCCTTGGCGGAGGCAGCCCCCTTTGTTTGTGTTGGTGCCCAAGTTCCCAACAATCTGAAACGTTCCAGACAGGGCATCGCCTCCGAGGGTCGGAGGAGTTGGGGTCTCCTATGGCCTCGGCGGATCGGCAACGGGCGGCGGCAGCAGGGGGGTGATGCCGACCCCCAGCGGACTGGACCCATTCCCCGGGACCGGTGTTTCGTCCTAAGCCGTTTTTTGACGGTCTCGAGGGCCTCCAGGGCCCCCAGTCAAAAAATAATGAAACACCTCCCGTCGCGATTTTTCCATAACTCGGGGGGGTCTGGGTTCCGGGGGCCCCATGTCCCAGGAAGGAACAATGGAGTAAACCCAGGCCAGCGTTGGGCCCCCCTGGCGGCGCCTCCGGCGCCGCCCGTGGCGCCCGCGGCGCGCCGGGGACGTGGGGTCCAGCGCCGAGCCGAGGGATCCGCTCGGACCTCCGCCGGCGTAGGTTTGTGCAGCGGTCCGTGTCTGCGTGTGCGCCACGTCGTCCAGACGTAAGGGTGACCTTTCGCAGGAGTGACCTTCGGTGCGGGCCCAGATGGGTCCCCCAATCGCCGAACGCGCTGCGATATCAGCGGCTTGCGCGCTTGGGTTTGGCTCCCCCGCGCCCCCCGAATGCCGCGCACCAAAGGTCACTCTTACCCAGGGTCACTCTTGCGTATAGCCGACCACGTCGTCCTGTCGGCCCGGGAGCCAAAAAGGGAGTGGAGCGGAGGAGCTCGGTGTGCAGAAGCAGAAAACGGCGTCTGTCTGGCGCCTCGAGGAGATGGAGGCCAGCTTCGAGCCCCGAGGGCAGCCGAAAAACAACTCCGGACGAGACCAGCCGGCACTTGAGGCAGGCTCACGATGATCGGGGCCGGACGAAAGGGTAGGATAAGCAAAGGGGGGGTGCGAAATCTGCTGCATGCAGCCGGTTTCCGCGGCGCCGCCGCGCTCATTCTTCCGCCCATGACCTTCCGGAGCACTTTCAAGCAGTTTTTCGGCGCGCTCCGAGACCGGCCGCGGCGCGCGTCGTCCAGGCCCGCCCGGCTTCGGAGACTCCCGCTGCATCCTCATTCGGGCGGAGGAGGAGGACCGGGTACGGTTGCGCCGGGGTGAGGTTTGCAGTCGGCACCCTTGGGGCCTGTGGGGCACGACGCTGTCCTCGTCGGGCCTCCTCGGGGCGCGGCGGAGAGCTCTGTCGAGCGCCTCGCTCGCCCCGCAGGGTGCCCCCCAGGGTGCCAGCTGCAAGCCACACCCTTTGCAAGCCACACCCTTCGGAGTCGCCGAGAGGACTGAGGAGGATGAGGACGGAGGAGGACGGAGGAGGAATGGGGGAGGAGGAGGAGGGGGGGAGGAGGAAAACAAGCAGGAGGAGAAGAAGGACAATAAGCAGATGCACAGTTCTGTATCGCTTGATCTGGTTCCCCTCTTTGCTGCTGAGCTTCCCTCATCATGGTTGCAGCGAGGAAGACAGAGGAAGAGGGGAAGGAGGAGGAGGAGGAGGAGGAGGAGGAAGATTGATGAGGATGGAGGAGGCCGAAGGAGGAGGGCGGATTAGAGAATGGAAGAGAAGATGGAGGGGCAAGGGCGAGGATGGAGCAGTGGCGAGCAGGGCCGAGGCCGCCCCCTACCCCTCCCATTCCTCAGGAGGGGAAAAACACGCAGACACAATTAATCGTCGATTCCTATGAAGATGTACAAAAATGTTGGAATTGGGGGGAAGACGAAACCCCCAAACATCTAGAAACAGATGGGGAATCCTGGGATTTGTGTGTATCTATTTGTGTGTCTCTTGGCCCCTTCAACTCCCCGCTGCGAGGTGGCTGCCTGCATCCCGGGCGCCTTCTACTCGGCGAACCTGCTGTCGCGGGGCGTCATCCTCCGGGTGCCCTCCTCCTCGCTCCCGCCTCGAGGGAGGCGAGCGGGGAATGGGGCGGTCGAGTGTCTATCTCGAGGTGCGTGCTCCAGCGCCTTGCGCGCGTCAGGGGGCCTCTGGGAGGCCTCCTCGTCGCCACGGCCGGATCCGCTCCGAGTGTCTGGTCTTGGGCGCGAAAATTCATGGGAGGCGGTAGAAGAGGGGGGAGCGAGGGCTGCAGAAAGGGGCCTTGCAGGGCCCCCAAAAGGGTTCTTCTTTAGGGCCCAGGGCGGTGCCTTTCAGGGCCCGAGGAGTGCACCTTTCTCCCCCCCCCCTCCCTTTGGTATCCCCCCAGTGAATTTCACGCCCCATGGTCGGAATGCGCCCCTGGACAGGTCAAGACTTGGGGCCGATGGTTCGACTCCTGGATCCGGCCCCGCTCGCTCCCGTTCTAGTGGACGGGTTCCAGGAGGCCGGAGGGGGGGGCGGCTAGATGACCAGGTCGGAGTGGGCATTGGTTCAATGGGTCGCACATTGGGGTCGGGAGGTGGGGGCAGCTGTATGACAGCACACCCATCAGAAATCTGGAGAACAAAAAAGCGCCAACTTTCGGTGAGTACAGATTTCGTTCAACAAAAATCGAGAATCTCGAATGGACCCTGGGCGGTTTCTTGGAGCTTCTTTTCTTCGTCGAACCTTTGTTTTATGTGGACCCGGGCTACTGTCTGAGAAAACGCCTGTCGTGAAGTCCACGTTTTTGGTTTGAGTTGCTCTTATCTCTAAGCAGGGGTGCACGTCAAACGGTGTCATGGGTGGCGACATCCTCCGGGTGCCCTTCTCCTCGTTCCCGCTCGTGAGGGGGGGATGCGGCGATCGAATGTATCTGCAGATGTTCCTTGAAACGCTTTTCTGTGGCGGGGGGGCCTCCGGGAGGCCGCCCGTCGCCCTGGCTGGACCCGGTCGGAATTCTCGACCACCGGGTCCAGACTCTCTCGCTGCAGGCGGCCTCCTCCTGGAGGGGAGGAGGTTCGAAGGCCCGAGCTTTCGGAGCCGCAGCCTGCACAGTGCTCGACCGGCAGCGCCTGCGGTCGCGGGCGCGGCGGGGCAGGCCGGTCGGCCGCGCCAGGCACGGGGCGCTCCACCCTTAGAGGGGGGGGTCCGGAAGATGATGTCGCGAAAGGGGGGGGGGTCTGGTTGGCCAGGAGGGGGGAGTCGAGTATGACGGGGTCCAGAATAATTCGGGCGGGTGGAGAAGAGGGCACGGCAGCCGGCACTAGGAGCAAGAGCGACCCTATAGTCGGCCTTGGAGGGTGCTCTTGCGTCTTTCGGGGTTGGGCCCTCCGCCTTGGAGTGCCCTCCGCGTGGGGGGTATCTCCACCGGGCCTTGGGCCTCCGGCGAAGGGGCTCGTCTTCTCGGCCTGCGCTCTTGTGGTAAAGATTGGACTGTGCTCGGGCTTTTGAGCGCCCCCGTCACCAGGGTTGGATCCCCCCGAAGACTCTGGCCAGAGCGCACTCCGAGAGAGGTCCTCGGTGCGTGTGCTGGTTTTGAGGAGGGGGGGGCCAGATCCCCTCACGCCGTGAACAAGTCACCGCGGATGATGCTTTGTATCGTTCGGCCTCCAGGAGCCCTTAGAGAGCCAGAAGCGACTCACAACGAGAATCTTGTCTCGCGTATGGGGTTCAGACCTCCTGGGGTCACGTTGTGGACAAGATCATGGCATCGTGGTCTGGGGAGGAGGGGAGGAGGGGAAGGGAGGAGAACCTCGATTCTCGCCCCTCCCCAAGGGGGGGTGGCAAGGCTTGCCAGCCTCCTTCCCTGCCGCTGCTGTGCCCGCCGTCCTTTCCTCTGGCGGTGACGGCGACGAGGAGGAGGACGGCGGGCCGTCCTGGAGGCCTGTTTGGGCCTTGCTGTCTCGGGCGCGAGTCCGGGGGGGGGGCGTCCTGGACCGCCGTGAACGCTCCGAGGATTGGAAAGGCATGTTCAATTAAGACCTACCAAGGCTGGACGGACGGCCATGCGGGACGAGAGCACCAGGGAAAAGCGGCCGTCCAGACGTCGCTGGATGAAATGGGAGGACACGTTGCGACATTATACCACGCAGGCGGGGTTGCGGCAGTGGGCCCGCGCAGCGGAGAACCGCACTGAGTGGGCGTCACACGCAGAATTTCTTCAGCCATTCGTCGAAGGATGACGCTAGAGATGTTTTTTTCCGGCGCCCTGCCCCCCCCGCGGGGCCTCTTCGGAGCCAGGACTCTGCACTTCACTTCGCTTCACTACCAAGGCTAGAGGGGACGACTGGAGGGCAGTCCGTGAGGAGGCGGACGGAGCTCGAGCCGTGCCAAGCCAGCCCGAGCCGACCGACCAAGAGCCGAGGACTCTTCACCTCACTTCACTTCACTTCACTACCAAGGCCAGAGGCAAACGACCGGAGGGCAGTCCGTGAGGAGGCTGAGCTCGAGCCGTGCCAAGCCAGCCCGAGCCGACCGACCCAGAGCCGAGACCAGTCGAACGTAACGTCGCCAGGTGCCGGCGAGGCCACGAGGCGCGGCGGGGGGAGGACAGGGGGCGGACTTCCCGGGAGGGGGGGGGGGGGGGGCCCGGACCCCCCCCTCGCGCCGTGCATGCGAGTCGCGGCGACAGGGTCCGGGGGGCCGTTCTCGGCGCCCCCAGGGGGCCCTCGCCGAGCCCCGGGGGCCGTGGGGGAAAGAGCTCGATCGAGGAGCGCCGACGCGGGGGCAGCGGCGGAGGCCCCTCGCGAGAGAAGGGCGGCGCCGGGGGGGGGGAGAGAGGAGGGAGAGGGTGATCGAGGATCGAGGGCCAGGCTTCTGCATCTCTTTCGTCGTCTGTCCTCTCTGGGCCACCGGGAGGCTTCTCGTCGCCACGGCTGGATTCCCTTCAAGGTTCTGGGCAGCAGCAGCGGTCACCTTGAGAACGAGGGCCGATTTTCAAGGGGGGGGGGCGGAGGAGGCAGAGGACGAGGACGAGCGGGAGGATGATGAGGCGGAGCACCAGGAGATGATCGGAATTTGAGATGATGAGAGGAGGGCTTCCGACTTCGCACCTCTGAGTATCCTAGATCCTCGACCCTCCTCCTCCTCCTCCTCCTCCTCCTCCTCCTCCTCCTCCCCATCCTCCCCATCCTCCTTATCTTCGTCGCGCAGCATCACCATCGCAGTCACCATCACCATCGCCAGCACGAGCCCACGAACTGCCGAAGGAGATTGCAAGCTTCAGGGAACTTTGCTCTGAGTTTCCCTTTCATGCCGCCTGCTCTGTTGCCGTTCCCTCGGGTACACCACGCTGCTCCTCGAGTCAGCGCCAGCAACTGTGGGCCCTGTGGTCCCGTGCTCGCCCTTGGCCGGCACGCGGCTGGTCTGCCCTGCCGGGCTCACCGGCTTGTGCCATGCCCGGAAGACGTTCGGATGCTGCGCCGCATGGGGGGCTCTCCTGCCGTGATTTCTTCTCTGTCCTCTGTCCGCCCCCACCTCCCAAGCATGTACAGCCCAGAGTACATCCCCGATCGTGCGCTGTGTTGCGTGTGTCGCCTGACTGTCTCGGCCGCCGTGATACGCGTAGCATGTGTGTCAGAGCTTATCCGTCCGCTGCTCTTTGACCTTGCCCGAGGAAGCGGCAAGATGGGGCGAACAGTACGAGCTGCTCGCACCAGGGGATGAGCTGGACGAGCGGGAAAATGCGATCATCATGATTACAACCACCATCGTCGTAGTGGTCGGGGTCTCTCGTTAACACTGGAACGGCTGCTTCAGAGGAGGTCAGCATGGCCCCTGGTGAAGGCTGGCACGCACGTGTGGAACAGCGTATATCGCCGCGCCGTTTGTTCCAACTCGCGGCCTTACGTTTTGGGGAGGGCGCCACGGCCACTAGGTCAAGCGCCCGAACGCGGTGGGTTCGCTGTGGATTTGCCGCGATGCCGGCTGCGTCTGCAGAGGCGCGGGGCGCAGGGCTTGCCTTGCGTTTGCCGTGGTGCCGGCGTCGTCCATCTGGGCGCGTCGAAGACAAACGGCGCGGCGACATACAGGCGTGTGATGAGCTACATCACCACACCATCATCAGCATCATCATTTTTGCTGTAGATCCTGCCTGGACTGTTCGTCCCAGCCAATGCATACTCTTGCCGCACTTTGTATGACTTCATCGACTGTTACCTCGTTCATCGGCATCGGTGCGCTGGGGGAATGAAACATCCATCGTCTGTCCTCCTCCTCCTCCTCCTCCTCCTCCTCCTCCTCCTCGCCGTCCTGCTCCTCCTCCTCCTCCTCCTCCTCCTCGTCGTCGTCCTGCTCCGCGAAGCGAGCCGTCCCTGCTGCCCCGCAGGCGTCGGCCTTCATCCCTTCGTCCGGGCTGCTGCACTACGGGGCCATGGCGACGGTCGGCCCGCAAGACCCCCGCCCTCCTCCGCCCTCATCTCCTCCTCCCCTCCCCCCCTCCTCCTCCTCCTCCTCCTCCCTCCCTCTCCTCCTCCTCCTCCTCCCTCCTCCTCCTCCTCCCATCATCATCATCATCATCATCATCATCATCATCATCATGTCATCATCTCCTCATCCGTCTCCTCCCTCCTCCCTCCTCCTCCTCCTCCTCCTCCTCCTCCTCCTCCTGCTCTCCCTCCACTGAGGCGCTTGTTGCTTGGGAGAGTGGCCAGCGTAGCTGGGAGAGTGCTTCTGGCGAGTGGGACGAGGAGATAGAGCAGTCTGCCAGTTTTCGGCCAGGGGGCGAACGCCCACTCCGTATCATCAGTACCCTCCTCTCCAAAAGAGGCCCACTAGGGCCCAACAACACCCCAAGAACGGGGGGGGCACACTACCAGACACGGTAAGCTGTTGTTTGAGCCTGGATCCTCGACCATTGCCTGCCTTTCGGGGGCCCGCTTCGATCCGAGCCATCCTGTTGGAAATCGACCCTGACGGGCTCGAACCGACTCGATATTCCACGTCGCGAAGATCCGATGCGGCCTGGTGCCTGCAGGGCGCCGTTGTGCAGCCTGGCGCGGCCGATCCAATCGGATCCGACTCCGTGTCGAGGCGGCCCGATTCGACACACATTTCGGACCGAGCCGATTTCCCGATCTGGCTTACCCTGTTTTCGCTTCCTGGCGTCTCCGGTCTTGCACAGATGCTGCTGCGTTGGGGCACCGGCCTGGGCACAGTGCACGAGGGCCGCGTACGAACGAGGCTCCCGTGGTCCTTCGACCATCCCTCTAACAAAGCCTCCCAGCGGCGAGCCCGGGGGGGGGCAGTGAGAGGGGTCAGGCCTCCGCGGCGGGCTCCTCAGAAGCTCTCGCACTGTCTAAGAGGTTTTCTATTCCTTCTGCGTAAGTGCGGGCAAGGTTTCGGAGGAGGCGAAGAGGACTTGTCAGAAGGCACGAGGGTTTCTGAGACGCCCCGCCGCCTTCGAGGTATCGCGAGGTTGACATCTCCTCCACTGCGGAAGGACGGCGGAGGCCGGCGGAATTTAGACCGGGGCGGTCTCTCTGGCGGAAGCTGGCGGAAGGCCTGCGGAAGTTGGCGGGAGTGAAGGGTGCGCCCCAAAAGATGGCAATTTGTTAGGGTCTGGGGCTTCCGGGACCCACCACATAGCCGACGGAGAGGATCTGCACGGGTGGGGAGCGGATCCAGTCGCCCAGTTCGGCACTTCCACGCCAGGTTGGCTCACCCCCTGCCGTGACCAGTCCCCGGGCAAGATTTCTACCCATACCCGCTGCGTCTTGGAATTTCTGTGAAGAGGCACTGCAAGGCCAAGGGGCAGTGGCTGTGGATAAAAGTCTAGCCTCTAGTTTGTTATCCACCTCCTTTGCGCCTCTGGTTTCCGGAGGAGGGAGCCCGACGTTCCAAGACGGAATGAACATGGATACGAGTCTTGCCCGCACTGTCGCCTCGCGGTCGCCGGGCCCCGCTCCCGAGCGAGGTCCTGGCTTCCCTGCTGTTCTCCGCGCTCGCGGCGCGGACCGCCGCCACGCCCAGGGAGGCGGCGGATTCCGAGTCGAGCTCGCCCATGGCCAGTGGGGGCGCGGGGAGGGGCAGCGCGTCAGGAGGGTGTGCAATCTCGAGAGCGTCCCTGGCCTCTGCGATCTTGCCGGCCCAGGGCTCTCTACACTCTGCACGCCTGTGCGGTACGCCGATGCAGAGCCCTGCGCGCCGCCGCGCCTTCCCCCTCGCCGATTCCCCCCCTCCAAAGTCAACCTCCTCCTCCTCCTCCGCCTCCTGCTGCTCCTCCTCCTCCTCCTCCTCCTCCTCCTCCTCCTCCTCCTCCTCCTCCTCCTCCCCCTCCTCCTGGCCGTGCTACCCGGCGGGGGGGGGAGGCGAGGAGGGGAGAGGCAGGCGGACGAGCGCGCAGGGCGGGAGGCCTGGGCCGGCAGGGCAGGCGGGCAAGAGGGAAGGGGGGCGGGGCGTGGACGGCAGGAGGAGGAGGAGGAGGAGGAGGAGGAGGAGGAGGAGGAGGAGGAGCAGGGGGAGGAGGAGGAGGAGGAGGAGGAGGGGGAGGAGGAGGAGGAGGAGGAGGAGGAGGAGGAGGAGGAGGAGGAGGAGGAGGAGGAGGCCCAGGAGCGGTGCCGATGCCGGTACGTCTGGGAAACCTGGATTGTACCGTACAGTCCAGGTTTCCCAGACGGGGTCTGAGTAGATGGGGTCGGGGGATCGCACCGCATCGCCGATGCATCGGCGGTCCGTCTCGATGCGGAGCCCGATGTTCTCCGCGCTGGTGTCTCGGAAGCACCGCTCACGTCGCGGATGCACCGGCGATGCGGTGCGATCCTCCGACCGCCTCGACTCCGACGCCATATAGGAGGCCTCTAGCAAGGGCCGCCAGGAGGGTGCTATGTTGTTCGCGACTCGTGACTCCTCATCCTCATCCTCCTGGTCCTCTTCTTCTCCCCCGGGGGGGAGGGCGACGCGAGAGCGCGAAGTGGTTCGCGCTTCGCGAAGGGCGAAGCTCAAACATACTTGTCCGTGGGGATCGGCTCAGGCGGGCGTTCCGACGTTTGTGTCGGTTCCCTGAGGTTTTCCTTTTCCCGGAGCCACCCGCATTATTAGAAGCCCTTTCGTTGGGCGTTTTGGGCTTCACTTCGGCCAAGCTCGCCCATGACCAGCAGCAGGGGGGAGGACGAGTGCCACGGCGACGACGACCCAGACCTCTTCGCGTCGTGACAATAAACGCTACGGGAAGCTTTCACCTGTTTTTGGCCTCTGGGGGCCCTCTCTGGGCCCCGTGGCCAGCAAAAACGACCCAGGACTTCGTTTTCATTTTTTTAACCCAAAAAATAAAATAACAAAAAAAACAGTCCAGGGGAAGAAGCCCAAGCCGGAGGGTCCACGTGGTAAATAGATCTGGACGTCGGAGGCTTCTGATGAACGCCGAGGATAGAGCTGCTTTGGTGGTTTTGGTCTTCTAAGCATCTCGGCTGGATCCCTCCCGAAAGTTAAATAGTTTCATGTCCGGGTTTTTGAGCCCCGAACGCCTCGTCTGGTACCCGTGCGAGCGACGACCCAGACAACGATGAAGGAAGGACGACGACGATGACGACGACCCAGACCCTCTCGCGAGTCGCAATCATGACGGACAGCGTTTGAACATGTTCGGTTTTGGCGGGCACTTACTGGGACCCCTGTCTGTCAACACATTGCTCGGGATGAATTGGTCTTGGGATCGGGGTTCGTGACATCAGGGGATCCGCGTTGTGAAACACACATATAGGACGACGATGTCGTCTACGTCGCTGTTTCAGATGTGTTCGGGCGTCCTTGGAGGCTCTCGTCGCAACGGCCAGAGGCCCGACGAGGCTCGGAAAACCTGTCGGCATAGAAACCCGGAGGGCCCCGGACACCGAGGACGACGGCTGCAGACCGCCATGGCCACGACGGACGGCCGCCGACGACGAAGGCCACGACGACGAGGGCGGTGGCGGCGGCGACGACCACGACCAAGATAACGACGACCACGGCAACAACCGCGGGGGGAGGAGGAGGAGGAGGAGGAGGAGGAGGAGGAGGAGGAGGAGGAGGAGGAGGAGAGAGGAGGAGGAGGAGGAGGAGGAGGAGGAGGAGGAGGAGGAGGAGGGGAGGAGAGGAGGAGGGAGGAGGGAGGAGGAGGGAGGAGGAGGAGGAGGAGGAGGAGGAGGAGGAGGACGACGACGGCGGAGGCGGCGGTGGCGCCAGCGGAGGGGCGACCTAGCAGCAGCAGACGAGCAGCCCAACCTATAAGCGCCTGAAGTTGAGGGCGATTGGGATAGCAGGTGTCTTCCCTTGGTGCCCCTCTGCTTTCTCCTCCTGCACCCTCGAGAGTCGACCCTCGGACCTGTCCTCGAGCGCGTTCCGACTTCGGTTTCGAGGCGGACCCAGCCGTGGCAGGGAAGTTCACCCGTAGGCCCAAAACTGCAAGAAGCTTGCTGAGCCACCCCTTCTCCCTCCCCCTGCCCTTGCTTCTCATCCGTCTCCACATGCCCTTCCTCCCCATCCCACCCCACCAGTGACCCCGCAGAAGGTGGGAGGTACTGTTGCTCCTGGCATGCTTCGCGCTGCTCGGTGCGGGATTTAGTCCGTGCTACTCGCACACCATGGTCGCGATGCACAAGCACGGGGAGCTCAGCTCCAAGGACCTCCTCCGCTCCCAAACATCGTGCGGATTGATCTGTTCAGTCCTGATATCTTTCATTGCGTTCGGCCCTGGGAGCGTCAATCATGGATCCGGGTCGAAACCAGGGAAGGACCCGAGACTTCAGTGTGCCCGCCGACTGAAAAATCAATCCGTCGCTTGCACCTCCTTCGTCCCCCGCCCCTTCCCGGAGGTGTTCGAGGGTTTCTGGTCCTTCTCCTCCTCCTCCTCCTCGTCCTCCCGTTTTCCTCCTCCTCCTCCTCCTCCTCCTACTCCTCCTCCTCCTCCTCCTCCTCCTCCTCCTCCTCCTCCTCCTCCTCCTCTCCTCCTCCTCCCCTCCTCCCCCTCCCCCTCCCCCTCCTCCTCCTCCTCCTCCTCCTCCTCCTCCTTCCTCCTCCTTCCTCCTCCTTCCTCCTCCGACTTGTTTTTCGGAGGCCCCCGCGGCCACGGCCGGATGCGCCTCGAGATCGCAGGTGCCCTCCCAGAGGAAGCCGAGGGCTCCGGTAGGCCTCCTCGGCGTCGCGGCCTCTTTCCGACGTCGTCGACGCTGTCACTCGAAAGAGACAAAGGGCACAGACATACAGTCGGCCCCGATTCGTAGGTCGACCCTGCCAGCTCAAGGGTGCCCTTGTGTCCTGTGCCTCGCGACACGTGCCTTCTCGCACTCCCGTGGCGATGTGGCCCTCGGAAGGGTCTTGTGTCCGCGTGTCCTGTCGAATCAAGGCCGACTGTAGACGTTCGGAGCTCCGGGCAGATTTCTTGGATCTGCGCCGAAACTGCCTGGCGGCGCCTCTGGCGCCGCCCCCGGCGCGCTCCGCGCGCCGGCGGGGGGGAGGGTTCCAGCGCAGATCCAAGAAATCCGCGCGGAGCTCCGAAAGCTTATGTTGGGAGGAGGAGGAGGAGGAGGAGGAGGAGGAGGAGGAGGAGGAGGAGGAGGAGGAGGGGGAGGGGGAGGAGGAAGATCCAAGCAATTCGCGCGGAGCTCCGAAAGTTTATGTCTCTGCCGGTTTTTTCTTCGTTTGGTCGTCGGTCCGTCGTCGCAGGTCCTCGGCTGGTACCAGACCTGTGCCAGCCTCGGCATCACTGGCGGCATGTGGCTGCCCGGAGTGGTGCCCCTGCCGAGCGTGGAGGCGCGCGCCCGGGCCATGGCGACAGCATCGAGCGGATTTCGTTCGGAAAACAAAGGGATGTCAGGCAGTGGCAAAGACTCGTGGCGTGCCTATAGGCCCACCGGACAATGCTCTAATAATGATTTGTGGTCTGCACGAAATGTTCGTAGAACATTTCTGGCCGATATTGTCTTGTTTTAACATATCGGGTTTATGATCTAAGAGCGTTGCTTTGTGATTCGAACATTTTGGGGTTCTAAGATCACTTCGTGGAAGGCCTTTTTAGGAATGCCGTGACGGTCGGTCCACGCTCAAAAAACACCGGGATGGGCGCAGATTGTCCTGGAGAATTTCGTACCGGATTTCGACATGAATTTGTCGTGCGGTCTTTTATTGGCCAGGAACGAAGACTACAACAAAAACCCACGTGAACTTCACTCCGTTTTTCACCCGCCTGTTCGTGGATTTGCGAAGGCATAAATCCACGCAAAAATCCACTGCCGCACGTCTGCAAGGTCGGTGCAGCTACCAGGGCAGAGGGGGGCAAGCGCGTCCTCCCATCAGGTTCGGGGGCGCTCTTCGCATGATAGGAGGGCGCTTCGCACTCCGAGATGACATCGGGCGTCACCGGGGGGGGTAGGATGGCGAGCGGCTTGTAGCGTCAAGTTTCGCGCCAGCGCCGTCAAGAAGGAATGCATAGGGATAACCAGAGCGAAGGTCAGCAAGAATCGTGACGTTACCTGGGACAGGGAGGGCGGGGCTGCCAGGGCCGTTAACGGCCGCTATCGCGAAAAAAGAAAAGCGCTCTCATGATACGTGTTCGGGCTTTTCTTGCTCCTATCATGCGTCTCTCCTTGTCTCCCTCCTCCTTCCGACCCTTCTCTTTCCACGCAGGCGCCGATGCCTCACCGGGGAGGCAACCGAGGACGCTTCTTCGATGGGGCTGCCTGTCGAGCCCCCAGTGTTCGCTGTCTCCAGAGGCGCCGTTCCTCACGTGGCGGCCGTTGTTGCGATTTTAAGGCGCCGTGATGCTGGCAGGCCTCGTTGTTCGACGTTTTTGCTGGGCGTTTCGGTGGGCTCCCCTCGGCTTCCTCGCTGCGGGCTGCTGCGAAGCAGCTGCGCCTCGTCGGGTAGCGTTCCTCGGGCGCCCGGGGCCGTCCAGAGCGGCCACCAGCGGACGACCAGAGCTGCATCTGACCCCAAAGACACCGAGGCGCCCAGCGAGGGAGGAAGGATCTGGGCTGCGTGGATATTGTGGATTTGGGGCCAAGAGGTCTCCCAGATTTCACTGCCCCTTCTTTTTGTTTCGGTGCACTCCCTGCCCCCCCCCTCCGTAGATGCGCTGACGGTGTGTTGGCTCGCGGCGAAGTAGGACATCCAAATGCAGGAAGGCGTGGCTAAGCGGCTAAGCCAATTGTAGGAACGCGGGGTTCGTGCTCTCCTGCAGCTCGCGGTGTCGTGTTCGTCCGATACACTCGCATACCTGAAATGTAGGAATCGGTGCGCTTCGCGATGCTCTACACGCTCTTTTGCGAGCGCTCGGTGTCACCACAAGGAGAGATCCCCAACCGCACGCCGTGGACCCGAGCACGCCGGTGGCGCGGCCTTGGCCCCTCGCCCGCGCGCACGCCGTTGCGGCCAGGAGGCGCCCCCCTCTCCGGGTTGCTGCGCGCGCTCGGCCTCCGGAGGCCGTTCGTCCGGGGCACCTCGGGAGCCCGGATCCAGGGCGGGAATGGATCCATATATCCACCGCCTGGAGGGCCATTCTTCGGAGACCCGGCAGGCGGTGGCTAGGGACAGATTCGGACCCCCGGGGGCCGAAAGATATCCATATCCACCGCCCGCTGGGGCACCAGGACGTCGGTTCCCAGGCGGCGGATATGGATAAACCCCCGCCTCGCACTTGAGACGGGGGTCAATGCAGACGGGGGCCAGCCAGAGCGCCAGATCTTGCAGGATCCTGCAGGGCCAGGGGCGCATTGACCCGGGCTTGCGTGCAGGATCTTGCAGGACTTTGCAGGATCATTCGCATTGACCCGGGTTCGGGTTCATGATTTTGCATGATTTTGCAGGATTCTACGAGGCCTGACTGACCCGGGTCTGGATTGCGCCTGGTCAGAAGATCCCCGAGCACCGTTCGGGTGGGAGATAGGTTCCAATCGGGCATGTACTGGAGGAATCTTCAGAAACAGTCATTCAAATACTCTGGGGACACATGTTTCGACTACGCTTGGCTACTTTTGAATATTTTTGTGGTATTTCTTATTTTTCGTCCAAAGTCCGCCTATAGGGGGACATGCCCGACATAATGATAGGCTCAGGGAGCGACGCCTCGACCCCAAGTCGCCCACTCGTCGCCGCAACATGGGTTGGATAGCCCACCCCGCCCAGGAGCTTGAGGTTTCGCCGTCGGGGGCCCATGGCCAATCTAGCGGCGATGCGTCGCCGAGTCCAAGTCTATGGGTTCCCCCCCTGAGCCAGCCCCCTCCTGTCGTTCTCCCTCGATGTCCTGGCCCAGGGGCCGTCGAAGAGTGGTTGTGGAAGCCCGCCTGGCGGAAGCAAATCATGGTCTCGAAGGTATGTTATCAAGGTGCTCTTCCGATCCCGGGGCTTCTGGAACGGTGGTGACCCACATTTCGGGAGCGGAAAAGAGGGGAGTGATGACTAGGGGGGGGTGAATTTCATGGCGCGGGCCATGATTTTTCCTCAGATTTCATGGCGCCTCTTCTTATTTCATTACGTCCCAGGCCCCCCCGCTGGGCCGCGCACATGCCGCCGGTCATGATTTGCCCCCCCCCCCCCCTCTTGGACACCCCCCTCTTGGCCGCTCCCGAATTTCCCTAGCCAGATGCCAGGTGCCAGAAGTCGTGCCCCGATACCAGGAGACGGGCCTTCGCTGCTCTATTGGCGGTCCTCTGTGCGGGTTGGCCCGTCGCAGGTGGGCCCCATCGTCTCTCTGGGTCTGCTCGAAGTTCGCGAGCTGCACGCGTGCTTTGCACTGGATTGCGCTGCTCAGAAGGAAAAATCCGAGGCGCGAATTTGTGCATGACCACCGCCTGGAGGGTCCATTTTCGGGGACCTCGGCAGGCGGTGGATATGGATAGGTTCGGGCCCCTGGGCGCCAACATGTAGCCATACCCACCGCCCGCTGGGGCACCGGGACGTCGGTTCGCCCGCTGGGGCACCAGCACGTGGTTCCCAGGCGGTGGGCATGGACAAATCTCCGCCTCCCAAAAAAACGAGGCTGGGGAGGGCGATGCGCGGGACGTGGGCTGGCATGAGGCGGGGGGCGGGGGAGACAGGGCCAAGTGGAGGATGGCGGAGCCATGAGGACAGTGGACCCTTTTCCTGATTTGCTGTCTTTCTCTCCCATCTTCACGAGGGGAACAACCGAATCCCATGACTTGACAGGTGGCGGGGTCCTTGCTGATGCTGCTCCTCCTGGTTGCCAACAGCCGCGACTTCCCGCGACGCGCGGACCCCAATGCGGTCGAGGCTGCGGCCGTCAATAGCAGGAGGGAGGGAGAGGGAGAGTGCTTGGAGGAGGAGTGATGGTCGAGGATCGAAGCTTCAAGTTTTCAGAGGTTGGTGTGTTCTTTTGTGGGCTTCCAGGATGGGATCGTTTTCGCAACCCCCGCTGGATCCGCATCGCAATTCTGGTCAAAACGCACCCGTTGAGAGGTCCAGCGGATCTTCGAAGGGGAGGAGGAGAAAGAAGGAATAGGTGGAGGAGATGGCAGAGAATGAAGAGGAGGAGGAGGAGGAGGAGGAGGAGGAGGAGGAGGAGGAGGAGGAAGGAAGAGGAGGAGCAGGAGCAAGAGCAAGGAGGAGGAGGAGGAGGAGGAGGTGGAGAAGGAGGTGAAGGAGAAGGGACGAGTGGGAACCAGAGGGGGCGAAGGAGGGAGGAAGAGGAGGAGGAGGAGGAGGATGAGGAGGAGGAGGAGGAGGAGAAGGAGAAGGATGAGGACGACGACGGATGTCTGGAGAGCCAGATGGGGGGAGGGGGGACAGTGGAGGGGGAGGAGAGAAGCGAGAGGCGGGGATCAAGCAGTGGCGAAGCGTCCCGGCTTGCCCATAGGCCTGCCAACACGTGTTGCAATGCGTGGTGGGCCTGCAGGGGTGCCGGGGCGGTCGGTCCCTGCTCAGGGGGGAGGCAGGAGGCACAGACGGGGCGGTGACGCCGGAGGCGGCGACCAGCGGCGGGCGAAGGGCGGGGGTGTACAGACGGCGACGACGCTGCACGCGGTGGCGCCAGGCCTGCCCGCACGGCTATGGTGAGCAGCGCGCAGGTTGGCCAGGGGGGCCCATCATCAGGTGGCAGGCAGATGCAGCGAGGGGGAGCCACGCATCAGTTAGTAGAGAGAGAGAGAGAGAGAAAGACCACGAAAACACAAGAGAGGGGCAACAAAACAAAACAAAAAAAGGCCGAGAGGGAAAGAGGCAGAGACAGAGGCGGTTGGCCTGCCAGCGTGGCTGCTTTAGCGCGTAGGTCCGCAAGGGAGGCCAATACACGAGTGGCAGGTACATAGCGATAGAGAGAGAGAGCAACGAATGCATCAGTAGAGAGGGATAGAGAGAGAGAGAGAGAGAGCGAGAGAGCGAGAGAGAGAGAGAGGGAGAGAGATGACGCCAGGCCAGCCGCCGTGAGGGCGGCATGCCTCGCGAGAGCGTGCGCGAGTCCGTGGCGGGCCCTGACCCGCTGTGGCCGCGCCCTGGGGTGCGAGAGAGAGGGAGAGAGAGAGAGAGAGAGAGAGAGAGAGCGAGAGAGAGAGAGAGAGCAAGAGAGCGAGAGAGAGAGAGGCAGAGAGAGAGAGAGAGCAGGAGAGAGGGACAGAGACAGAGACAGACTCAGCGACACAGACAGACAGACCGTGGTGCCCCAGGCCGGGCCCCCACCCCTCCCCGTCCCTTCTCTCCCCAGATTGTGGAAGAGGAGCATCGAGGATCGAGGAGGAGGAGGGGGATGAGGAGGAGGAGGAGGAGGAGGAGGAGGAGGAGGAGGAGGAGGAGGAGGAGGAGGAGGAGGAGGAGGAGGAGGCGGAGGAGGAGGAGGAGGAGGAGGAGGAGGCGGAGGAGGAGGAGGAGGAGGCGGAGGAGGAGGAGGAGGAGGAGGAGGAGGAGGAGGGAGGAGGAATGAGGAGGAATTGCAGGAATTACAGCCTTAGCGTAGCGAAAATAAAAAAAATCCACAGCTCAAGCCATTGCTCGAGACAGGCTACTTGCACTTGGGAAACTCGTCACGCCGAATTCGGTCGAGATACTCCTGACGAGCTTTGGAAATAGGTAACTTGCAAGCGGATCCTAATCTCCGAAGTTGGGATTGCCCTATACACCTGCAAACATTTCAATGCCATATTCCAAACGCGTGATGGAGGAGGAAGGAGGAGGAGGAAGGAGGAGGAGGACGGAGGACGGAGGACGGAGGAAGGAGGAGCCCCTCTCCCCCCTCAGCCGCCCCTGCCCCCGCGAGGGCAAGGCGGCCTTGGGCGCCGAGACGTGAGAGGGGGGCAGCACCAGCACGCCCGAGGAGAAGCGGGGGCCACCGCCACCGACGAGAGGACGAAACCGCTGATCAAGGAGCGAGGATTGGCGACGGGCCCTATGTCCACACGAGATCGGCGCGCCTCGTCGCCAAGGTGAAGCGGCACTGGCGCCATGCTTCGGGGAGTGCTCTCCCCGCTCCGTCGATCGGGCGCCCACTCGCCACGTCCACGTTATGAGAGCGTGTTTGTGTACAAGCTGGGCCGTAGTGCGCGTAATGCCCCCCTCTCTCCCTCCCCCGTGACCCAGCGCCTCCACCCCCCCCCCTGTGCGTCCCCAGCATTGCCGCAGCGCGTCCAGCACCAAAGCTTGTGGTGCCGGACGCACAGGGCGAGGGAGGGGGGGCGTTACGTGGGCCCCCCCCGCCCCCCCCATAGCGCCTGTTACAGTTAACCCGCATAGTAAGGATGGGCAACCTTCCCAAGGGTACCCTTGCATCCTTGCATTCTCGGCCTGTCCTTGGCCGCTTTCGCTGGTCTCGCCCCGCTCGAAAACTTCGAAATGGGCGTCCAAGGCCCTTGCATCCTTATCGCGCATCCTTACTGTACGGGGTGACTGTACCGCCGCCAAACACATGCTCTCGATGCCCAATCCATGGTGGCACGTGCCCAGACCGAGACGCCATCGGGGCGGGGACCATCCCCTGGGCCGTCGTGCGGTACCGAGAGGCGCTCGGGCGTCCACCGGGCATGCGGGGGCGTTGCGGTATGCCCCCCCCCCCCCCCTCCGCCCGCATAACACCCGTCATCGCCGCGACAAAAAACATGTTCTCGATGCCTTATAGTCCATGTTGGCGCCCGGACTTATACGCCATCGGGGCGGGGACCACCTCCCCTGGGGCGTCGTTTGGTATGCCGTGCGGCACTCGGGCGTCCACCGCGCAGGGGTCCGACCCCCCTCCCCCCGAGCCGACTAGGTTGTCGGTGGCGGTGGTGCCCGTGTCTCCACCGACCATCCAGGCCTCCCAGATGGGGTCGGAACAGATTCGCCATGAGGGAAGCGGGTCCTGAGGAAACCGGGCCCTGAGGTTTTTCGCCATTTTTGGGCTCTCGGCGCCCTCCACGGGCCTCAGGACCGTCAGAAAACGACGCAGGATGAAGTGCTCGTCCCGGGGGAAGGCGCCAGGGTACAAGGACCCGTTTCTCAGGACCCGCTTCCCCTTGGGTCGGCCCCGCGCAGGGGGGGTAGGGTAAGAGGGAAAGGTTTCTTAGAAGCACACTTGTTTTTTAGAAGAGCCTTCCCCCCTCCACCCTCCCCCCCTTGTTCGCGCGGCCAGATGGGGTCGGAGGATCGCGGCGCATCGCCGACGCGGCTCAATGTGGAGCCCGATTTTCTCCACGCCGACGGCGCCGATGCAGCGCCGACGTCGCCGCCGATGCACCGCCGATGCATCGGCGATGCGGTGCGATGCTTCGGCCCCATCAGCGTGGACCCCCTCTGGGATGTAAGCTGGCATCGCAAGCGGGAACGATAATGGAGGATGACGATTAAAAAATGACCGGGGGTCGTGTTCACGCGGCGGCGCCCGGGTTGATGATTAGAAAAAACCGACCTCGGGCTGGGAAACTATTTTTTTAATCGCCCCCCCCCCGCCGTCCTCGGGCGCGCGCCCCCTCCGGTGACGAAACACCGCACAGGCGAGCCCTGCTTCTGAGCGTTCCCCCCCGGTGTGGGAAACTATTTTTCTAATCGTTCCCCCCTCCTTTTTTTCTTAATCGCCATCCCACATTAATAGAAACGTCCACAGGACCGCTCTTTCAGTTCCGAGGCCCGGCAGGGCCTGGGGTGGCGGCCTGCGCGTTCGTCGAGGGCGGGCGACGGCGGGTCGAGGGTCGAGGGTTTTGCGCGCTTTTTGACGTGTCCTGCGCCCTCAGGAGGCCCCTTGTCGCCACAGCTGGGTCCGCTTCCGGATTCTGGTCATGAGCACCCTGGGCAAGCGCAGGTCGTCTGAAGTGGTTACTATTCCAGCCGTCCTGTTCCCCCTCGGGGAGGGGCTTTTAGCACTGCCCCTGGGGAGTTGCACACCCCATATCCCCCCTTCGACGGGCCGCTGACCGAGAGCAGTAAGCTTCCCTTCACCATCCCAGTCAAGACATAAAACGACGTGCACGTGGTGGCAGAATCTTGATCCTCAGCGGGCACCCCGCAATTACGTTGCATTGGCGTTTGGTTGAGGCAGCGGGGGTGTGAGCGTATTCCTCCGCTGGGCGCCTCCACTGTTTGTTTCCAAAGCCAATGGATGCAGGCTAATTGCGGGTGCGCACGCAATGCGCCATGATGGCCGCCCCGCCGCCACTTTGCTTGTGCTTTTGACTGGGACCGTGGTGGCGTCGCCATATTGCCCAAGGTGTGCCATCACTTGCACTGGCGCACCTGTCGCCGCCGGCCGCACTCTTCACCTGGCGCGCTTGGAGCATGTGGGGCCCGTGGCACATCTGGCGCACCAGGGTCACCACCAGGAGCGTCTGGCGCGCTTGGGCCCCCCTGGGTCTCTGGCGCACCTGTTGCGCGTGGCGCAACTGGCACGAGTGGCGCACCCTGCGAGCGTCGCGCAATCAGCGTCTGTATCTATATCCGATGCCTGTCCAGCCGCTGGCGCCCTCTGCCTATGCTGTGTATCGAGTGCCATAGCGGCTGGGCGGGTTGGAGTGAGCGAGACAGAGTGTGGCATTCCCGTCGGAAAGTTCATCCCTAGCCCTATCCCCTAACCCTGCGCCTGAACGAGGGGGAGAGCGGTTAGACTATCCAAGTTAGCCCAGCATGGCTCCAATAGAGATGCTCAAGATGACCTGAAAGATGGTACGACTCAGTCTCAGATGGCAGATCACGAATTCTAGAATGCCGTCAAGAGGCCTCGAGAACGCCCCAAGACGGCTCCACGTGGCCAAGCATACCCCCGATGCGGCAACCTCACGCAAACATTTTTGATTCAGCGGGCGCAAGCGAGTCGAAGCAGGTGCGGGCGCCAGGCGCCGGTCGGGCTACGGGCGGGTCGCGCCGGGACCCAATTGAGGCACGGAGGAGGACGCGAGGGAGGGAAAAGAAGAGGCGGGAGCCATTCAGATCGCGAAGCCCATCGTGGGCATATGCCGTAGGAGTGCAAGGCGCAGAGGCGCGGCTGCGACAGGCAGCGCTAGGCATGAGCCGGATCGTGGCGAGGTCGATTTTGGACAGGTGAATGTGGACGGCAGGCGCCGGAGGTCCGTGGACAGGTCGGACTTGCAACGGTGCTCGCAGGCCGTGGAGAGGCAGGCGCCTGGAGGCGAAGTCCTTTGACAGGATTTGGGCGCCAGGAAGACAGGATGTCCCAGAAGGGCAAGCCCAAGGAACCCAAAGCTTACCAGGTGAGCCTCCGCACGTGAAGTCAGGGATGCTAGGCGCGGACTGTCCTGGCAGAGCGCCTGAACGCCACAGCAGCCAACAACGACCAGGGGCAGGATGGCGGGCGCCGGGAGGACAGAATTACCCCAACACGACCCCAAAGATGAATGCACGAAGCACAACTGGCCCACAGAGCCGGCAGAGGCTTCCGCCCCTCAAGAGGGGGCACCGTCCTCGTGAGAGCTGCCACTTTCTGAGGGGCCAGCGCGCCCGAGGCAGCATCCTCGTGCGGGTTGCCACTTTCCGAGGGCCGGGGCGCCCGAGGCACAGCTGACCCACAGAGCTGGCAGAGGGTTTCAGTCCCTCCAGAGGGGCACCATTCCCCGTGAGGGTCGCCACGCTCCGACGGGCCAGGGCGCCCGACCCAAAACTGGTCCAGAGGAGCACCATCCTCGTGAGGGTTGCCACTTTCCGAGGGGCCAGGGCCCCCGCACCATAACTGGCCTACAGAGTCGGCAGAGGGCTTCAGTCCCTCCCAGAGGGGCACCATTCTCGTGAGGGTCCATTTTTCGAGGGGCCAGGCCGCCCGAACCACAACTGGCTCACAGAGCCGGCAGATGGCCGCGGGATCGAGACCGACTACGCGCCAACTCATAGATCCGGGGGCGACACCACCACGCCGCTCAGGGCTCCTTTCGGGAGTCAAGGATGACGAGGAGGTGCCGGATACAGTTTTGAAGACAACGGCAGTACGTGTCATTGTGGCCTCAAATTTCGAGCGTGGCATCGTTTCTTTCCGACGAAGGGATGACAGAGCGAAACCTGAAGACGAAGCGCGCCGTGGCCTACGCCGCAGAAGTCACTGCGGCCCCCATCATCCGCGAGCCCGACGTCGATATCTTGATTAAGGGCCCCAATCCACCAGGTGTTTTCATCAATGTGCAAGGTCGCACACTAGCTCTTGCTTGGCACCGGCTCCGCGAAGCTGAAACGCTTGGGTAATATCCCGCGCGCGTTGATTCGGTTGCGGGTCCTGTAGGCGGTCGCTTGCTGCATAGACCGTCCGGGAACAGTCGATTGGAAGTTCCTGCTACTCGCGTAGTCCCCGCCGACATCCAACGCGATGGTGGCTGCTCAAGTGACCGGAGCACTGGGCTACGCCCAGCGAAGTTCAACCTTGGGCAACGGCCAGATGATTTCAATTTTTTTTCGAACGTGTCTAGAAGCTCGACGCAGACATGGTTCACGCGGGCCGATCTGCTAGGCCTGTGAAAGACCAGATCTGCACCTCCAAGAGCGGCATACTTGTTCGTCTTGCTCCACCGAGACGGGGGTCTTCACGACGTCCTACCGACAGGGCGCAGTGCGTCATCATGGGGCACGCCAGCATTATCACGACCAGCAGTGCGCACGCCAACGCCAACGCCCGACACCAACGAAGACGGCGACGCGGCGATGGCCCCAGTTGACGCCAAAGAAGAGGAAGGTATCATCGACCCACCAGCACAACGACCACCAGCAGCACCACCAGCTCCACCACCAACACCACCTCCCTGGCACGAGTATTTTGTCGAGAGGGACTGCGGGGGAGGAGGGGGCTGCTTTTCCTGGGGGCGGCGCAGGGCATGCGAGCAATGCAAGCAAGCCCACGGCAGTTCCAGCCAAACGACGCACTCCCTGGAGAAGCCCGACAAGCACGACTACGTCTCTTGGTCTCCAGTACCATCAAGACTGGAGGAGCCGAGGAGGATGACCAGACAAATGCCGACGGAGCAGCGCGTAGCGGGGTCTGGACGAGTTCAAGCATGACGTGCGCTGCCGCTGCGGCCACAAAGACCCACTGCGCTGCATGGAAGAAGTGGAAGTCAGGGGCTTGGCAGATTGATGGTGCCCCAGGTGGCATCCCCACAAAGCAGACAGTTTGGCTGATATTGGTTGCGGGGCGCTACAAATTGCTCGCAGCGAAGAACCCAGCGCCGTCCAGCGCCGAGAAAACCTGGTAGAACCCCGCGTACCCAAGCCCCCTGAAGTTCACCGGCGGTGGAAGGGCTGCCTCAACCAAGGCCTCCATATTTTCGACACCGACGCCTCTGGGCATTCTCCAACAGGGACAGCGAAGGGCATGCGCGGACTCTTCCCAGACAAGTCAGCACCATCAGCACGATCGAATATCCTGGCAGCGAGTTATTTGGTCCCGAGGATCTGGATGAGCAGGACAATCAGGAGGTTGCACCACAGCCACTCCAGGACATCCTGGGCGCAGTCTGCGACGCGCGCGTTGACTCCACGCCCCGCGCTTTCAGCCGCCTGCCAGGGCCCGCGGCCGCGGCGAAGTTCACGGGCATGTCGCGGGCAGCGCAGCCTCGCGCCAGAGCGATGGCTCCGGCGACGCGGCCCAGGCGCCGCCGTGGAGCCATCGATCGCCCGGCCGCCTCGCCCCGGCTAGATCCGCTCCCGGGGGGGGGGGGGGGGGAGATTTCAGACCTTCGGGGGCCTCGGGGCGAACCTTCGTCAAAACGACGGAGGGCGGGGGCGCGCTCATCATCTGCGAGTTCGCTGCCCAGCACTCTTGGTCTTGGCTATCAGTTGCAGACCGACGCGCGCGCTGCTGGCTTTTTTCTTGCGCGTGGAGACATGGGCGAGGCTTGGGCGGGCGCCGTTCAGCGGCTCGCCTGATCCCTGAGTGATGGCGCGCCGGCAGTTTCCGAAGCCGCTGAGAAGAATTCCATGACGTTTGCAGTTTCTGTTTTCTTTGATCCCGGTCGCGCTCGCTTCGGCGCCGCCGCTTCGAACTCAAAGGCTTCGCGCGCGCGTCAATTCCGCAGCGCAGAAGTTGCGCCCGCAGATCTCCGTCAAGCGAAGCTCCGTCGCACCCATGGCGCCCTCAGCGCCGCCCCTGATCCCGAGCGCGATTGCAACGGCAGGCGCAAGACCATGATGATGATCGCGCTGCTATGCGTCTGCCTCCACATGGGGGGGGGGGGGGGCGGGCCTGCGCGCGGGCGCTCCACCGTGGAAAGCGAGCCTCGCAGTCAGGAAGGTGACAGGGGGACGCAGCGGCCCAGATCTTAGCCTTCGTCTTCGCAGTCGCCCCCCACGCTGGCCCATGACGACCGAGAGGGGCATCGAGACCAGTCTCCTCCAGAGTTGCAGCTCGAAGTCGCAGCCATCGACGTCGCGAGCGCAACCGAGGCCCGCAACCACGAGGTGCTCGACGCTGTTTCGGGCAGTGGGTATTTTTTTTCCTCCGAGAGATCAAACTACCAGATGGCCGACCTCGCTGGCTGGTCAATCTCTGTAATCCCATTGGTTGGGGCGTTGCTTGCTCAGACCCTCCGCTCATTATGCGCCGCGAAGTTCATCGAGGGAGCTCCGCGATGTTGTGGAAGCTCTCGCATGGTAGACTTGTCGTGCTCAGGGGCCCTCGCCTTCGCCGTCGCACGATGGGAATATGAATGACTCGCGCCTCGTTCATCTCGGCTTATGGCCCTACAAGTTTTGACCGCCATGGGCTTGCAACGGGCGTGCACCGCCGATTTCGTTATCACCGAAAGGAGTGCTAGGCTGCAGCAGGCAACGCAACGTTCCCGACGGGGAAAATCTGCAAAGTGGAATTCGGAGTATTGGTCGGCAGCTACTCCAATTTTTGAGCCAGTCCTGGCCCCATCTGGCTGGGGAGAGACCGATATGCGCCAGCAGCGGGAAGCCCTATGGCGACTTCCTCCAGATCTGCATGATGCCCCCGGCCGTCTTCGCCGATGGCAACGACGCGCGGCAGAAGCTACTTTTCACCGATCCAGCAAACTTGATGAATGGCATGCGCCTGTGGCCGATTTTGACGAGGCGATGGATAATTCAAATGGTTGTGTCGGAATGGCTGGTCGGTCCTTCAGAGAGGTCCGATTGTTTGTCAGGGTGCCCCCAGAAGGTGTTCAATAACTTCATGGCCCATTGGTTGATGCCACGACGCTGTGCGTTCAGCTTCGCGGGCGCCCGCCTTCCGACATTTTTTGGACGCGTGCGGGCCCTTCGAAGAATTAGAAGTAGATGCCATGCCTACCATTGTTGGCAGTGTCTTATGTTGGCAGTGTCTCATCACGCCTGTTTCCCCGAGCTTCTGCGGGGTCGGCGCTCGCGCCCTGCGGAACCAGCGGGCGAATCGCAAACGCGTCGCGGTCACCCGCGCCAGCAGCCAATGGCGATATGACTGCGAGATGGGCGCGGACGGCTGCGAATTCGGCGTGAGCCTAGCTCATGGTTGTATCGACCACGATATTGCAGGGGCTAGCATGGCGGCGTCAGGCTTCCCGACAGCAGTTCGCATCACGCGCGCCGTTGCGCGGGCGGAAGATGCGCGCTGTAGCCTGAACAGGAAAATTGCGAGACCCATCGTCGACCCGTTCCGAGGCTTGCCACGGGCCGATTCCCCCGCACCCTCAGTCGCGATTTCTACATTGACGCCGCGGTAACCACGTGCGCCTTCGGGGCGGTCCATGGGCGATCGCTACCCGGCCGCGCCATCGCCGGAGGCCTCCGAGGACGACCTTCGCACGACGACGCAGTTCGACACGGTCATCGGCTACGCGGGGAAAGCTGGGAGGAGACAGCGCTGGCCAGACCGAGATGACCCGCCACGTGAAGTCGAACATCGGGCCTCCGCCCCGCAGGGCCGATGTCCTCGGGCATCCGTGGGCGATCGCTGCAGGGCGGCAGTGCGCCGCTGAGACGAGGGCGGCCGCGGCCCGAATCAGTTCCTCCAGGGCCACGCGAAGCTCGCGGGAGCGTTTCCTTGCGAGGCCGCATGTGGCTCCGAAGTCGCCCCGGTCCTTGATCTCTCCGTCGCCAGGGCGGCGTGGCCGGCAGAGACCTAGCGCGGCCTGAGGGGCGTCTCCCAGCGCCTCAGCGCCTCGGGACCCACGTGGAGAAAGAGGCAGATCCGCGGCCCTCTCCCCGTGAGTAGAGCCAGGGCCAGGAGGGCCCCAATGCTCAGGAGATCGAGCGCGGCGCCCGATGCATCTCTGAGCGGGTGAGAGACCTTCGCGCCCTTTTTGCATCCGAGGATTTGCCTGGAGGTTCTGAAGTGGTCCAGAGTGGGGGCGCCTTGGTGGCGGCGGCACGCGCGCGTCGCAGCGGATCGGGCGGCAGGGCGCGACCGCTTGATGCATCGAGCTGCATTCCTGCACGCCTCGGCGAGGCCGCGGCGCTCGGTCTGGGAGGGGATCGGGGCGCCGTCGACGTCGAGGTCCTTGGAGATCCGGGCTCCCGGTCGGGCCGCCCCCCGGAGCACCGCGATGGTGGTTTTGTATACCAGGTTTCTGTCGTCTGGCACCGACGGTGGGCTGAATAGAGATCCGTTCGGGCTCCACCCTTTCCGGCCCTGCATCGCTGGGCCCAGGGGTGCTGGTCTGCAGCTCCGGATCCGTGCGGATGTAACCCGAGCGTGGAATTGGGGTGGGGCGAGAGCCGCGCACGTAAGCACAGTGGTTGTAGACATCTGTGCGTTTTTGTATTAGGTATGCCTTCTCGCGCGCTCGTTTCCGATGGGCTTCCAAGGTCTGAAGGCGGGTCCAAGATCGCCCAAGAGAGCTCCAAGATGGTCCAAGAGGAGGCTCGAGATGGCACCCAAGAGCGCACAAAGAGCGTTCCAAGAGGGCCCCACAGGCGACGCTTTGGGTTCTGATTGGGCACGGCTAGTTGAGAACCCCAACCTTCTTTGCTGATTGCCCCAAAAGGGCTCCAAGAAACCCCCATGGGCTCCGAATGCTCCAAAAATGGCTTCCAATGGGCCCGAATATGGCTCCAAGACGCCTCCACTGCTCCCATACCGAAAGTCCAGCGAAGGCTGCCATTCTAGATGAATCTTGTCGTCGTCGTCGTCGTCGTCATCGCCGTCGTCGCCTTCTTTCTTCTCCTTCCTCCTCCTCCACCCACCTCGTCCTCCTCCTCCTCCTCGTCCTCCTCCTCCTCCTCCTCCTCCTCCTCCTCCTCCTCCTCATCCGCATTTCTTTTATCTAACTCCTCTCTGTCGCACCCCCGTGTCGGTAGGGCGGGCCTGGCGTTTCGTTTGGGCATCTTCCACGTTTTTGATATTGAGGTTCGGATATTTGCAGCAGCTCCAGGGATGGAGGGCGGCTGGTTTTCAAATGTGCATCTCGCTTCAGCGCCGCGCACACTCGCACGTAAGGGCTGCAGCAACTTCAAGGATGGAGGGCGGCAGGCTGGCAGAATGTGGCTCTCGCCCGAGCGCCGCACACATTCGTCTCTACTGGTTGCAGCAGTTTCAAAGAGAAAGGGCGGTTCGTTTTCACCATGCGTTTCTTGCCCTAGCACCGCGCGCACTGTTCAAGTTTGTAGCAGGTTCAAGGATTCGCAGGGGTGATGTCCCGGGGCTCGTGTTCTGGCACGATCGAAGGGCGTCAGGACGCAGCAGTCACGACCGAAGGGCTGCGGTGTTGACGTCCCGGGAATGAGGAATGGCCCTCTGGCGCGACCTAGGACTGTCAGGGCGCAGCGGTCACGCTGATTCGCGGTGTTGAAGTCCCCGGAATGGGGTTCTGGCGCGATTGAGGATTCTCAGACGGTTGTTTTTCAATGAGGCACTTCCGCAATGAAGACATGTGTTCTCAGGGACCTCTGAAAGAGGGATCTTGGAGGGAGGTTTCATTGCAACATCGTTGATGCGCCGTGGGTTTACACAGGTCCTCCTCCTCCTCCTCATCCTCTCCGTCATGCTCATCCTCTTCCTCGCCCTCCTCCTCCCATCTAGGGCTCACCACAAGTTTGGTGGTTGGAACGCGTCTGTCAAATGCCTCTTTTCATCTGCTCGCCCTCCTCCTCTTCCACCTCCTCCTCCTTATCTTTTCTGACTCCTCCTCATCTGCGTATCTCTCTGTCCTTTCTCTTGTTCTTCTTCGGAGAAGCCGAGACGGTTTTTGTGGTTCGCCCCTGGGTCTGCTCCGGATGATGCCGAGCTTCGGATTGCGGGTCCTTTTGCCTCTCTGCTGCGCCGCTCCTCTGCTAGATGCTGCGCACTTCAACATCTGGGCATCTTGGCCTGGAACCGTCTCTGGATGGAAGGTGGGGATGCGTGAAGCGTCACGAGCTTCTGAAGGAGGAGGCCCAGCCCTTCTTCGCGCCACGAAGACGGATAAAACATTCATCGGTTCGACTATTTCGAGCCTCCGTGGGTCGGCTAAGAGTAACCTGCTGTGTGGTCGAGACCTCCGCGGGGGGCCCATGCCGAGCACAACAGACACAGGGGGCCTTGCGCACTTGGGCTTCGGCGTCTCCAGCAACATCGTGACGGTCAGGCTCGGCATCCGGGAGGGGTTCTCGGGCCTGGGACCGTCGGACAACTATTCTTCACGCTTTGCGTATCCCCACCAGTTTCCGCGCCCCGGACAGCTTCTGTCTCCGCCTGCGCTTTCGCTAGCGGACGCGACCGAAACAGTATCCCCACCAGTTGTGCGGAATTTAGGTCGTTGCATTGTTGCTTCGTTCTGACGGCGCGCGGCTGTACCGCTTTTACTCGCGACCAACAAGAATCCCCACCAGCCCATTCAGAGAACCTGCCCTCCAGAGGTGACGGGGAAAAGGGACGAAGAGGCACATCTAGGAAAACAAAGCGAGCAAGGGGTGGCCTTGGAAGGCCTCTTCGGGCCATCCCTGGGTGCCGCGTAGGGGCGAGGGGAAGAAGAGGAGGAGGAGGAGGAGGAGGAGGAGGAGGAGAAGGAGGAGGAGGACGAGGAGGACGAGGAGGACGAGGACGCGGATGAGGACAAGGACGAGGAGGACGAGGACTAGGATGAGGACGACGCGGACGAGGCTTCATGGAACCATCTAGAGGTATGTTTGCGGCTGCTGCCGCTGCTGCTGCTGCTGTTGTTGCTGCTGCTGCTGCTGGTGCTCCCTGGGAGTTTGGGGGGCTCTCATGGAACCCTCTTGGTAATCTTGGGAGCATCTTGGAGGCCATCGATTACAAGCTGGGGCGTCCCAAACTCAGCTCCCCTCTCAGGAGCCAGCAGACCGCTTCTTGGGGCTCTCTTGGAGCGCTCTTGGAGCGGTCTTGAGGTTTGGAGCATACTGGGAGCCATCTTGAGCCTGCTTGGGCCATCTGAACCAGCTTGGAGGTCATCTTGGGCTCTCTGAGACCGATCGGGGGCCTCTTGGGGGCCGATCGGGTGCCTGTTGGGGCCCTCTTGGGACCCTCTTGGAGCCCTCTCAGGGGCCCTCTTTGGGCTCTCTTGGGAGCCCTGGAGCGCCTCTTGGGGCCATCTTCGAGGCTATCGATCAAAGGAGGGATTCACCCGATCGACGCCCCCCCCTCGGGGGCCACGATCCTCGTGAGGGGTGTCAAACATTGGCCCTCCCAGGGGCCGATGTTGGACGCTCCAACGCCTCGCGGCCCCTCCCGTCCAGGTCCAGGGGAGGGGGTAGGGTGAAGGGTCAAGAGTCTCCCTCCCCGCCCGCAAGCCGTCTCGCTCACCCCGAGCCTGGCCCGAGCCGCAGCATATGCAGCAGTCGTCTTTGGATGGCCAGCTACTGGGGGCCAATCCGCCGCCGCCGCCTACGCCGCCGCCGCCGCCCGCCGCCGCCGCCGCCGCTGTCCGCCGCTGCCGCCGCCACCGCGCTGCCCGCCGCCGCCGCCGCCGCTCCCGCTGCCAAATCGCCGCAGCCGCAGCCGCTGCCGCCGCAGCCGCTGCCGCCACCGCTGCCGCCGCCGCCGCCGCCGCCGCAGCCGCCGGAGCCTCAGCGTGTGTTTTGTAGAGTTTTTACAAGGGATGGTGGGGGGGGGCCGCATGGACCTGGGTTGGCTCCCAGTCGCCTGGGGGAGGGGGTGCATTTTAATTGGGAACAGTGATAAACTCCTCCCCGAAGGGGAAGAAGGGCTGTTGGAAGAGGGGAGGAAGTCATCGTTAGACCACCTGCGCCCAGAGGGCTGGTGGGATTCGGGGGGCGACGCTGGTCCATGCGCGGGGGTCCGCGCCCTTGGTGCCCCATGTTAGACAGAAGCGAGCTCGGGGGACCCGCTGGGGGCGGGGAAACAGTGCTTTGGAATCGGTGATCCATCGTCGGCAGATCGGCAATAGGCCCCCCCCCCCCATGGCGAGACCGCCGCGCGCGCCCAGGAGTTGGGGGGTGTTGACCTCCCCCTGGGCATTGGCGGGGCCAGCTGGTCGTTCAAAGCTTGATGACTCCTGGTGTCTCTCGACTCGCGCTGGAGCGTCCACGATTTGCTCCAGGTTTCCTTGGAGATCTCCAGATCCAGTTCTCCTTGCCTCGATTTACGTCGATTCATTCGGATTCACCCTGGCTCGTGTTGCCTGATCCCCGCGAGCTGGTCGGAGAGCGGTGGTCAAGCCACTGGAGAGTCGAGGCCAGCCAGTGCAGGGGGACCTCCTCCGGCTGTCTATGCTGCGCTCCAGCAGCACCGATGGGGATCCAACGCTTGGGCGACGCGTATTGGGGGGGGGGCGAGAAGGTGGAGGAGCAGCGAGGGCTGCAGGAAAGGGGCCTTGCAGGGCCCCTGGGGGAGCCCTTTAGGGCCCCAAAGGGAGGCCTTCAGGGCTGGAAAGGTACACATTTCTCCTCCTCCTCCTCCTCCTCCTCTTCCTCCTCCCCCTCCTCCTCCCCCTCCTCCTCCCCCTCCTCCTCCTCCTCCTCCTCCTCCTCCTCCTCCTCCTCCTTTCTCCCTCTCTCCCCATTGATCGCCCCCCCCCCCAGTCAGCGACGCCCCAGGGGGCCGCCGTCTCCTCCCGAGGATCGAGGTTCGAGGGGGTTCTTGGACGACCTCTCGCGTGCTGGGCGGGCCTGGCGGAGTTTGGGGGGGTCACGAGGGGTCCTCCTCCGCCAGGAGGTCGCGACCCCCAGGTCGGGCCTGTCCCTCTGCAGGGGGAGTATTCAAAAATAGTTGAAAAATAGTATGGGGACCATTTTTTGAATATTTTCTGACCAGTTTGGAGTTGTATTGTTAATTTTTCGTCGAAAATGCCCCTGCAGGGGGACAGGCCCGACAGGGACGCGTAACCCCGAGCTCTGCCCGGGAGGCATGGCCAGCGTCTTGCTCGTTTTTCGTGCCCGCTCCGTGCCGGGCACCGCTGCGAGGGTCATCTCTGCCCACGCGGCGACAGGCCGGATTTTCAACCCGCCCGAGCGTGCCGTGCGAGGGGCCATGCCGCCGATGTCGACCCTGGTTTCGCCTGGTCTGGCCCGGTTTGGCGGCGCAAGCCGCTTGAGACATCTGCGCAATTTGCCCGGTTTCGCCCCTGGTTCGGCCCGGCTTCGCCTCTGAGATGTCCTCGCGACTTGCTTGGTTTCGCCTGGTTCAGGCGCGGTTTCGCTCGAGACGTTCTCGCAATTTGCATCGTTTCGCCCTGCTTTCGGCCCGGCTTCGCTTGAAAAGTCGTCAGAATTTGTTTGGTCTCGCTTGGTTTCGGCGCGGTTTCGCTGGAGACGTCCTCTCAATTTGCGTGGTTTGCCTTGATTTCGGCGCGGTTTGGCTTGAGACTTCCTCGCAACTTGCCTGGTTTGGCCCTGGTTTGGGCGCACTTTCGCTTGGCATGGTTTGGGGCATCTTCGGCGCGCCCTGGGTCAAGCGTCGCCAGCAGGGCCTTTGCAACGTTCCTGGTTCGAACTGGCATACTGCGTGCGTATCAGGAAAAATCTCTGCACATTGCCTGCTCTCGGGCGCGGGCATGGCCCGACGAATTACATCTTACACGTGCTCATTGTCCTCCTCTTCCCCCCTCCTCCTCGCGGTCCTTACCCCACTCCTCCTGCTCCTCCTCCTCCTCGTCGTCCTCCTCCTCCTCGCTCACCATCTTCGCATTCTTCCCTCCACTTTCGTATCAACGGTCGTTCAATAAGTGTTCCTGTGCAGAGGACGGACCGGAATCTGTCTCGTTCAATGAGGCTCGCGGGTGCAAGCACGTGGAAAAGTACGATGCGTAGTGAACACACATATTGATCCTCATTCGGCACCATTGTGTTACAGGGTAACAGGCGAAGTGGGCGTGGACATCCGAAGCGCAGTGTGTCCGGCCAGAGTATCACATGGTGCAACCATCGCTCACATAATTCATGCTGCTATACGGCATTGGACAATGTGGCGGCGTTCAGAGAAAACCTTTCCCAGCCTGTAGCGTGGTTTCGGGGCTCCTTAGGCGTGTTGGAGCCCAGCTTGAGCAAGCTGAGGTGGAGTATTGGGCATCGTGGAGGCCTCGGGGATGCGTTTAGGAGCTCGTCCCCCCACCTGGGACCTTTGGGAAGGGGGAAAGGGGGAGGGGACAGCCAAATGTTTCACACGCCGTGTCACCGCTGGGAAGCGGGGGTCGGTGGATTCCTCCTTCCCCCCATCATCATAGCAACGTAGTCCTCCCTTTCCGTGCCTCCCTCTTTCCTCCTCCTGGTCCCCTCCCCTTGTCTCTTCCTCGTTTTTGTCCTGGTCCTCTTGCTCCTCTTCCTCTGCTTCTCGTCCTCCTCATCATCCCCTGCTCCTGGGTCCTCTTTCCATTCTCCCTCCTTGTCTGCATCCTCCCCCCCCTGTCTTCCGCTCACGCCCCTCCTCTTCAGCCCCTACTTGTCCCATTGTCTTGCGCTCCACACTTTCTCATCGTTTTCATCCTGCTGCTCCTCCTCCTCATCACCATCATCAACATCAACATCAACATCAACATCAATATCAACACCACCACCATCATCATCATCATCAGCATCATCATCGGCATCAGCATCATCGTCGTCGTTATCATCATCGTCGTCACCATCATGGGTGTCATCATCATCATCATCCTCATCATCACCATTGCCATCATCACCAACCTCCTCCTCACCATCATCATTAGCATCATCAGCATCATCGCCATCAACATCACCACCAACAACAGCACCAACACCAACACCAACCCCATCATCATCATCATCATCATCATCAACCTCATCCCCGTCATCATCAGCATCAGCATCATCAACACCATCATCATCACCACCACAATCATCATCATTTTCATGACCATCATCGCCATCATCATCATCGATCATCATCAGACTCGTCATCATCAGAATCAGCATCTTCATTATCATAATCATGAGCATCGTCATCATCGTCGCCATCATCATCGTCTTCATCATCATGGGCGTCATCATCATCATCATCATCATCATCATCAGTATTACCATCACCATCATCATCACCGCTTTCATCATCATCAACCTCCCCACCACCATTATCATCATCCACGCCATCGTCACCACCACCAACAACAGCACCAGCACCAACAACATCATCGTCACCATCAGCATCATCCTCGTCATCATCATCAGCATCAGCGTCAGTATCATCAACACCATCATCACCACCACCACCATCATCACCGTCATCATCATTGTCATCACCATCATCACCATCGTCATCGCCATCATCATCGCTCATCACCATCATCGTCATCATCACCAGCATCATTATCATCATAGTCATCATCGTCACCAGCATCATTATCATCATCTGCATAAGCATCAACATCATCATGATGATCATGATCATCATCATCGTGATCTTCATCATCGTAATCATCATCATCATCATCATCATCATCATCATCATCATCATCATCATCATCATCATCATCATCATCATCTTCATGCTCATCATCATCAGTATCGGCTCTCCGTCCCGAGCCTTGTCTCGACGGTCCCGCAGGACCCGACATCAACACCGAATCTAAAGTGCGCAGCAGATTGGATCTCCCACGGTGGGGTCCGGCAACGGACCCAGCTGGATGGTCACACGTCCTTCGACCAGGGGCCGTTCAGAGCGATTCCTATAGGATTTCTGACGGTCTGGATCGTTCTATCCCAGCAGCGCTCGTCGATTTCGGCTTCTGGGGCCCTTGATCGGGCCCAAGGGCCAGCAAACAATGACCCGGGAGGAGAAGCTGCCCCTGCTGAGGGGATCGAGACCTTCGGACCTCTGCGGCCGCGCAGTGGAAAGGATACATCGTCGCCGAGCGTCAGGTGACCTCTGACCCCACCGAGAAGGTACTCTTGGCGGGCAAGTCGCGAGTCGTGGTGCTGGAGGGGGTCCCGGGTCCCAGGGGGCTTGCGGTTGCTGGCTCAGCGGATCTTCGAACGACTCGGTGCACCAAATGAGACCACGGCCACGTCAAAGGAGGCTCGTCGAACCCAACACACACACACACCAACACACACACACACACACACACACACACGCTGACGCAGCGCATCGTGCACGGCACACGCAGCGCGGTCGCGACGACCACGATCCACGCGCAAGCGGTCGACCCCCAAGAATCCCACGTTCGGCTCACCGCTCCCGTGGCACCCCCGACGCATCCCACGGCAAGAACCGCCCCTGGGCCGGCGGGAGTTTAACCATATCCACCGCCTGGAGGGTCAGCGTTCGGAGCCTCGGCAGGCGGTGGATATATGGGCATCTTCGGGCCCCCGGGGCCGAAATATATCCAGATCCACCGCCCGCTGGGGCACCAGGACGTCGGTTCCCAGGCGGTGGACACGGACAAATCCCCGCCTCGCATCTACGCCCCTGGGCCACTCCGCCTCCTATACGCCCCTGCGGCCGGAGGGCGGAGCCGGCGGGAGGCCTCCGCACGGCCTCGCCCACCGCGCCGGCGGACGGTGGTGTGCACCCGCTCCGCCGGCCGCCCGGGGAGGCTCGCAGAGGGGAGGGCGTTCTCTCCCAAGGGAGAGGGCCGGGCAGCGAGCACGGCCGGATGCTCGAGTTCGGCCCGGTGCCTGCTTCCATCGGAGGTGGATAGACCTCCTACCCTGACACGTCGATTAAGGAATCGGCCGTTTTCGGTTCGCGAGAAGGCGTCGCGGCCGTCATTTTTGCGGGTCCAGCTCCGCCGGTTTCGGTCCCAGGCCGACTTCACTAAAGGGAGGTTTACTAAAGGGAGGTTTGTCCACCACCGATTCCAGGGGCCGCTCGGAGCGATTCTCCTTCCAGCCCCACTCTTTGGCTCCAGCTCGGAAAATGGAGCACATACATACATTACCAGCGGCGGGCTGCGTTTCAATCCCAGGACATTTCGAGGGTCGGGGACGACGTCGGGGTGGTGTGGTGTATACTTTCCCCCGTTTTTCCAGGGAAGCGACGAAACATGTATACACCAGGATCCCGTATACACCAGTATCCTCTTTCCTGTGCGAGTTTCAGTGCGGGGCCCGAAAAAAGCGTCGCTGTATAGAGTTTGGATCCTTACCTACCCCCCATCTTCACCGTAGAAACGTGAGACTCGAGTGCGCTGGAGCTCGGGTTTGCTGGCGCTGTTCGACGAGCGCGTCTCGTATTCGACGGTCCAGTTTTCGTGGGATCTCTCCAGGGGGAGCTCGCGCCAGGTTTCTGGCCATGTCTCGTCATTTTCATGATGGCCCCGTCAGGACAAACCGAGTCCCTCGAACTCGAGTCGTACAGTCAAGACGCTGAAACTGAAACAAGGACCGCTTTGGGTTCGGAAGGGGCTCGCTGTTCCTTAGGTCATTCCGTGGTTGTTCCTCTAGCCCTCCTCGTGCACCCGGGCGCTGCTGGGGCCGGAAAAGGGCCTCGTTCCTTAGCGTTCCTCATGGCAGCAGCTGGATCGTTCGTTTTCCCGATTCCCAGACCCCCGACGTCATGATTTTTTCATACGTCGACCCCCGAAAGTCTCGACCCTTTCCCCAGGGCCGGTTTTGCAGCCCGAGTCGTTTTTTGACGGTCCCGAGCTCCGGTGAGTGCCCCCAGAGGCTGAAAATCCCGAGCACTTTCTTTGGGTGGAGGGCAAAGGGTAAAATCGGAAATGCCGTTTCGACGGATTTTCGAGGCTTGAATCTGCAAAAGGTGACTCACAAGACGGATCGGCTGTCGAGATGCAGAAGCCCATGTGGATTTCACCCTGAGCCCTCCGCCCCGAGGGAAATGCTCAGCAACAGCGGAAAAAAAGCCTCCCGACGTGATTTTGACATGGCCCGAGGGGGTCTGCGCTCTACGCCCCCCTCGCCTCCCGCCCCCCCGCCCCCCGCACCCCAGCCCTTCGGGCCTGTGAGCCCAGCGGCGAGAGCGGGTGACGAGCAGACGCGGAAAAGCCGGAAGAGGAGAGGAGGAGGAGGAAGGCGGAGGAGGAGGAACGAGGAGGACAACAGCGCGGAGAGGAGGAGGAACGAGGAGAGAAGGAGGAACGAGGAGAGGAACGAGGAGAGGAACGAGGAGGGGCGGAGGAGGAGGTACGAGGAGGACAACAGCGCGTAGAGGAGAGGAACGAGGAGAGGAGGAGGAACCAGGAGAGGAACGAGGAGAGGAACGAGGAGAGGAACGAGGAGAGGAACGAGGAGGAGGAACGAGGAGGAGGAACGAGGAGGAGGAACGAGGAGGACAACGGCGTGCCCGGCGAGCACGCGGGACAGCGGCTAGGCACCCAGACGCGGGACGCCCCGCGCAGCGGGGCGGCCGCGCAGGGCGGCCCCATATGGCCGCGCGGCGGTGCGGAGGGCCGGGCGCAGCTCGCACGGACGCGGCGTGCGGGCACCCCAGGCGCGACCGCGCCGTAGAATTCAAGCAGTGGCGAAGCGTCCTGGCTCGCCTATAGCCCTACCAAGCAATGTCCCGAGAACCTTCCGTGGTCTCCACGAGGTGTTCTTAGAACATTTCTGGCTGAGACTGTCTTGTTTTAGCACATCGGGTTTATGTTCTAAGAACATTGTTTTCGTTCTTGGAACACTTCTGGGTTCTACGAACAGTTCGTGGTAGGGCTATAGGAATGCCAGGACGGTCGGTCCCTGCTCAAAATGTGTCACGGAATACCTGTTGGAGGTGGTGAACATGTCAAAACGACTTGGGATGAAACACCGGCCCTTTTGAAGGGGTCAGGACTTCGGGGGCTGCGTATTGCAGAAATCGGAACGTCGATTGCCTGGGATACCCTCTGCACCAGACGTGCCGTGGCGAACGGACGTGGCATGCTGGAACGCATTCTGCTGGAATGCACCCTGCACGGGCGTGCTGGAAATACGTACCCTCTGCACGGGCGTGCGCGAACGGCGTGCCTGCACGTGACGTGACGTGGCACGGAGTTGTCCACTAGTGTTTCTGTGTTCTAGAGGTCTCCTCCGGCTCGGCACGCCCACTTGCATGCATCGCTGCATCGCCCTTCCCACTTCGGTTGCTGTCGCAGCGGCCCTTTCAAATGCCTCCACGTCGGCGGAGGCGCGAATGGTCTACCGAATACACAAAAAGGCACTGTGCTGGAGAGCGCCCGCCGTGTGCGCCTGCTCCAGTCCTGTCTGGGCCCGTCCTCGGCTGCAGGGTCGGTGCTCAGACGTACGGGGTCCCCGGAGGTATACCCCTTCCCCAGAGGTTGTTTTTCATCCCGAGTCGTTGTAGGATCCGCGGGAGGCCGAACATGGCCAGCACAATCCAAGCACAAGCATGGCCGACAGTGGCCAGCAAAAGTCAGAAAAATGGCCGACAAGATGCCCACCGAAAATCCTGCTGTGTTCTTGTTTCTGGTTGACGCAAGTGGTGGTCCAGCTACAAGGGGGTGGTGCAGTAGATCTGGTGCACTAGATTTGGGGAGTTGCAATCGATTTGGGGCGCGTCATGCATTCCGGGGCGCAACTGCAGTGCTGGATGTTTGCATGCAATGCGTTCGTTGCAGTACAGAGCACAATTCTCTGGCGCAGTGCATTTGCAGTACAATTTCCCCAAACCTATTGCACCACCCCCTTTCAACTTGACACCCCCTTTGAGGTCAACCAGGTTTTTATTTACGACGAGAGTGGTGCTTGGCGAGGAAGGCCGGCCACCTGGGCCCGGGGCTTCGTCCCAGCCAGGACTGGTGCGGCTGCACAGTGGGCGGCTCTCTGGCCCTGCAATGCTTCGCAGCGGCGGCTCCTCCGTTGGCGATCGCCAGGGCGGGGTCGGACGAACGGGGGTCAAGCAGTGGCGAAGCGTCCTGGCTCGCCTATAGCCCTACCAAACAATGTCCTGAGAACCTTGTGCTGTTTCCACGAAATGTTCTTAGAGCATTTCCGGCGGAGTCTGTCTTGTGTTAACACATCGGCTTATGTTCTGAGAACACTGTTCCCCGACCTGGCGGAGGGGTTCCCGTTGTGTGCTCCCCTGGTTTTTGTTCTTAGAACATTTCTGGGTTCTAAGAACATTTCGTGGTAGGACTACAGGAATGCCGGGACGGTCGGTCCCTGCTCAAGGGGGGGGGGGTGCCCCCTGAGATGTGCGCCCCGATCTTCTCGAGCCGGGCGAGTTCGCCCAGTCCCGGGCCCGAGGGCCTGCACAGCTCGAGCCGGCTCGAGGTGCTCGAGCCGGCTCGAGGTGCTCGAGCCTGCTCGAGGTGCTCGAGATGCTCGAGGCCCTGCGCCGCTTTCCAGCAGCGGCGCGGGAAGTCAGAGCGTCAGAGCCCCGAATCATCAGGGGTAACTCGGGTCAGGGCTAACTCGGGTTCGTTTTTCGGGATTCCGAACCCGAGTTACCCCAGACCCGAGTTACCCCGGATAATTCGGGCGTCCAAGGAAGAGGGGCTCTCTGGGGGTCGGGGCGTGGATTCGTCGCGAGGCCGGGCGCGTGCTTCCGCCACGGCGCACCTCAGGTTAAGGCGAGGACCGTCCGCCCCCCCGGGCGTGCCGGATCGCTCGGCCCTGGCACGGCCGCGGCGCTCGGGGCGTCGCCCAGGCCGGCCTGCTCTCGGAGGTCCTCGGTGCGTCCTCCGAGAGCTGTCCTCGCCCGCCCTGCGCCGCAGACTGGAACACGACGGGGGGGGTAGGGGGCGGACAGGGCCCCCACCCTGGCACGCCGATGGGTGCACGGACCGCTGTCGGCTCTCGAGGGGGCGCCGCGGCCGTTGTTTTCCAGGCCTGCGCCCCCCAGGTTTGGGCCCGAGGTCGTCTTCACGGAGCCACGTTTTACGAAAGGGGGTTCTGGCCACCCCCGAGGGGGGAGCAGAACAAGGCTAGGATCGGGATAAATCGCTCCAGAGCGTTCCGGAGCGCTCTCAGAGCGTTCCGGAACGCTCTGGAGCGGCCGCGGCGCCCAATACATCCTCCAAACCCGCCGATTCTCAGAGGTTTCGAGTTATCCCGATCCGATTTTGTCCCGATCTTCGTGTCGTTTTACTGGCCACCCCCGAGGGGGGAGGGGGGGAAGTTGCTGCGTGCACCGGGCCCTGGCCCCTCCGCCGGGTGCCTTGCCTCGACGCGTGCCGCCTGCGCCGCAGGGGGAGGCGCCTGGGCAGATCCCGGCGGCGTGAGCTGGTCCTCCGAGCCGTTGGATCCAGCATCGGCGCTGGTGCATCCGGGCCCAGAAGCGTCATCATCCGGCACAATCGTGTTCCATCTCGCTTGGGCGCCGCGTAATGGGGGGGTCATAAATGGGGGGGGGGCAAGGGTGGTTCGAAAAGGTACCCAAACGGTACCTAAACGAGTCCCCTGGGGCTCTGGAGGGGCCCAAAAGGGAAACGAAAAGGGACCTTTTCTGACCCCCCCCGTTTATGATCCCCCCATTAAGTCCCGCCCGACTCGCGTGATCCAGCTCATGGCTGAGTCCGTGGCTTCCTCTGGGCCAAATCCGGCTCAATTGGCAATCGAGTCGGAGAGGTCGCGGGCCGTGGTGGTCACTACGAAGACCTCCATCGGGTGGGGCTGGGACGATGACAGATCCGTCCCAGAGCGTTCCGGAACGCTCTCAGAGCGATCAGGTACGCTCTGAGAAGGCCGCGGCGCCCGAGAGATCTTCCAGCCGGAGCCGCCGGACCTCAGAGATTATCGATTCATCTTAGCCCGAATGTTATCCTCGTCTTGGCTCGAGGCCTCAGTAGTTCGTACGAAGACCTTCCATGAGGTGCCTCCAGCCCCTCGTCTTTGCCCGAGCTGCTCTGCAGAGAGCCTCGCCGACGTTGGGTGCCCACATGATGTACGGTTTTGTTGCGATTGATGATGGAGGGGGGGCAAAAAATGGAGTTGCCTCCAACCCCTCCCCTTTTCGTCCGCCCCGACGGTCACGCGGAGAGGCGCGCGATCCCTGTGGGACGGCCCCTGCTGCCCCATACCGCGGGCACGCGCGCTGCCGCATGCGCTGCGAGCCGCGGAAGAAACTGCGCGAGGCCCCGCGCCCGCTCGAGCCAGGACCCCCGGTCAGAGCTCCGAAACATGGGGGCCTTGGGGCGGTCACGGGTAGCTGCAGATTCGCGCCTCGCGGTCACAAGCGGGAGGTACCCCGGACCGCAGCTGCCTCGGATAGGTCGGACGCCCAGCCTTCCCGAGTCATCGGGGCAGGGGGTGGTCAGGGGTAGCTGCAGTTTCGCGCCTCGAGGGTCCAGACCGCAGCAGCACCCCCGAACCGCCGCAATCCGGGATCATTCGTTAGCCCGACGCGTGATGGTGCTCTCGCGACGTGGGCCCCAGGGGCAACGAGAGGGGAGAACAGGCCCTTGGCGGTGCTTGGAAACAAGGGGCAGTTCTTGTTCCCCAATTTCGTTTGGCAGTTCTTGCTCTGCTCCGTCGCCCCGTTGAATGTCCAGATCCGTCGTTTTTGTGCCTTCTGGCTCTGGCTCCAGTTTCAATCTCGGATCTCTTTTGCCGTTTCGGCGAACTGTTGTTTCTCCGTTGTCATCATCGAGGTCATCATCATCAATATCAAGTTTGCTCGAAACGGAAAAGAATGGCCCTGCCGCTCCCGAGAGCCACCAAGAGCCCCCAGGGGTGTTCCAGGCGCGAGGTTTTCTCATGTGGTGTTCTGCCAGTTCCGGGCGAGTTTCCAGCGGGGGGCTTCTCTCCAGCAGCTGCGCCTCGCCGAGGGCGCTCCAGTCGGGGGCGGCAAAGAGGGGGGTGATGACTAGGGGGGGGTGGATATCATGGTGTGGGCCATGGGCGTCGAGTCAAAACACACACGTGGTGGAAGAGGCACCGCGTGTGTGTTTTGACTCGACGCGAGGGGTCTGGGCCCTTCTCTCCCTCCTCGCCTCCACCCACCAAACCACCCCAACCCAACCCGAAGGCCTCAATTTGCCCTCCGATTCCAGAGGGAGGGGGGTCGGGAAACATGGAAAAAACACACATCGAACCCGTACCCCCCCAACCCGAAGTTCGGGTCGAATTCAGGTCTTCGGGTTGGGTTGGGATGGTCCGGTAGTAGTCATCTTCCCCTCGTCTGCTCCTCCCCCCATCCTCCTCTCGGCCTCCCCTCCGCCTCCCATCGCCCGCCTCGCCCCTCTTGGGGCAGCTTTCCGTCACGGGTTCCACACTTGGTGTTCTTTGGGGCCAGGTCGCTGGCCCCAGTGGAGGCCGGAAGTGAGGAAAAGCGCCAGGATCAACAACAAAAATTGAATCGTTGAAAACCCTGGCCTCAACCTCCCACCACAGCGCCCCCCCCCACCGGCCGAGAGAAGGCGCCTTGGTGTCCCAGCGGGCGCCTCTGCGGCGCCTCTGTATCCCAGTCGGGGGAAGGAGAAGCGAAACCATCACCACCACCATGAGACCACCTCCAGCGAGGAGGTCCACGATGCCTCCCCGAGCTGGGGATAAGGGACGTCTCGAGTCTCAAGCCAGAGGGGGGGGACCACACCACGAAGGGGGCCCCCCTGGCTCCTCCTGGTGGCGATCCCTGGTGGTGGTGGTGTCGCCTTTCCTTGTCCCTATCCGACGAGGGTGTTTCTGCGTCCCAAGGTTTTCCTGTCCTGCATCGTTGAGAGCGGCACAGCACCTTATAAGACAACATGCGTGCTGCCTTGTCTCAGCCCTGGCGCCTTCCCTGAGATCCGACGTTGCAAGACAAGCATCGCACAACCGCAAACAAAAACACGAATGGAGCCCTGGTAGACCCATCTCCTTGTCGTATTTTCGAGCGGGATTGATTTGTGATGGCCCCAGGGCTCGAGAGAAGAAAACCCGCCCAGTGTTATACAATGCGACGCCAGGATTTCTGGATGGTGGCAGCCCTGTCCTGACTTCGTATCCGCCGTACTTTTGGCGTTCTCATAAGTAGGTGGACATTCCAGCCCTACTTTTCAAGCTCCTCTGATGCCGATTCCAGTGCTGCTTTGCCGTCGCTGTTTCAGCCATACGTTTGCGCAAGTGTCCGCCTTACTCATCTGAGGCAGGAATGTCCGCACCACTGTTGCGCATCGTCTGGGGTGCATTTCCGCCACCTTTGAGCCGCAAAATCTGCCAGATTACGGCGGATCGGAAATCAGGGTGGAGCCTTTTCAGGTGGGCATTGTGGGCGGCCGCCCCGCGTAAGATTGCGCGAAGGCGCCTTCGTTTCCAGTGTGGCGTGCAGCGCTGGCGGCCTGCGTAAGTCACCGCGTAAGGTCGCTATGTCTTCTCGCGTAGGGCCCTTCTCGTCGGCAGCAACTCATGGGAGCCTGGCATGTCCTCGGAATTCCGCTTCCATATAGGGCGCATGAGTGCGGGGTAGCGTCTGGGAGTCGACCGTGAGGCGTCGATTCAGCGACGATCAGCGTCGATTAGCGTCGGTCAGCGTCGATCCGCAAGAGCCAGCGAACGGCATGGGAGGCTCCCATGCGTCCGGCGCCACACCATCCTATCACAAGGTGTGCGTCGCCCTCCCCCCCAGGGGCGACGCGCGTGCCGAGAAATCTTCAAGTACAAGCTCCGTGGCGGGGACTTCCGGGTCACAACGCGCAGGAGACGACCTACCACAGCATGATTGCACTGTATTATGCTCGGCTTGGATGCACACCTCCAAAGAGGACAGATAGCATTACTACCCGCGTCAGAATTCACCTCAAGAATGGCGACCACTCCCCTGCGATGTCGGCGCGCCCTTCAATGTCGGTAGACGCCCCTCCAATGTCGGGGCCAGGGCAAAAGTGGTCTGACCGGAAACGACTCGGAAGTTCGATGATGACCGACAGTGGAGGGGCGGCGCATACAAGTACCTCGCAGTCATCGCTGCTCTGCCCGGCATCTCCCCACAGACGCTTCAGCCACGTACGACATGCTTGAGGTTCATCTTGACCAGGGCTGTCGAGTGTGTCCCTGTGCGCCCCACATGCGTTGCCGCAGAACGTTCCTTCTCGCCGCCCCACTGTGCACCTGCGGGCGGCCGCCGGGCGTCGGCTCGAGCGGCACCCCCCCCGCCCGGCCGCTCCAGGCTGGCCCGCTGCCCCGGCGCGGGTCGTGCGCGCCGCTCCCGCTGCCCCCCGCGGAGACCCTCGGGTGCAGGGGAGGAGCTGGCACCCCCGAGGCGGACACTGATACATGTCCACCGCCCGGAGGGTCAGTTCCCGGAGCCTTGGCAGGCAGTGGACACGGACACATTCGGGCCCTCGGGGGCCGAGAGATGTCCATATCCACCGCCCGCTGGGGCACCAGGACGTCGGTTCCCAGGCGGTGGATATGGATAACCTCCCGCTTCGCATGGCACCCATACCGCTACCTTTCGCCCGATTTCGCTTGTTTGGCCTCCTGGGAGGCCCTCGTCGCCGTCGCTGGATTTGCCTCGAGATCCCGGTCAGGAGGCACCCTGGGAGAGGTCCAGGGAGTAGCGCGGTATCGACAGCACTTGGCTTCCCCAGAGACCGTGTGGTGACCACACCGCGCGGTGACTCGGCTGGGCTTCGGGATCACCGCGCGGATATCTGGGACTCGGGGCCGCTCTCCGGGGACCGGGGCCTTCCAAACGGGGTCCGAGCAGATGGGGTCGCAGGCTCGTGCCGCATCGCCGATGCACCGGCGATGCGCCCCGGCGTGGAGCCCGATGTCCTCCGCGCCGGCGGCAGCGATGCGTCGCCGATGCGTCGCCGATGCGTCGCCGATGCGTCGCCGATGCATCGGCGGTGCACTTGGGGCTGCGGCCCGACCCCCTCCGACCCCAGCTGCTCGAGCCCCGGTGGAGGGGCCACTCCAAGGTCCGAGGCTGGAGCTTGCATGCGTACAGTGAGCAGGCTCGGCTCAGCGTTCAGTCCGGCCTGTCCCTCTTACAGGGGGAACACTTAGAAATTGTCAAAAAATTGCTCTGGGGACCATTGTTTGACTATTTTTGAATCTGTTGGAGAATTCTCGGTTTTTTTATAAAAACAAATTCTTCGTCCAAAATCCCCCTGTAGGGGGACAGGCCCGACTTAAGCTTGGCGTGTCGCTCCGCTGGTTCTGTTTCACCACGCCTGGGCGCGACACGCTATCCACTTCCCCGTCCCCGGGCGTCCACGTTCCGAGTCGTTCCGAATTAGCCTCCCGCCCCGCGGAGTGGAGCTGCGCGCTAGGCAACAGTTCCCGACCGCACATCCGTCCGTCCACCGCTTTGGGACGTCGGCTCCCCAGGCGGCGCACACGCGTACACGCCATGCACCCCCGGCCTCGGACAAGGGCCGCCGAATAAGTAAGGAACACTTGCGTTTCAAAAGTGGCTCGGGGATTCCTCAGGTTTGCATGCGTTCCGATTTTTTGGGGCGGCGAGCCCCCCCAGTGCCCCTTCGGACTTCATGGGCTTCTTTGGACAAGAGGGGCCTCGTTGCTGATCTGTCGTCCCCTGGGCCAGCGGCCCGATTGTCGTTCCTGTCCCTCTCTCGCGGGCCCTCTCGTGGAGCTCCCAGGCCTGCTCCCAGGAGAGCGATTTTTTGTCCCCGACCTCGTGGAGGGCTTCCCGTTGTGCGTCCCCCATGATGGGGTGAGTCTGGGGGGGCTGCCCCTCGGACGCTGGCTCCGGACACGGGGCGGAAGAGCGGCAGAAGACGGCCGAAGTCGGGGGTGGACAGAACCCCCAATAGTGACACGTCGATTAGTGAATTGTCCGTTTTCGGTTTTGGAGAGGGCGCCGTGGCCGTTATTTTCCAGGCTTGCGACCGCCAAGTTTGGGCCTCAGGTCGTTTTCATTAAACCACCTTTTACTAAAGGGGTGTTTGTCCATTCCCGAAGGGTGGCCCCAGGACAACCCGAGAGCGCTCGAGGAGCTCCCGAGGCTGTTTCAAGACGGGCCCGGAGGCCCCCCACGATGCCCCGCGAGGCCCCCAGGAGGACCCCGAAGAGGCGGAAAGCATAGAATTCCCTTTTGAAGGCGTGCGTGTTTAGGCTGTTCCCTTTCTGGTCCCCGCACCGTCCACGACGGCCCAAGATGTCCCGAAGATCTACCCAAGGCTGCCCAAGAGGTTCCCAAGAGAGCCCCAAAATAGTCCAAGAGGCCCGCGGAACCGAGCGGAAGATGACAGAAGACAGCGGAAGCATGCCGTAAGTTTGCAGTTGCGGCCCCCAGCGCGCTTGAAGAGGCCCTGGAGAATCCTGAGATGACCCAAGAGCGTTCAAAGAGCCTTCAAGATAGCTCCAGGAAGGCCCTAGAAGTCCCCAAGATGCCCCAAGGAGTTCTCCAAGATGATCCCGAAGAGGCGAGCATCAATCCATTCCCTTTTGGAAACGTACAAACGTTTGTTGGTTGCTATCTTCATTTGCTGTCATCAAAGTTCCACGACGGTCCAAGAGGTCCTCGAGATCGGCCCAAGGTTGTCCAAGAGGGCCCCAAGAGAGCCCTAATACGGTCCAAGAGGGCTCCAAGACAGGCCAGGAGAGCCCCACGACAGCCCAAGAGAGGCTCCAGAGGGCTCCAACTGGCTCCCGAGAGAACCCATAGATCGGCCCAAGATAGCCCAGGAGGCCCCAAAGAGTCCGAAGACAGCCCAAAAGAGATTCCAGTTGGCCCCAAAAGGCTCACAAGAGAACCCTGTGAGCACCACAGAGGGCCCCCAGGAGGTCCAAGCGATCTCCCAGAGCGCCCCAAGACGGCCCCAGCCCCCCAAGACGGGCGGGGGCCCCAGGCAGCCCAGACGGGCCCGAGTCCCTTCTTGCTCTGTCTCACTTCCTTTTCTCGGTTCCCCGTTTCGTGCCTCCTTACCCTCGTCAGGAACCACGTCGAGGCTTCAATCAGGCAAGGCTTCATGCAGGACGCGGACACCGCGGGAACAAACCAATACGGCTCCGTGTGTCCAGCTCTCGCCTGACAAATCTCTAGGCCCACTCCAAGGAAACCCTGAGAAGCACCACTGGACTTTTGTGTACAGTCAACCCGCATAGTAAGGATGGACAACCTCCCCAAGGGTACCGTTGCATCCTTGCATTCTCGGCCCATCCTTGGCCGCTTTCGCTGGTCGCGCCCCGCTCGAAAACTTCGAAACGGGCGTCCAAGGCCCTTGCATCCTTATCGCGCATCCTTACTGTACGGGCTGACTGTACCTCCTCCGATACGTCCCGTCCGATGCGCATCCCACAGGCTTCCCGGGTGCCCAGGAACGGCCCCGCTTCGCACGCTCCCAACGTGCAGTCGAGAAACACAGCCGCACAGACAAAGCCTTCGGGGTGACCACAGCGATTACACGAACTTGCAAAGCAGCCTTTCACACAGCCATGAGCGGCCTACTTCGGCCTCCGTGGAATCGCAGAACGCGGGGACGCACAAAGTTCTAAGATCAAGGGTCGTGGCTCTATCAGCTTTCACACTGGGCGATTTTGCGTCGTCCCCCCCCCCCCCGGGGGCCGAAACATTGACTCTTAGGGCCCTCTTGGGGCGCTCTTGGGGCCCTCTTGTGGCGCTCTTGGACGCTCTTGGGACCATCTTGGGCCCCTTCTGGGGCCTTCCTGGGGCTTCCCTGGGCCATCTTGGAGCCATCCTAAGGCATCGGAAGGCCGTTTGAAGTGCAAAGGCGAGAAGGCCACAAATCATAGATTTGATAGACCGCGCTCGTGGGGCCCGACAGACTAGAAGGGGGGCCCCAGCTGGAAGCTACCCCCCTCCCCCCTTCCTTGCTAAAGCGGGGGGGGGGCTTCGGAAGCCCCCCCCCCACCCTCCCCTTTTCGTGGTCCGGAAAGGGGGGGGGGGCTTCCAAGCTACCCCCCCCTCCCTCCCTTTAATTGAGCCGGGTGAGCCACCCCCCCCCCTTTGAAAGGGGGGGAGGCTTTGGAAGCTACCCCCCCCCCCTCCTTTTCGTGCCGGAAAGGGGGGGGGGGCTTCCAAGCTGCCCCCCCCCCCTCCCTCCTTTTAATGGAGCTGGGTGAGCCACCCCCTCCCTTTGAAAGGGGGGGGAAAGCCCCCCCCCAGCTCCCGGAGCCATCGCCCTCCCTTTCGTTTCCATGTATTCCTGCCCCTCTCCCTCCTCCTCTTCTTCCTTTTGCCTCCTCCTCTTCCTCGTCCTCCTCATCCTCCTCATACTCATCATCGTCATCATCATCATCATCATCATCCTCCTCATCATCATCATCGTACTCCCCCGCGGGTCCTTCCGTTCAGTTCCTCCTCCTCCTCCTCCTCCTTGGTTTTCTCTTCCTCCTCCATTTTTCCCTCCTCCTCCTCCTCCTCATCATCATCATCATCATCATCAACATCATCCTCCTCTTCCTCCTCCTCCTCCTCGTCCTCCTCCTCCTCGTTATCCTCCTCCTCCGTTTCCCCATCCTCCTCCTCCCTCTCCTCCTTCCTCCTTCTCCTCCTCCTCCCTCTCCTCCTCCTCCCTCTCCTCCTCCTCCTCCTCCTCCCTCCTCCTCCTCCTCCTCCCTCCTCCTCCTCCTCCTCCTCCTCCTCCTCCTCCTCCTCCCTCCTCCTCCTCCTCTTTTTCCTCCTTCTCCTCCCCCCCTCCCCCTCCTCATTCTCTCCGCCTCCTTCTCCTCCTCCTCCTCCTCCTCCTCCTCCCTCTCCTCCTCCTCCTACATTACTCCATATGAATACTACTCTCCCTCTTCCCCTGATGACGTCTTTTGCGTATTCGCCCCCCCCCCCCCCCGCGTACTGTTTTTTTTACACACGATTTCCCGGAGTTGGGTTTTCGCATGCGTTTTTTCCAAATGCTGCTCTCGCTGAGGCGCTGGCCTCATTTCTGCTCCCGAATCGTTCCATATCGTGCTCCCGCTGCAGCGTGGGCCTCATTTTCGAATCGGTGTTTTGCCTCCGTCGTTCAGGATGGCGTTCTCGCCCCAGCGCGGGCCTCTTTCTCGCGCGCCCATCCGCCCGCCACCACCGCGCCGCACCACGCCCCGCCCCGCCGCACGCACACCCACCGCCACTTCCACCCACCAACGCACGCACGCACGCACGCGCACCACCACCGCGCACCGCCACCACCACCGCACTACCCCACCCACCACCACCACGCTACACCGCGTCACACCACATCACACGCGCGCACACACAGACACACGCACGCACGCACGCACGCACGCACGCACGCACGCACGCACGCACGCACGCACACGCACACACACACACACACATACCACACACACACACGCACACACACACACACACACACACACACACACACGCCACCACACACACACACACACACCACCGCCATCACGCACGTACGCACCTGGCCCACCACCAAACCACCAAGACGCCACACCACGTCACACCACAGCACACGCGCACACACGCACACACACACATACACACCACCACCACAACAACCACAACCACGCACACACGCACGCACGAACGCGCACCACCACCCACTACGCACACGCGCGCGGAGCCACAGGTCCGCTACGACACGCGTCCGCGGATAGAGAAAATCAGCGCCATGGTAAGGGATGGGAGGGAGGGGTAGGATGTCAGATGTTGACGCGAGCGCACCTAACTTGTCCTCCTCCTCCTCCTCCTCCTCCTCCTCCTCCTCCTCCCCCTCCGCCTCCCCCATCCTCCGCCTCCTCCTCCCCCAGCTGGCCGCCGTCTTACACGAACACTGCCAAACCCGACGGGCTGGCGTTCTCCGAATTACACTTCGTGCAACTTTCGGGGGGGAATAGTATTTTTCCCAACCCTCCTTGGTTGGGTATTCGTTTTGAATAGAGCAGTGTGGTCTCCACTTCCTCCTTCCCGTCCCGTCTCCCTCTTGCCTCCTCCTGTCTTGCCTGCGGGGGGCTGCGATCTGTGAAACTGTCGCCACTTTCGAGGCTTGCTGGGGGGCCCAGCACAGTGACGCCACGGGCGGACCCAAATTAGACCTCGCCATCCCTGGGGGGTTGCGATCTGTGAAACTGTCGCCACTTTCGAGGCCTGCTGGGGGGCCCAGCACAGTGACGCCACGGGCGGACCCAAATTAGACCTCGCCATCCCTGGGGGGCTGCGATCTGTGAAACTGTCGCCACTTTCGAGGCCTGCTGGGGGGCCCAGCACAGTGACGCCACGGGCGGACCGAAATTAGACCTCGCCATCCCTGGGGGGCTGCGATCTGTGAAACTGTCGCCACTTTCGAGGCCTGCTGGGGGGCCCAGCACAGTGACGCCACGGGCGGTCCCAAATTAGACCTCGCCATCCCTGGGGGGCTGCGATCTGTGAAACCGTCGCCACTTTCGAGTCCTGCTGGGGGGCCCAGCACAGTGACTCCACGCGCGGACCCAAATCAGACCTCGCCATCCCTGGGGGGCTGCGATCTGAGATCCCCGCTTTCGAAGTGGCTAGGGTTGCTCAGGGATTGCAACTAATCAGCTTTATCTAGTCCTTGTCCTGAAGCCAGTGTCCTGCGAGTCTCCCGAATTCCGTCTGCAGACATATGTAACCCTCGCTCCGTCATCGCCCCCCTTATAAAGTGTCCTAAACTATTTGCGCCCCGCGTTTGCGCAGGGGTTGGGTACGTCGCCAGGGTAATTTTTCGTTCCCGGGCGTTGGCACGGGACGAGTTGAATGATACACTTGCGTTGCAATCGATTGCAATCCATTGGATTGCAAACGATTCGATTGCAATCCATTGGATTGCAATCGATTGGATTGCAATCGGTTGAATTGCAATCGATTCAATCGATTGGATTGCAGGGGAGGGACAGGACGGAAGGGAGGGAGGGGAGGAGAGGGAGGGGAGGGAGGAGATGGAACGAAGGGTGGGGAGGGAGGGGAGGGAGCGGATGGAGGTGGGGAGGGGGATTGCAGTGGAATGGAGTGCAATCGATTGCAAGCGATTCGATTGGGATTTTCGATCGTCGATCGTTGATCGTCGATCGTCCATCCTCGATCGTGGATTGTTCATTGGGGGCCCAGCACAGTGACGCCACGGGCGGACCGAAATTTGACCTCGCCATCCCTGGGGGGCTGCGATCTGTGAAACTGTCGCCACTTTCGAGGCCTGCTGGGGGGCCCAGCACAGTGACGCCACGGGCGGACCAAATTAGACCTCGCCATCCCTGGGGGGCTGCGATCTGTGAAACTGTCGCCACTTTCGAGGCCTGCTGGGGGGCCCAGCACAGTGACGCCACGGGCGGACCCAAATTAGACCTCGCCATCCCTGGGGGGCTGCGATCTGTGAAACTGTCGCCACTTTCGAGGCCTGCTGGGGGGCCCAGCACAGTGACGCCACGGCGGACCCAAATTAGACCTCGCCATCCCTGGGGGGCTGCGATCTGAGATCCCCGCTTTCGAAGTGGCTAGGGTTGCTCAGGGATTGCAACTAATCAGCTTTATCTAGTCCTTGTCCTGAAGCCAGTGTCCTGCGAGTCTCCCGAATTCCGTCTGCAGACATATGTAACCCTCGCTCCGTCATCGCCCCCCTTATAAAGTGTCCTAAACTATTTGCGCCCCGCGTTTGCGCAGGGGTTGGGTACGTCGCCAGGGTAATTTTTCGTTCCCGGGCGTTGGCACGGGACGAGTTGAATGATACACTTGCGTTGCAATCGATTGCAATCCATTGGATTGCAAACGATTCGATTGCAATCCATTGGATTGCAATCGATTGGATTGCAATCGGTTGAATTGCAATCGATTCAATCGATTGGATTGCAGGGGAGGGACAGGACGGAAGGGAGGGAGGGGAGGAGAGGGAGGGGAGGGAGGAGATGGAACGAAGGGTGTGGAGGGAGGGGAGGGAGCGGAGGGAGGTGGGGAGGGGGATTGCAGTGGAATGGAGTGCAATCGATTGCAAGCGATTCGATTGGGATTTTCGATCGTCGATCGTTGATCGTCGATCGTCCATCCTCGATCGTGGATTGTTCATTTTGGATCGTCGGCGAAAGGGAGGGCGGAGGCTCCGGGGGCTGGGCGGCCAAAGGGGGCAAGGGGGGGGGGCAAGCTTCCAAGCCCCCCCCCCCTTTGGCACAAAGGGGGGGAGGGGGGTGGGAGCTTCCAGCAGGGCGGCTCCAAGGGAGGGGGGCGGTAGCTTAAGCACCCCCCCGGGGGTAGGGGGGGGTAGCTTCCGGGGCGGCCAAAGGGGGGTGGGGGGTGGGTAGCTTCCAAGCCCCCCTCCCCCTTTGCACGAAAGGGGGGGAGGGGGGGGGTAGCTTCCAGCAGGGCAGCGCCAAGGGAGGGGGGGGTGGCTTAAGCACCCCCCCCCTTTGGAAAGGGAGGGAGGGGGGGGTAGCTTCCGGGGAGGGCCCAAGGGGGGAGGGGGGTAGTTGTAAGCCCCCCCCCCCCCCTTGCAAAAAAAGGGGGGGAGGGGGGGGGTGCTTCCAACAAGGGCGGCTCAAGGGAGGGGGGGGTAGCTTAAGCCTAGCCCCCCTCCCCTTTGCTCGGGCCCTGTGGGCGCGCTCTCTCACAGATTTCCTGTACATGTTGGAAGGGTTTTGGCCTTTGGCCTCTTGGCGGGGTCCTTGGGAAGCTCTGTGGCTGCTTGCAGCCGTCTTGGGACTGCCATGGCGCCTCCTGGAGGCATGTTGTAAGCTGTATTGCGCTGACTTGTGCGATCTTGGCGCTTGGGTTATCTGGGGCCCTCTTGGGCCATCTTGTGCCATTTTGGACGCTCTAGCGACCAGTGACCGGACCCGTCCAGACCCAGGATGAGGGGGAGAGGTAAACCTCTGCCCAAAGGGAAAGGAGGCGGTTGGAATAACTATCTCCTTGAAAAAATTGCCTAAAGGACTGGTGGGGTTCAATACTTTCCCAGCCATGCGGTGTTTGTTCGGGCTCCGGGACCGTCACAAGACGGTTCGGGATAAAAGCGACGGCCTTGCGGAGGGGTCGGGCTTTCTTCATGGAGGGCGAGGGGTGGGGGCGCATCGAGCAAGTTACGATTTCAAGACATCGGATGTAAAGGGTCCCAGGAACACAAATGAATAGATATAAATCCAAGGATTCTCAATATGCTTCCATATTGCTTGGATGTTCGTCCTCCCCCCCACGTCCTACATTTCCAAATTTTTCCTTGGGATCGATGATTAGTTGTGTATGTATGTTTCCCGCCCCCCCCCACTCGTGAGGATGTCTGGGGAAGGTGGCCAGGAGGAGGAGGAGGAGGACCATAAGCGACGAGGAGCAGGTGACATCTCTCACTAGCTCCGGTGCCCTTCAACAGTCAGCGGAGGTCCCCTAGAGCCTCTAACGAAAGACTGGACGACTCTTATTCAAACGACTTGCGGACATGAGATCAGATAAACCGAGGTGAATCGATGTTGATGTACGTCCAGGTTATTCCAGGCAGATCCAGAGATATCCAGACAACTAAATCTGGATAAACCGTCGAGGATCCAACGCGAGTAGAGGTACAGCAAAAGTCGTTACGTAATTGACCGCAGAAGCTTCGGGAGGCTTCCCTAGGCACCAGGAAGGCTGGAAACCACCCCAGGCGCACAAATTAAGAATTCTAATCTCGAACGCTCGAGCCCAAACAGACGGCCCGACCTGACAGACATCCGATGTCCTGATTTGTCCCCGACTTTGCGGAGTTGTTCCCATTCAGCACACTCGGGTGGTCTGGGGAGTACCCTTTTCAATTTGGCCCGGCCATGGGCGGAACGCCCGCGGAGCCCGGCGGAAGTCCGGCTTAGAAGTGCGGCGCCACTCTTGCCACGGGCGGTCCCAGGGTGGTCGAAGAGGGCAGAGCGCCGAAAGAACGGTGTGAGACTCAAGCGACGGCCTCCAGACGGTCCACGAAGCACTGACAACGCCTCAAGAGATGTCCACGAGGCCCTCCAAGAGAAGTCCCCGAGCGGCAAACATCATGCCTTTTCATGAGCCAGCGGTTCTGAAGCAGCCCGACAGATTCCCAAGAACCGATGGTTCTCGAGAATTGTCGGGCTCCCGCCTCTCCCGCCGCCGCCACGGCCATCATCTCCCTCGTCGCCGTCGTTCTCTGGACACAAGTCAGGGGGCCTCGTGCGAACCCTACCCCTACCCCCCACGATTTCTGAGGGGGGGGGGGGTCACTTCGCTCAGGACCTCCCGCACGAAGTGAACCCCACCCTCCCTCTCAGAAATCGTGTGGGGTAGGGGTAGGGTTCGCACGAGGCCCCCTACAAGTGCCCGTGCCCTGTACCTCCTGCACGAGCCCCGGCATGCCCCCCCCCCCATCCCCTCCCGTGGGAAGCGCGGACCGCACGGGAACGAACCGGCGACACTCTGCATGCATCCTCTTCAGCTCATTTTGCCATGTTTGAGAAGCCATGCCAGGTCGGGGCTCGTGGCGCTGCCAGGCTCGGGTCCCTGGACGTCTTCTGTCGGGCCTGTCCCCCTGTACAGGGGGAAGGTTCAAAACTAGTACCAACATCTTAGGGGGACGATATTTGTTTATATTGTTTCTGCGTGCTTTTCTGATATCTCTCTACTATGTTAATTTTTTCGTCTGAAATCCCCCTGTAGGGGGACATGCCCGACCTAAGGGAAGTCCCGAACTTTCACGGGGGGGGGAGGGCAGCTTTAAGTCGGGCCTGTCCCTCTACAGGAGGAATATTCCAAAGTAGTAAACATTAGTCGGGGGACGATGTTTTGAGTATCTTTAGAGCATCTGGGGGTATTTGTTGACTATGCTCCACTTTTCGTCCCAAATCCCCCTGTATCACCGAGCGCGTTCCACTACTCGCAAAGTGCCTGCTCGCAAACGCCCGAAGAACAGATGTCTCCCCCGGCGTGATTTATCGCCAACCCCCCCGCGGTGGAGATCCAGGCCTTTGGCGAGTCGTCACTCTTGCGAGTCGTGGAGCGCGCTTGCCCACTGTAGGAGGACAGGCCCGACGTAAGGCCAGCTTCTTATCCCTGGTCGCCTGCGCTGGCCGCCCCAGAGGGGCCCGCCGGCGGCACCGCGGGCAGCCCAGGCAGCAACAACCACACGCTGCCCTACCCCTTTCGGGGACCCCTCGCCGACCTGTCGGCGAGGCACCGTCGATTCCGGAGGAAAACACACACAGACACAATGAATCGTCGATTCCCCAGAAAATAGGGGAACATATGGGATAAGTGGGGGGGAAGACGGAAACCCAGAACATATAGGGAAACATGGAGGAACCGGTTATTTGTGTCTGTTTATTTATGTGTCCCAGGGCCCCTTCATCGATGCCAGGTCATGGCCTTCCCCCCCCTCGCCGACCTGTCGGCGAGGCATCGTCGATTCCAGGTCATGGCCTTCCCCCCCCCCCGAGCCAGTACCCCTCCTCTTCGGGGCGATCCTGCACTCCCGGAGAGCCCTCGCCGAGGCGCAGCAGCTGCCGGACAGCACCGCGAGGCTGGGAGGCCGCCGAGACACGACGAGCACGCCCGAAGACCTCGAGCCTCGAGTCTGAGACTCCCCTCTCCTCCTGAGCCAGTGCCCCGCTGTCGGCGCGCCTGGTCCCCCCTAGTCGGGCGCAGCCCGGCAGAGGGCCCAGGCGACCAGATGTCCCCCCTCGATGGAGAAGACTCTGCACAAGCGCACCAGGAAACTGGAAGCACACCTAGCTTCATCGAGGAAAAAACCCAACCCGAACAACAGGATGGAGACGTAGCCTCACTGATGTCCCCGTCTTCGCATCAGGGATAATTCATCTGGGTGGTTTGGTATGATACATCTGCAGAAAAGACTCCCTTTATCCCAAATGTCTTTGGCCCTCCTAACTTAGGTCCCTCCCAGAGGATTATGGGTGCACTTTCATTGCTATTCATAGCTGGGCCCACGTGACGAGCATCAGGAGGCTTCTGCTGGACACACATGAGGCGGGCTCCAGAAAGGGCTCTGCCCTCGAGGGTCGAATGAGTTGACGCCCCTTCCTCGGTGGAAGCTGGCGGAAGGCCAGCGGAAGTACAGTCGGACCGAGTCATAAGATCGAGGTCGGTTCGTGGAGGGTACCTTTGTGTTCGTCGGGTTTGTTGGATGTTCTTATGCAGCGCGGGGAGGGCACCCTTGGAGGTCCTGTTTGTTTTGGCCGGCGGAGGGTCTCATGTTCTAGACGGGTGTTTTTTTGTTGGGGCCTAGGTCCGACTGTAAAACGAAGGCGGCACCGCGGGCGGAAGCCGGCGGACGGCCAGCGGAAGCCAAAACTGTTCAGGGAGAATCGTTTGGGGAGGATCCATGGTTTCCAAAAACCGCCCGCACGTCAGGGACCTCGAGATCCGACGCTGCAAGCAACGCGAGTGCAACGTCGCGGGAAATCTCGACCGGAGCCGTGGGCCCCCTCTCTCTGCGGCACTCGTCGAGCAGGATCGATTCGCGATTGGCCCGGGGCCCGAGGCCAGTCAAACACGCAGGGTGTGCAGCAGTGGCAGCGCCCGGCCACCTCGCCTGGCCAACGAAAGGCCGGGGGGCCGCCGGCGCGGCCGCCCGCGGCTCCGCACCGCTCCGCCCCGCGCGCGCCCCGCCCCCCGCGCCGACATCCGCCCAGCAGCAGCGGCAGGGCGTGTTGCAGGAGACCGCCCCGCGCGCGCGCGCGATCGGCACCGACCCCCCAGGGGCATCCGGGGGCGTGGTCGGCGGCTCAGAGCCAGGGGGGGGGAGCAAAAACACATGGACACAGAGAATCGTCGATGCCCAGGGGAATACATATGGAGGCTGTGGGAAGGGGAGGGGGAGACGAAGGCCCAGCAGGTGTGAGGTGTGGGAAGATCTGGGGGATCCTGGGACTCTTGTCTATGTGTTTGTTTGTCCCTTGGCCCCATTCAGGGGGGGGGGGCGCCGCGGTCCTCGAGCCTCGGGGTGCTCTCCAGCACCTGCGCCTCACCGAGCGTTTCCCGTCGGCTTCATCCAAACACATACTCCAGATTTCGTAATAAAGGGAGGGGGGTCTCATTTCGGGGGGGGTCTCTTCCAGGCTATCTTGGAGGGCCTGGGGGGTCTGGGGACAATGTTCTGGAGGGTTCTCCCACGGGGGAGGTCTGAAATGGCCTGTCTTGGAGGGTCCAAACCCCCTCCCTTTTATTACGAAATCTGGAGTACTTCTGCACTTGGGGCGTTCCAAAAAAGGGCTTGCCTTCGCGGATTGACGGAAGTGCCATCTCGTCCCCGGCGGAAGCTCGGCGGAAGCTCGGCGGGAGGCGGCGGAAGTAAAAAACGGCGGCGGCTCCGCCAGCGGCAGCTGGCGGAAGCAAAGGTTTGAGCTCCCAAGAGGTGACAACATCTTTGGGTGCAGGGTTTCGGGACTCGGCCAGGAAATGATGTCGGGGGCGGAAAAGAGGGGGGTGATGACTAGGGGGGGGTGGATATCATGGCGTGGGCCATGATATCTCCCCAGATTTCATGGCGCCTCTTCTTGTTTCATTACGTCCCTGGCACCCCCGCTGGGCCGCGCACATGCCGCCGGTCATGATTTGCACCCCCCCCTCCTCTTGGACACCCCCCTCTTGGCCGCTCCCGATGATGGGAAACGATGGGCTGGGCCCGGATTGTCCTGGAGAATTTCGTTTCGGATTTCGAAGTGAATTTCGTGCGGATGGTTTTGGGCCAGGAATGAAGACTAAAACAGTCCAAGTGAAATTCGCTTCGTTTTTCACTCGCCGATTCGGGGTTGTGCATTGTCAGAGATCCACGCAAACATCCGCTGCAGCACGTCTGCAAGGTCGGTGCAGTGATAGGTGTGCGTCGCCCTCCCCCCCCAGGGGCGACGAGCGCTTAGGACAGTTTTTAGTACATGCTCGGTGAAGAGCGGCCTCAGGCAGTGAAGGTCCGGCTTGGGCCGACCTCGCTTGACTGTGTTTGGCCTGTGCTCGCTTCCCCAAACCATTCTGCCTCCAGCTCCGTATCTGGGCCCCCAGGACCATCCAACATTTCAGTATCGTTTCACCGATCCCCATCCCCATCCCCATCCCCATCCCCATCCAGACTCCCACCATCTCGTCACCCCAGTTGGGGATATACGCTTCGAGATCTGACAGAAGCTGCCTATATCCCCATCTGGGGGGGTAAGCCGGCCAGTGGGGCCCAGGCCACGCGAGTGGGGATAGGAATCGGTTAAACGATGCTCCAAATTGATCTGGGGCGAAACACTACCCGCGGGGAAGAGTCGACGTGGCTGATTCGAAGCTCCCTGCAAGGCCGAAGCGTTCCAGAGGCAGGCCATGCACAACATGGGACCGCTTCTAATTCACAGTTTCCCATACGTACCGAGTCCAATATTGGACTGCGCCTAGTGCTCGATCGGGGATTGTGTATTGTATTGTGTATTGTGGGTTGGGGAAGTCAGATCGGGAAGACACCCATATACACCTAAGACCTACGTCGATCTTGGTCAGGCCCATCCTGGGCCCAGGGTCATCGGGGTATACGCCTTCCTGGCATAGCCAGGAAAGCGTGTACACTAATCCTGGGCTTTGGACTGGCCAGGCCAGATCGATGTAATGCAGGACGACGATCAAACAATGACCGGGGGGCGTGTTGCGTCGGCGGCGCCCTGGGAGATGATTAGAAAAAACCGGCTGCGGGCTGGGATACTATTTTTTGAGTCGTTCCCCCCCTGCCGTCCTCAGGCGCGCGCCCGGACAGCCGACGGACCAGACGGAGCCGAAGCGGAGGGTTAGGAGGGGGGTGTCGGGGAGAGAGGAGCGGGGGGCAACAGCAGCGAGGTCGAATGATTATTTAACGTATAATTTGACGACGGCGTGGCATGAGTATTCGACTCAAGATTCGAAGCCAACATGTACTAGACATATTTTCAAACGGACCTCCTCCCGTTGCAAATCAAATAACGTTAAAGAAACTATGTTTCAATCGCTTCCCTCTTTTACTTTGCCATTCGTCATCCTGCATTAGGTGTATAGTTCGCGTCTTCCGACTGACTGCAACGAACATCGTTGCCGTCGTCTTCGTCGTTGTCGCGAGCGCGCGCGCCCCCCCGATGGCAGCGACCATCGTCGCCGTCGCCTCCTCGGCCCGATTGTGCATTCCATCTGGCCGACCCCATCCGATTCCGATGTCCGACGATCCGACGCGGCCCGATGCTTGCACGGCGCCATTGATCGCCCTGGCGCGGGCCGATCCGATTCGATTTTGGCCCGGTGCCGATGCAGCCCGATCCGACGCACAGTCCCATTCGAGCCGGGGCCCCGACTGTCCGAGGCGGTCTCATCCTGCCGCCGCCCCCGTTGTCCCGCGCGCGCGCGAGGCCCGATGTCACGACGTGGACCCTCAGAAGGCTCGAACCCTTCCCCGGGACCGGTGTTTTATCCTGATTTGTTTTCGGGGGCGGCAAAGAGGGGGGTGATGACTAGGGGGGGGTGGATATCATGGCGGGGGCCATGATATTTCCCCAGATTTTATGGCGCCTCTTCTTATTTCATTCTGTCCCTGGCCCCCCCGCTGGGCCGCGCACATGCCGCCGGTCATGATTTGCACCCCCCCCCTCTTGGACACCCCCCTCTTGGCCGCTCCCGATTGTTTTGACGGCCCCGAGGATCGGCAAGGGCCCCCAGAAGCCGAAAACCCAGGCACCTCTCGTCTCGTTTTTTTCAGGATTCGAGGGGTTTGAGGCCTGTTTTTGCAAACTCTGGGCGACAACGGTCGTGATCGGCCCGCTCTGCTCCCCCCCCCTCTCCGCAGCACGTCGCGCTGTTTGGCCTACGTGTGCGGGTGTTATTTCTTACTCGGATCGTTTTTGTGAATTAGTTTGAATTTTAGTTTAGTGCATTACAGTTCTAGCCCGTTGTTGATTGGTTGTTTTTACAGACGCCCTCGCTACAGAGAGACAGCATCGATTTACAGTCTACGCAAAGAGTGGAGTTCTTGAGGATCCTGGAGGGTTCCCAGTGCCCAGGAACTCGTCGTCGTCGCTGTCCTCCGTGTCCGCGAGGCCGAAAACGCGAGAACAGATGCCTCTGTCGACGCCCGCCCTGCAGTTGTCGCAGCGCGCGCACGCGTCTGGCTTTGGGAGCCCGCCGCCGAGGCCCCGGAGCGGGCGCCCCTCCCCCCCCCCGCCTGGAGGGTTTCTCCGAAGGGCTCAGGCGACCCGTCCTCCTCCTCTCTCCTCCCCCTCCTCCCCCCCCTCCCCCTCCAGCTGCCATCTGGGCCTAAGAGATTGTCAGGGCAGCAAGCGAACAAACACTGCCATTCCACAGCATGTGGAGGCAGAGCTGACTGGGAAGAGGCCCGCGTGGCAGCAACGGCATGGACAGCGTCGCTGGCGCTGCTGCTGTTCAACCCTCTCTCCGCGAAACCCGACAGGCAGCAGGAAATCATCGAGGAAACCACCATCTTCGACGTGACCGTACTGGCGGGCACACAAAGATGGAGACGCGAACCTCACCCTGAACAGCGGCGAATCCAGGGAACTCGAGTCTTCGATGCAGGATGGCGAACGGGAGCACTCATCAACCGCAGCACGGGCATGCTGATCGCGATCCAGGGCAAACTACGAGGGGCGCAGGTGGTCAACGTAATGGAGCCTCCAGAGGAGCTATGCGGACGTGGACTTGCCCTTCAACTACAACAGCACGACACTCAGATCACACTCATGAGCTACTACTGCCCGCCGCAAGCAAAACAAGACAGCAGACCGCAAACAGTACTTCGCGACGGTGGCGAGATTATTCAAATGGATGGACGAAGTAGCAACAAAGCGCCCCCAGGGCAGCCTCCTTCGCACAGCGGGCGACCTCAACGACGGCATCGGCATCAAGTGCAAGAGCGAGCACCCAGAGAGCGCCTCGCTTGGGATAGGCAGGGCAAAGGAGAAGCTACCAGGCGGGGCGGGACACAAAGCACGGCAGTATGCGGAACGCCACAGACTAACAGTTACGAATACCATGGGCGTTTGGAGACCAACTTACCCTGGAGGAAACGACGGCCAGCTGTATAGACTATCTCATGATGCCCACGTCGCTGGCCAACAGCATCATATCCCAGGGCCCCCTTCTTCGCATGGGAACGTGGCTGCAACATCTTGGAAGCAGACATCATGTACCAGTTCAACTCACAGTACGGATCCCATTACGACAACGAGTGCGACACCGACAACAAGCAGTGAAATGGGACAAGGACAAACTGGCAAATGCAGCACGCAAAGGACTACACGCAGAAGAGTTCATTCAGGAACTAGAGCGGAAAGTCAAGAACGACGACGCGAACGGCAAGGGTATCGACCGCTGTGCATGGACGTGAGTAGTATGATCATCGGCCCGGCTCAGACATACTAGCAGAAGCCAGAGGAGTATCATATACTACGAGACCAACGGATGGATATACTCCGAAAGAGACGTGACCTCCGAGAACAGCTCATACGAGAGGGGGGCAACTTACTCATCACGATCAACGACCCAAACAAGCTGGACACCGCGAAGGTAGACTACATACCTGTACCGCGAGAAGAACACGAATGTACGACGAATGGTCCCGCCTGCGACAACCCCTACGAGTCTCAGAGCGAACCAGAAGCAGAGCCAGATCCACGACGCGTTCGGCTGGACAATATCGAGACGGAGCTCAAACGCATCACTACGACCTGCGCCACCTGGCGCAAACTCGAGTACCAGAGGAAGACGGACGCCAGAGTGGAGGAGCTGTACGAGGCATGGGAAAGCCGAGACCTTGCCCGGGTAGGCCGACTCTCGAGACTGATTGCGGGGGGAAGGTACGGACCAAGGAAGCGCGACTACTGGGCGATGATCACAGCCAATCCCACCAAGCAAGAATGGGTTGATTTTTGGCAATTACCAGGCGGATCAGGAGGCATGGGAGGAACAGAACAGAACCGAGACAAAGTCGAACAGATCCCAGTCGAGGCCGAGGAGATAGACTACTATGACAACGGCTTGGAGGAGCTAGTGGAACAGGACATGCAGGGCATCGCCAAGAGGTTGAAGAAGGCTAAACTACGAAGGGCAGCACCACCGACAGCGGCCCCCAGCGAGCTATGGGGGATACTATTATGCCACAATCGACGAACCACCTCAACAGCAGCGCCAAGGACTGGGGGCACTCCGACCTCTTCCTCAACCCGAAGGCTTCCAGGAATTATTTCGAACGGCACTGGCGGCCATCAGAGTCAAGAGCGGTACTTCAGTACGGTGGCATCAGAGCGCGGCGACAGCAGCAAAGAAGAGCAACAGAACGGGCCCGGCAGGACAGCGAATATATTACATCATGGACCCGATTGGCGAAGCTTTTTACTCGTCATGCATGGCTCGACAGAAAGCTCAAACACACACGGACCAGGACTACGGCTTCATCAGAGGACGACGACGCGAAGGGGTTATTCTTGCTATGGCGGTGGTCGAATACAGAGCACGCAGGGCAGGCTACAACTACATGACGACGATGAAGGATATGTCCAACGCCTTCGCGAGCTGTGCATGGACGACGATGGGCGAGGCCAGCCGCAAGATCATGCCAGCTGATTTCATCGACCTTGGAGCGCAGCGGTACCGTCGAGCCACATTCGCCGCCCCCTGCCGAAATCAAGAGGGCGGAGTTTGCATCAAGCCGCACTACGGAGGACCTACCGGCGACCCGTATATGGTCAGCAACTTCGTCGCAAATTTCTCGCCACGCATCAAGCAATGGACCAAAGACTGTAACAATGAGCTCACGAATGACGACCTTAGCGGGCGCTGGTCCGCGGGGGGTCAGGGCCCCTGATTTTGGGGTTTGCTTCATTGACCGTAGCGCGGTGGTCGCGGCATGGTCCCAGGCGCGGCAACCGCGCCATCATTGTAGCGCGTCGGCGAGAGCCGACGCATCCTAGGTGCATTCCGAGCGAGCGCGCGCGCACGGGCGGTTTGCACGGCGTCGCTTCCGTCGTATATGTCCTAGGTATTAGCACGCGTCCATACATGCAACATTCCATGATCCCCATGGCACATAGATAAATCGTTCCCACGGGGTGGGGGATCTCACGCGCCAGGCAGCCCCTAGCGGGGCTGACGACCCTCTGAGCAAACGACAGAGTCCAAACATAAAGGTGCGGGCGAAATGCACACATTCAGGGCCGATGTTTACGCGCATGGGATCTCACCACGGGCATTAATCGCACAATGCGTCGTCCCAAAACTTTTTTTTGGCTCAAATGTTTGTTGGCTCACACAACGGAAATGAGCACAGAAGTTTGCCGTTCAGACGATGACGTGCCATTGCCCCAGAACGCCCTTGACACTCCTCGCAGGAAAAGGAAGAGTGGCGGCGACAAGCGCCGAGAGAGGAACGCTCTGCCCAAGGCTGTTTTTGCATATGAACCGAATGGGAAATGTATCACTGGAGCTATGATTGTTTGCACCTGCTTCAGACAGCTCGAAAGTCAGATTTTCGTGCTCCCGCGCTGCGCCTTTAGCTGAACGGTTCCAGGTTACACAAGAGATGAAAGCGCACAGCGGGAGCGTATTCAAATTGCTCGTTGAACATGAAACACAGTGTAACGAGCAAGAAGTGCTAGTGGGCGGGCATGTGTATAATCCTTTCAGTGAGTGTCTGCTTCGACAGTGGCGAGTGTTGTCGGTGCCGACTGGGGTTCCCATGACAGAGCCGTACAGCGACCCACCCATCATGTTCTCATTCGACGTTCCGTCCAGCTACGCGAGGTTCATGGGCGTCGAGGCTCGGATACCTGAACCCTCTCCCCTCGTCGGCGCCCGCTCCGAGGACGACGGCGCCGACGACGACGAGCACGAGGATATTCCCGCCGCACCACCGCCACCAGGAGAGCCGCCCGACGTCGGGCCAGGTGTTGGACTTCCACCGATTACAGCATTGCGCGGCTTGTATACCACGCAAGAGCGTGGCACCGTCACGCACAGGTACACGCCTGAAGGCATTCTCAGGTGTCTTGCTTTAGCCAAGATGTGCAGGCCTTCTGCTTCGCTGCCGGGCGTGATGGCAGAGGCTGCACCTCTGCTGTTGGGCGAGGAGGGAGGCCAACGGGTCTCACACGCTCTGACCATTGGGGAGTGCCGCTTGCCGTCGACCCGCCTCATGCGCACTGCGCGGCTGCGCTTGGATATGGCATCGGTTCTGTTTCAGCAGAGGTGGTTCATTAAGTTTGATACGTTGACGCACACCTTGATTGATTCGTCACCTCAACTCGGCTACAATTTCTTGTGTATCATCGAGGATACAATCAAGATGCCAGCAGCACACTCTTTGGATATCATGCTTCGCATTGGGATGGACCTCACAGAACACTACACAACAATGATATGTCCCATGAGTTCAATTGGAAGTGGAAAAGGTCCATTGGTCCACAAATCTTCGAAAACTGTACACGTTGACTTGATGCACTCGAGTAGCGACGACCACTTCCACCGTAAACGCAAGGCCAGGAGAGGGACGACGTCAGACCAGGGCACCGAGAGCGGCCACAACGACATTGCTTTGGATATTGTCCCACGGCACCTGAACACAGAACAATCGGGGCCGCCTGAAAGTTATTTGTACCCGTGGTCCCTCTGGATGCCAGGTCAGTTGCACGTTCTGTACAGCAGTTTGGGGCCAGCTGTGAAAGCAAGTGAATTGTATTCAGATTTCGTCCACGTCCTCAAATCATTTCAAGAGTTCTTGAATGCTCATGGGTTGGTGCGCCTGTTCAAAGCCACGTGCTTCGCGGACGACCCACGCGCCGCAGAGGACTTCAAGCCTGGTGCGTCCGTTGACATCGATTGGAAGTGGGAGTATCTTTCACGAGCGTTGGATTCTCAGCTGCCGAAGTTCGTCGCGGCGCAGTCTCTGCTTCCGAAAGAGAAGGTGCACTTCGGCAGCGAGAAGGGAGCGCAGACCAGGAACCGCCTCCTCAGTGATTTGATCGCTGCGATGGCAGAGAAAGTTGTTTTCGAGGCCATCGCGGAGGCATTGCGAGTCGCGGGGAAGACAATCGAGAGGACTGCCAACGAGTTAGAGATCTGTGCTTGCCATTGGGACTTGTGGCATCGAGGCATCAAGTCGAGGAAGCGGCGAGTGGGCTTTATGCAACAGTTGACTGGGCACACTCGCTGCGTCTGGCAGGGGCGCCGCCTGCCGTGGTACATCGCAGAGGGGCGGGACATATTGATCTCTGATCTCAAGCTTGCGACGTCTGATCGATTGTTGGTGCTCCTCGCGAAGATGCCAGCATCTCGGCGGAGCAACTTGTTAGCTGCATTGGAGCAGATCACGCTTCGCATCGCGGAGGAGATATGTGACAAGACGCGCCACCTCTTCCGATGCCCATACGTGGCCATCGGCGCTTACTATTCAGTCCAAGGTGGTACGATAACACAGGGGCGCAGTCTGCTCAAGGCGTCAATTGAAGAGTACGACGAGGCAGTGCGAGTTGGCAGTGGCGGCCAGCTCCACCGAGTTGCTCGCAGACTTCACGCACGCGGCACGATTGTCCGCGATGAATCGGAGAAGTGGATTGCCAGTCTGCCTGATGTTCCGTTGACTTCTTTCCCACACCTGTTCGTGATGCTTCAGGAGTATGCTCTGATCATGGCGGTCGAGCGCAGGATCGAGGCAGTGCATACCATGATCAAATCTGCTGGCTCACATGCACACGGATTGTCTTTCCCTTCGATTTGCGCCGCTGTGAGGGAACCCGATACATTAGCGCAGCTCAAGACGAATACCGACTTCTGGGAGTTCTGCGTCGCAAACTGGCGCTCCACCGCCTTGGCCTCGCGCATCCTCCATCTCCGGTTGAGTCGAGCGGAGCTGGGCACCATGGACTTGAAGAGTAAGATATCAAGAACCTATCAATGCGACACGCAGTCAGAGCACGCCACTTGCGTTGAATCCATTGGCGCGCTTATCGTGTGGAGGGGTTTGACGCAAGGCCTACGGAGACAGCCGATCGAGCTCAGGAAAGACACGAAGGCGTTCGTGATGTTCTTGAAGAGCGTGTTGCGACCAGGTACTTACATCAGTTAGCCGTCTGAGTTGTTTGAGATGGCCACGGCTGGTGATGGCGATGTGGCGTTGGCAGTGGGTCACCCAGCGGGCAACGTCATCGACGCCGTGCTGGAGGTTGTCGGACAAGCAACGCCCGCTGACTTTGCATGGGGCCCAAACGTCGCCTTCGTGCGGGTCGTCAACAGCCACCCAGAGAGCAGGCGCAACGTAGCGCTGCACCACAGTAACACGATAATATCAACTATAGCAGTGACGTTGTGCGAGGTATGTGTTCGCAACCCGTCTGCAAGGACCTCGCATCTGCTGGCCAAGAACTCTGCAGTCAAACACCTGACACTTGATATGGCCGCTTTTGCTTCCAGCGTGGAGCGTGCGTTGCAGAACGTCCACGTGTGGGGCGCCAAGGGGTGCCTTTCCACGGCCAGGCTGCGGCCGCTGCTTGCCACTACTTTGGGCCTCCTCTTGACCGACGGGGCCGCCCAGGAGCAGCCGGTGTGTTCAGACGTTCCTGATGACCGAGTTGCCGTTCCAGCTGGCGTAGAGTTTCGGATGGGCACTGTGGTCGATCATCTCTTGCGTGGCAATGCGATCTCTGGCCAAGGCTTGCTGGGGGCAACGTTGGGGCTCGTCCCAAACTGAGTTCCCCTGTGCTAAGTTTTCGATCTGGGGTAGGGTGCCTTGTGCTTTGGACCAATCCAGCCTTTTAGGGGGGCTCTGTTTGGGAAGGCCTTAACGTTGCCCGTCGATCTTACCAGCTCTTCTTCCGTCCATGGAGGCGCGACGGATCCCATTGGCATTGAGAATCTGAAAACTATTGGCGCTATTGAGACAAAGGGGAACGACTTTCTTGAACTGGAGATTGCGATCAAACCGCAGTTTCTTCAATGGTCAATGGTTTACGGATTATGGCAGCCGCTTCCTCTCGTTCGCGTCCGCTCCGAGTTTGATTGGCCCTGCAAGTCCAAGCTGGAATTACTCATGACTTTAACTTCGAGCGGCTGGGAGCCAGCCGCCAGACCACCTCTTCCATATGCAGCGGGCGGCGAGATGCTCTATCATCGCCGCGGTCGGGCCCCACTTTCGTACTTCGCTGCCTTATCCGGCTGATCCGAGATATTTGGCAAGGGCATCGCCAGCATCCACCATGACAAGCCTGACAACTACTATCGGTGTTTACTTAAGCTCACTGGAGATAAGCTTCAGGCGCTCATCCGACTTGAGGGTGGCGCTGAAGATCGGAACGACGAGTTCTACAAGAAGCAGCTCGGCGACGACAACGTGACCGACGACTTGCTCGAGCTCGAGGGGGCATCATCGAGCCCCGTCTGCCCATTCAGGATGGCGATCTCGGTGTGCCTGGTGTCCACTATGCGGCCGCAGTTCCAGAGAGGGATAGCACAGGTTGGACTCGCGTTCGCGTGCACACAGGCGACGGCACACCCTGCATCAAGATTTATTTTGACCACTTCAGCCACCAGAGCGGCAGGCAGAGAGGATGGGTTGTTTGTAGGCACCACGGTTGCATACACTATGTTTTCACGTTTGGTGAGAAGCGACAGTTCTGTGCAACGATGTTAGCATGGGAGACAGCAGGTGGGCGACACGTGATTGCTTCTAAGGCCGACCACTTGGCCCACGCACCGTCGCCCGAAGAGGTGGCGTCTGTTGAGGCGCATCTCGTGATGGAGGACTTCTGAAACCTACATGTTTTTCAAAACAGTGAACGGCAACAGCACACATAGCACGTGATAGTGTCGTCGTCGTCGCCCAGCAATTTCGCATGTGATGGGTTGGGTCGAGAGGGCAGGTATGGAAATCATGAATTTAAAACAAGTGAGTTCGTAGGTTCCAGAGGGGCTCGATGGGGTGATAGCGTTGGGGTGGGGTTCCCGAAAATCTGACCGATTTCCATTGCCATACTTCCGTGGGCCCATGATTTGGGCCTTGAGAAACACCTGCTCGATGGGATGCCCAGGCGCATGCTATCACTTTCTCGGGTATCCAGCATTCCGTTGAGGCGCCAGTTCCTTGCGTTTCTGCACGTTGCACTTGCCGCTTGCGCAGACGGTGTTGCCCTCCAGGTTTCAGAGAGTCGGATTGGCGCTGACATCGGTGACCGACTGTTGCGGCGAGGTGAGTCGCACTTGTCATCGGATTCTCCACGGCGTTGATAGCCATCGCTGTTGCGGTTGAAGCCGGCATTCTGGCAGGCCCCCGTCAGTGCCCGAGCCGCGGCGCGCGCGGCTTCAGGCCTCCGCCATGGATCCCGCCAGTGGCGCGGGCCCCCAGGGCCACCTTGGCGCGCCGCCCCCGCCCAGTCCTGGGATGACGGTGCCATCTTCGGGCACGCCGACACTAGCAGGTTCGGCACGCGGTTCCATGTCCAAAGGCACCCGCTCTCCGTGCGACGGCGTTCTCGACGGCATGATGGTGGACTTCGAGGATAGCCAGGGCGCAGGCCCCGCCATGGTGGTCGCGAAGTCGGGGAAGTCTGGGCAGAGATCCTCGGCCGCTCCCCCTGGCTCCTACACTTGCGCCAAGTGCAAGAAGGTGCTCCCGCTCTCGGAATCCATTCCCAAGGGCACGCAGTTGTGGTGCCTCGCGGACAACAGGTCGTACAACGGATTGGTCGCTAGGTGGGGGAAAAACCAGAAACTTCGTCATTGGTGGAATGGCCTCTCGGAAGCAGATCAGACAGAGTGGTTTCTCAACTGGCAGTCCATGGATTCGAAATCCAGCTTCCAGAGTTTAGAGTTCAAAGAGGAGCACCAGGACAGCACTAGCCAGGGTAGAAAGACCCATCCCACCCCCATTCCATTTGGTTGTTCGCTATCGGTTCCCATGATGGGGGGGGAGGTGTGGAGGAGTGGGGGGATTTGAAAAGTGTTGACGGCCTTCGGGTCACTGCTTTAGGGATTCTGGTCACGATTCGGAGGCGCTTCGGAGAAACATCGGACATGCAATAGCAACGAGCGCGTCATGCCGTTGATAAGCAACCGTGGCAATAACCATCCCACTGTGAGATCAGCAACAACAGGCGCGCATACACCAACCAGAATACATCAACATCAATGACACGACACGGCCAAACCTCAACAGCAACGAACACATGGCACTTCCAAACGCACCAGCAGCAGCAAAGCATCTAATCGACAAAACAAAACCCAGAAACAACAAACAGCACACGTACACATAGGAACCCTAGCAGGAAGCAGTAGAGATTTGCAGCGATGGCATCGACGGGTGGATACCGTGGAACGTATTCTTGCGGAACGGCATCATGGTGGGGAAGACCCGCGAGGACCTCACGAAGGAGTGGCAGCACATCATCGACACTCAGCAGTCGGAGTGCAAGTGGCATCGCAACCAGTGGGACGTCCCAGTGTACGAGGGCCTCGAGCGCATCAAGCGCCAGCGCATCAGCGAGATCGCCTCTTCTCATCGCAGTGCCACTGTCAGGGGCGCTGATCATCTGCAGAATCTTCTCGCTGGCGGGAGAAGCAGGCTCGGTCAGTACGAGAAGTCGCTGACGCCCGTGCTCACTGCTGGTGTTCGGCCTGGCGCCCCGCAGCCTGCTGTCCAAGCTCGCCCAGCAGACCAGCCAGTTCGTCAAGAGCCTGTCAGCGTGCTGCTCCCGACGATCGCGCGGGAGGCTGCAGCTCAATGGGAACTTGTTCGTTTTCTTGTTTCCCATGTTCCGAATGCCTCTTGATGTGTGGCAGCCCATCCGAACCCCGTGTGCCTCTAGACGAGTGTGTTTTATCTATTCGTCTCCCCCGCTTTCAGCATCTTGAAAACATGTTCGCAACTTCTTGTTGTTTTCAAGATGTGGGGAAGCGAGCTCCTTAGGCTGGCGCCATCGCCCGCGACGCGGCCACGGTGCGGAGCCTGGGGGCGCACGAGGCCATGCTGGCCCAGCAGGCCGCCGCCCCCGCGGCGGAGGCAAACCACAAGGGCGAGGGCGCCAGCGGAGCTACCAGGAAGCCTGGTGCTTCCGTCGCCATCGGGGAGTCGAAGGTCAAGGGTCTGGCTGGCACCATGGCCGCGAAGATCGCGGCGCAGATCACGAAGCTCGAGGGGGACATGAAAGCTACCAAAGCGAGTTGCATCTCTGCGTGCGGCCCAGAGGGTGGATCGGCTGCTTCGGCGTTGGGTGAGTTGCAGGGGCTGGCGAATGCTGCGATACTCTACGCGAGCCAGACCGTGAACTCCAAGATGCAGGATGTGATGGGCAGGATGGAGGAGGGGTTGACGACGGTGCCCGCTTGCAGGGCCATCTCCAAGGAGATCTCGGACATCGGCAAGGAGTTGAACAAGGGCGCTGTGAAGGAGTTCACGACCATGAACGGCAAGGTGAAGAAGATGACCAGCGTGCACTCGCGGGCGGCGAAGAGCACTGGCAGCGCGGAGGTTGAGTCTTCAGCTCGGCCGCCGAAGCCTCTCTTCGAGATCCTGAAGCAGATGCAGGGGGTCAACGTCGGCACTTCCCTTTTCGAGGCCAAGGCGGGGGTCAAAGTGTCCAAGATGAATGCCGTAGCGACGCCGACCCAGGTAAGCATCTACGAGAGCGTTCGCAGTTCGGCTGTCATCAAGCGCGGCATCAAGGCCATGCAAAGCCACATGAAGACCACGGGCGCGGACTGGGCATCCTCCCCCATCAGCACGTTGGAACCGAAGGGCAAGAAGGTCGTCTCCCTCACCGGCAAGTCCTTCGACGCGATGTGCACGACGAAGTTGATTCTCCCAGGCGAGCCGTGGGCTCACCAAGTGTACGCGCCCGAGCTGGTCTCGACGACGGAGACTCGCACTGTCGTGCAGGCTGGGATCCACGGGTGCACGGAAGCTTGCATGTACTTGGACGGTAGTGAGACGCTCGTGTGCTTGCCGTATGACAGCGTGCCTGGGGCGAGTTGGCGCGAGAAGCGCCGCAGCTTGCACCAGATGACGATCGACCAGATCAACACGTTGGTGGACCAGGCCAAGGGCACCATCGCGCTGGTCACGAACACCGACGCCGGCTTGCTCATCCCCAGCGGCTTCCTCGTCCTGTCTGGATGCACGCAGACGTGCACTTGCCTCCGCTGGGCTGTCTCTGGTGATGAGGCGGACTCGAGCCGCACGAAGGCGATGTTAGACGTGCTGCTTGACACGTACCCTGAGTTCAGCAACCCCATCAGGCCGTGCAGGAAGTTCCAGGAGTTCCTCGCGAATCGGTGATGCACGAGTGGCTGGCATTGCATGTCGAGAGTCGTGGCAATGAGTGGCCAGCACAGACGGTCGGTTGGGGTTACGTATCTTGTCTGTGGTGGATGGTTGATTCAGTTACACGGCGACTGGGATGAGTGAGCGATGGCTCGCACGGCATCCTGGGGAAGAGAATTGTCTTGAGCCACGGTGCAGACTCTGTGGTACGAACGCCTCCTCGCCACCATCCTCCTCCTTCCCCTCCGCCCCTGCCGTCCTCTCCGTTCTCCTCCTTGGTTACGCAGCACATGTGATCCTCGATCGCATTGCTGAATGTTATCATGATTGGATTGAAAACGTGATTCGTTGGTTTGGTTTTATCTCTCACCGGGAAACGTCGAACAGTAATGGCCAGTAACCGGCAGTAATCTGCAGTAATCGGCAGTAACCTGCAGTAGCCGCCAAGGCTACCCCTGCGCATCATCATCATGATCCATCTTCTGCAACTCATCATCCTTCTCATCATCCGTATCCTCCTCCTCCTCGTCTCCGTCCTCCTCCCCACCCTCTGCGTCCTCCTCCTTGGTTGCGCAACGCATCGGATCCTCGATCGCATTGCTGAGTGTTATCAGGAGTGGAATGATAACGTGATTCGCTGGTTCGGTTTTACTTCTCATCGGGACACGTCGAACAGTAATGGCTGGCCAGTAATGGCAAGTAATCTGCAGTAATCGGCAGTAGCCCGCTGTAACCGCCAAGGCTCTCCCTGCTCGCAAGACGAGGAGGGATGATGGAGAGATGGGGTCGAACTGGAGGTACAAGGATGGCGACGAGGAGATGCGATGAAGGGGCGAAGAGGAGGGGGAGGAGGAGGAGGAGGAGAAGGAGGAGGAGGAGGCGGAGGGCACGAGGAGGAATCTGACGCTGGGCTCCAGGGATGACGCGGGGAGCGCGGGCGAGTTGGCGCATGGGGATGAGCGGGGGGTGATGATGATGAAGAGGAGGAGGAGGAGGAGGAGGAGGAGGAGGAGGAGGAGGAAGGGCTGGGATGGATGGGCGGGGCACCGGTGGCGGACAGGGCGGGGGCGAAGGGCGGGGGGAGGAGGGCGGAGAGGAGGAGGAAATGAGGATGATGAGAAGGAAGATGAGGATGAGGAGGGGCCCCCGCCCTCCATCTTCGCCAGCGCGAGGTGGCACGGGTTGGCGTGGGAGGGCACCTGGGCGTTTTGCCCCCTCCCCGTTGAATCCTTGTCGGGCCCGCGTTCGAGCCCGATGCGCGCGGAGGGGGGGGGGGGTGGGGGGGGGGTGCATCCCGTTGCACTTCCAGGATTGCCCGTGCTATGTCTGTCTAGTGTTATTGCCTGCCCTCCCCAGGGTCCGCCCCTCCTCTCTCCTTTTCAGTTCGGCCGACGCCTGTGCCGCCAACCTTTGGGCACGTGAACGGCGGGGCGCGAAGCGTGCGATGGGCGTGTTGCCGAAATGGCGCTAGCTGCAACGATGCGCCACACTCCTGCACGCGCGTAACTATGTGGGCGACGCTCACCCAGCAATCATGACAAATCGCGTGCGTAGTTGTGCGCGCGTGTGCGTGCGTTGTTCGTCGCATGATGTGCGCAACGGATATGCGCATGGAGGATGCGCGGATGGCTATAACAGATTCGTCGTCGATGGTCGTTGTCTAAACGAGCCCACGCAGCTGAGCGCGCCCAGTGGAGTTGATTAATGGCCGCGCCTCATTGTGGCCGTTCGCAGCACCAGGGCCTCGCTCGAGCGGCGGCCCCGACATCGCCTAGGCCGCCACCACAGGCAGCAAGAGCAAGCGGCGAACGCCGCATACGAAATGGGCCCTATCGTCCACCATGAGATTGGGGCGCAACTTCCATGAGGAGCGGTGCTTCTCGCCGCGCCACACTTGGTCTTCGCCCAAGGCCATGTCTTGCATGCCAGAGAACTGGCAGGGCCCATGCCCCCCCTGGACCAGCAGCTACTAGACGACCTGTTGTACGGCAGCTGCGAGATATCTCAACTTCCAGTTTGCTTGGGACTGGCTAAGTATGCAGATGCCCTTCGCAAGATTACAGTAGGCGAGCAGCGCGCGGACGCTGCAGACCTGGCGGCACATGCACACACAGTCGACGACAACAGGAGGCTCACTCGACGACACAGTCGACGACAACAGGAGGAACGCGGGCAAGCAGGAGCACATCGTATACTTCCAGGGCCATGGCACTGCAAAGGCGCTCAGCAACGTGAATAACAGGTCCGATTGCAAGCGACCAGGCAAGGTTGCACCTCACGCGCGCTATCTGGGACCACAGGTCAGCACCACGCAGAACTACGGAGCGGAACTCAACAAGCGGATCACGGCCATGAAGAAGAGCTACAATGAATGCGGGAGCTTCTGGACCAAAGCCCACATACCCTACAGGTGGCAGAGAGCGGTGCTCATCTGCAGAGTGATCAACGCGGGCCTGTCGTGCATCGGGTGCTTCTTGCCGACGCGCAACGAGTGCCAGCAGCTGCAGAGCGCCATGGGTGCACTACTACGTCGGGCCATGAGAGGCAGCGCCGCTCGCCACCGAGAAGATGAAAGCGCGCGGGGCCTGAGCACGCTGGAGGTCTTCCGCTACTGGCAAATACTGCCGCCAGCGGAGGAAGCACTGGCGCGCCGCCTCGGGTAGTTCAAAAACATCCTCCGCTTCCCCAGCGATCACAAGCAATTGATAGTCGCACTGTTTGGAAGGGTAGAGTTCGAGGCAAACGAAGACGACGAGAACAAACTCAGGACCGACGCGAATCCCTGGGCTCAGAGGTTCTTGGAGGACGTCAGATACGCTTGCGGGGTCCCGGAGAGCTACGACAACACGCTAGGCGAGGGCGAGCACGTCACGATCGATAGATTATTCACGCTAGACGTTAGGGAACAGCTATATCTCTTGGATGTTCGGGAAGTTCGGGCGGCGAAACTCGGAGTGGCGGTTCCCCCACCTGGCTACGCCGGGCAAGATGTTCAGCGTGAAGAACTAGCCTTGGAAGAACAGAAACCTTGGATGTGCGAACTCAACCACGGAGGTGAAGAATGTGGTCTGTTATTTGCAAGCAAGAACGCACTACATCGCCGCATCATTCGAGCTCATAATGTACACAATCTAGCAGCAGTACTTACGTCAAACAACGAGTGCATCAATTGCCAGCAGGCATTCACAAGCAAAGGGACGGCATGAAAACATCTCGCGAGCAGTATGATCAAAGGGGGTTGCAATACAGATAGAACGAAGAACCAACACGCCTCTCTCGACAAAGGTGCGCAATTTCGGCATCTGCGTACACATTTACCTCGGAAGCTGCTGCAACCGCCCCGCGGAGTCTGCCATGTCAGTGTTCGGCCAGAGGCCTGCGGGCCAGGTGCCAGGACCGCCTCCAGGAGGGGGCGCAGCACGACGAGAAGATCGCAGCCGCCAGCGTCAGCCCATCCATCAACGAGGACCAGCGGGCGGAGGCGGCAACCAGCAGCAGAGCGCGGAGCTCACGGTACGGCTGACCCTCACGGTGGCGCGCGAGCAGGCGGAGATGGCGGCGGCGCTGCTCCAGACACAGGAAATCGCAGTACCGACGGGCATCGCTACCGCGGCCCTCGGAGCAGGCAAGAACCACAACGACGAAGCGCAGCTGCTCCACCAGAGGGCGCGAGGCGGAGAACAGGTCGACACAGGGAGCCTGGGCAGCCCGCGCGCGAGGGCGTGGACGGAGACGTGCGCCGACCTGGGCAAGCAGTTGGGCGAGGGCGCGCAGCTCTCAGAGAAAACGCAGCACTACCAGAACGTGGTGCTGAAGAACGACACTGAGACTCTCGCAGACATCGCGCCCGTGTTCAGGGCCAGGCGCAACAAGGGCAAGGATGGCAACGGGGTCGAGAAGTGTCGCTTCCAGTTCAAGTTCGGCGAGAACTGCCACCAGCTGAGCACGGCGCTCGTGAACCAGCTCAAGAAGGAAGGAGCCACACGCAAGATCGGGTCGGCTCCGAGGGGCGCGCTGGAGAGGGAGCTCGGCCGCCTGGTCAACGGGCGATCGAGGGGAGCACGATCGAGATGACCTCCAGCAGCGCCGTCGAGGAGGATGGG